>BSBK01007314.1:0-600000 GCA_027943335.1 Chamaecyparis obtusa
AATCCTTCTGTAACCAAAAAGTGAGGTCACTTCTATAAACCATTACACTTGAGGGAATCCATGAAAAAGGAGATATCAAGAAGCAGCTTATAGCTTCCTATCCATGACGTGCAAGAACCATGTAGATATTATGAATGGTGGCTCTCAAATGAACCTTAAAGAAATACCATTGCAAGGTGAACCATATAATGGAAGATTCAAATGATAATGCAAAGTAGATCTAAGATGAGATGCAAGATCTAAGCTAAAATGAAAGTAGATCTAAGATGAAATGCACGACCTAAGCTAAAATGATATGCAAGAATACAAAAAAAATAGCTCTAAGATGAGATGGATTAAGCTAGATGCAAGAAAGAGAAATGACAATAATGATTGCAATGCTTCAATATGAAAGATCTAAGAATGTCATAGCTCCAAGATGCCAACATTGCAAGACTCCAAGATTCCAAGATTGCAAGACTCCAAGATTCCAAGATGCTAAGATGCCAAGATGCCAAGACTCCAAGAACATGCAATAAAATTTCAAGATTTCAAGAAGCTAAGAATGCTATGAGGATCAGATAATGCAAGACGATGGGATCTCAAGAATGAGGATAGAGTCTCATTTTAAATGAATTTAGAAATGAACAAACGGTTAAGATTAAGAGGCAAAAAGAAATGAGCAATGGTGGAGATTAAATCTTGGTTGATCCTTATACTCAAGATTCTCAAGAGGCAAAATCAATGGACATGATTAAGAGCAAAAATAATGAGTGGTTGAGATAAAGAGGCAAAAGGCTTTTTTTAAAGTCAAAAGATTATATCTCATTAGAAAGTGCACTTTTCTTTTTATTTTTAATTTATTATTTATTATTTTTAGCAAAGTGGTTTCCATTCTTAATTAAAAGGGGACCTTTATTTAATTAAAAGGGGAGATGTTCTTTTAATTAAATGTGGCTTAGGATAAAGTGATTTAGATTTTTTAATTAATTAAAAGAGAGAATGTTCTCTTAATTAAATAAAGCTTACGATAAAGTGGTCAAACTTTAGGATACAATCAAATAAATGATAAAATAATGATTTGATCAAGAAATAAGAGATTAAATAAATATGCCAAAATTGATTAAGCACGAGATTTAGTCTAGTATTTAAATTTTAATGTTTAATGTTGAGTAGGCTCAAAGTTTACTAGACCATTTTTGAGTGATTTTATTTGCCCCCTCTTTGACTAATGTGTGAACAATTTGGGAACACATTAAGTCAAAGAATGATGATGTCAAGGTATTAATAAAGATCTGACTCTGGACCTTAATCGAATGAAGCACAAAGAGACAACTAATCCTGAACTTGATCAAATGAGAACTAGAAAAGATAACAAAATACCTAATAAAAGATCTGACTCTGAACTTGATCGAATGAAGCACAAAAAGGAAACTAATCCCGAACTTGATCGAATGAGAACTAGCAAAGATAGAAAGATTCAATGTACAGTTGAAGCGAAACATAAACACTGAAACAAAGATTGAAAGACAAGACAATAAGATACTAGAATCAATTTGCAGGTTTGAAAGATAGGTTATTCCTACCCCCCTCATGATTGAAATTGAAATGAGGTAGAGGAGATGCATAAATGAGATAGATTTGATCAAATCAAGATAAGATAAGGTTCAAGATGATTGATAAGTGCACAAGACCAAGTTTGACCACCAAGTGATGAAAATTTTGCCCCAGTTTGAATAAGGTTGACCAAGAAGGTATATCATTAGCATTAGGTCAAAGAAAATGATTATGGAGAAAATATCATCAATGTTTTGCCTCAAAGGATGAAAAGATAAGCCTCAAAAGAACAACAAAATGAACTTAAAATTTTGCTTTTGATCCCAAAAATGAATCTAGGATGCTGAAAAAGGATGACCAAAAGTTGTCTAATTAACAATCAAGGAGACCCTCTCCTAACTCATATGCAAACTACAATGAACCCTAAAAATGTAAACTACTATGAAAATGCAAAGTGAAACTTGCAAGAGTCAATAAATAGGTCCCTTTTTTTAATCATCAATCCCTTTAAGGGACATCATAAGATCATACAACCATCACTAGTGCAAGCACAACTATGAAGATATGAATATGATCTATATCAGATATATATGTAGGAAACATATGTAAGCACAAAGGCATAAGGGCCAAGATGACCTAGACACGGTTTCCAAATTAATGTTACAAGTAACCATAAGCATCAAGTCATAAGAGTCTAGGTTGAACTGAATGGTCATTGTGTAAGCAAACACAATGTAACAATCAAGGAGATAATTCTAACCTCACCTATGTGTCCAAATAAATAAGGTCGAGGTATGTGTGGTATTCCAATCGTGGATGGATGCTCTTATCACATACACCTAGTTTATTAAGACAACTAAGATCATTGGAATCACACCACATGAAGAAATCAAAGAAAATATGCCCCATGCCCTTAGTCCTCTAGTCATCACATCATGGAGAACCAAGGAGGGAAACATCAGTGAAAAATATTCAATAATAGACAACATACAAAGAAAATATCATTAAGCACATCTTAGTCATTTTAATTTAAGCGTAGTGTAAAAAAGATAAAGATAATCTTGACTTGCTAGGACTCATGTGATGCAGGGGCATTCTAGGGTAATCGGTGAATCTGCATGGAGATGTGTTGTTTGGCTAATGTTACTCGGTTATAGCCTTGACTGATGGTCTTGATCATTGTAGGAAGCTTGGTCACTGAAGGAACTCGGTAATCTCTGGTCGCTCAGTGTAAGTTGTTACTCAGTGATGCCTGCGGTGCTCGGTTGACACTGGTGCTCGATGAGGCTTGGCATGCTCGGTTATTTCACTAGTGCTCGGTTGTTCTGGTTTACTGACTGGAGTTCTATGTGATTTTTTGGGCCGACTTGGGTGTATTTATTGTTGGTAGTTGTTGTTATAGGCGAACATGTTGTATTTAATTATTGTAAGGCTATTTCAGAGCCGACTTGTATTGTATTTAATATTTGTTGGGGGGAGTTAATGATTTCATCCAGCTAACTTGTGGCTAATGATTAGTATTTATAGGATGTTTGGGCTAGTTATTTAGGAAGGACTTAGAGGTAGCAGATCTAGATGATTAGATATGAGATTCTGATAGCAGATTTGAGTGGTGAAGTTGTGGAAAAGTTCCTATGGGATCTTGCAAATCAGATTGATTTCTGATAGTTTGTTTGTAGCAAAGCTAGTGGTTGAGGCTTGGAAACAAGGAATTTCTAGAGGCTTGAGAGATCAAGTTAGATCTACCTTAGGGTTTTCATCAATTACTGATTGTTGTCAGAGCTAAACTAGATAGAGTTGTATTGGATCTTGTTAATCTTGCAAAATTACTTCTGATTGTAATTGGCCCTAACCCAGAAGGGCCTTACAGTTGGGCATGTTAATGAAAATTGAGTTAAACCATCTTGTTGTGTTGAGTTTTCCATTGTGTAATTCTGAAGCTGCAAGGCTAGACTGTCCTTAATTGGATCCTCCCTGCCTTGGTCTAACATCATCATTTCTGTAGGTGAGAAATATCTCACAATCCTAGACTGTAGACAAAGCATTGACTCAAGGTAACATATCTAATAAGTGTTGATAAACACTGATGTGAGTTACTAAGAAAAACACCATTGTGCACCAAAGGAGAATACAGTTCATGCCCTAGCCCTAGACCAAAGATCAATCTTAGAGAAAGAAGATTGAATATGGAATTCAAAAGGGTTTAGAGCACAAAGAGACAAGCTAATAGATATAAGCGCATAGGTTGCAAGTAGCACATGTTTCCAGGTTTTACCAAGATAATGATTTTTTCAAGACATTATATGATTTTTTAAAGAATTTTTTTAGAGATTATCAGTTATCAAGAAAGATCGCATTGCTTTTCCCCAATGGTCTAGCAAGGTATAGGACATGATGGATGAATTAGCAAGTTGGATGGAGGAAGTGGAAAGATAGCAAGAAAGTAGAAAGATAATACAAGCCTCAGGGACAATCTCGTCAAGATTACCCAATCTAGGGAAAGAGAAAATATAGCAAGGTAAGCTCATGAAGTGGTGTTGGGTAGCATATAGGATAAATGACCTGGTGTCATGAAAGTGCATGGTCCAAAGAGTGGACATGTCAAGAGACTCTTATTAATAATTATATATATATACATATATATATATATATATATATATATATATATATATTATATATATATATATACATATATATATAATATATACATATATATATATATATACATTATATATATATATACATATATATATATAATATACATATATATATATATATATATATATATATATATATATATATATACATATATATATATATATATTGTTCTTCATTTTGATCAAGACCAAGGGGTCAATTGGATATGATAGTGATAAGATAGCACAATCAGGATAAAGGATGATGACAATTATGAGTGAATGGTTTGGGATTAGGGAAATAATGCTTAGGAATAATGATGGAAAATTTTGGATAAGCAAGATCATGATGAGGGTAGCATGGATTGAAGCAAGTGAGTAAGTTGATGGAAAGGATATCAAATGGCAGGATATATGATGCTCATGGATAGTTCAACCTTATCAAGATCAAAGGTACAAGAGGAAGTATGGTGTGCACATTAAATAGCTAGTGTGGATGCATCTTGCCCCAAGTGTAGAGTGCAAGATAGAGGAACTATGCATGACGCTTGTTTGCCAGGTTTTCATCATGGTACTTGTCCAAAGGTGTCACACTTGAAAAGATGAAAATACCCAAAACATTGGAAAAGCTGAAAATACCAAAAACATTGGAAAAGTTGAAAATACCAAAAACATTGGAAAAGCTGAAAATACCAAAAACATGGGAAAAGCTGAAAATACCAAAAACATTGGAAAAGCATAAAAGATAAAAAAAAAAGTGGAAAATTGAGCATGAAGAAAGGAAAAAAATTCAAATATGATCCTCAAAAAATTGTTGTCTTGGTGAAAACCTAGCAAATAGGCGCCTTGATGATAAAAAAAATTTGAAAAATACAAAAAAAATAAAAAAAGAAGAAAAGTGCCTTGGTGAAAACCTAGCAAATAGGCACCTTGGTAGCAAAAAAAAAGTGAAAAAGATTTTAAAAAAAAAAAGAAAAAAAAGAGCTTGATCCATTCAATCGGTGAAAATCTAGTAAACAGACACCATTGAAAGTCCAATTTAGTTGCATGCTTAGAAGGTCACCTTGTAAATATTGCATTCGCCAGCATTTGTATATATTGCATAATAAAACCTCATAGTTGCATTTGCAAGTACCTTAAGATTTTGGTCACCTAATCGAAATTGTCCTAGGTCCCAACAATGAAATCAATATCAAATTGGGGGCAATCTAATCTCAAGGAGCAAGGATTCATCAACAAGCTTCATTCAATCAGAGAATCAATTCATCATACTCAAAAGTGGAATTCTTAATCAAATCTATTTCAATCTAATGTGAACCTAAAAATGAAAATTTGATCCAAGAACTTAAATGGCTTTATTCTTTATCAGGATTAAAAATATGAAATGGATGGAACTACACTTGAACTATGGATTTGAAAAACAATGGCAAATTTTTTTTTAACTACAATTGGTGAAATCATTTTTTCTAGCGAATCGATGAAAGTTTTAGACTAGATAAGCTATGATGAAAGGATGGTATTTTCTTGATTTTTGAATGACTGTCTTAAAATCAAAGTTTTAAAGCATGTATTATTTGTCTAAGGACGTGATCATCAAAGAATCATCGAGGACTTCTACATAGGATAAAATGGAGATTTATGCTTGTTTACGCAAATGGATACCTTGGCTATTTTGATTTTCAATATCATAATACCAACATCCACTTGCAACATAGAATTTGACAAAATCAATATTCGTACTCTCATGATTGGCTTCAATCAGTGATAGTCATACCGAAGAGACCGATGGGAAAGCAAACAAAGAGGCAAAGGGTATTCATATCATCATAGTTGAACTAGTGATGGTTGTACTAAAGCGAGTTCCAAAAGTGCTCAATGATGAAAATAAGCTCTCAATCTGGAATAATGACAGTTAGCTGCATACATGTTAGATTAAATGCATTGTATTTATTTATTTTTGCCTTTCTTAAATTAAATTGCAAGAGGAAAATGCAAAGTGAGGGGGTTCAATTCAATCATTATCCTTCCTTCCAAACAAATGAAAATGAGATTATCTTTTGCATTCATGCATAGCATTAAGCATTAATCATTATCCATGAAAAGATAGAAAAAGAGAAAAAGAATCATTACTCATACATCATTTGCATACATGTAGATAAGGATAACATTGCATACATTTGAAAACATAAAAAAAAAAGGATCATTCATATTCATATAACCATAAAGTAGTTTGCATCCATACTTTGAAAAATAGAAAACATTTCATAAATTCCATACAATAATGATCTATCTATATCATAAAATAAGATATAGTGCATCCATAACATAATCAAAATTAAATGCATCATAAACATCATATAGTTGCATATAAAGATAATCTCATGAATCAACTCATCAAAGAGAATGAAAGAATAGATCATATAGCATCAAAGTGCACATCAAATTTGTATATCCAGATACAATATCATGAAAGTGATACATCAAAGGTTCTAATCAATCAAGGAAAGTGCAATAGAGGACAACAATGAGATATGAATCTGTCAGTCATCAATCATGATCCTGTAGCACCAGAACCACCTGGATCTCTATCATCCTATGGAGGAGGACCCTGAGAAGTACTCGCTCCATCCTGTCTTGGAATAACCACTGTTAAAATGAACTATTGCATCAATGTGGCAACCTAATCTAAATGCCCAACAATAGTGGACATATCTGTCCTCAATATCTACATATCTTGGGATAATGAATCAATGTGACCATCTTGCGAACCCTGTCCCTGATCTGATGCTGGTGGAATCTGTTGTGCTGGAACCTGTGGTACCTGAACCTATGGAGCATCATCCTGTTGTGCTAAGGCAACTCTCTATAGCTGCACTAGAGGATTTGAACCTCTAGGAATCTATCTAGCCCCATCGACATGAGCCTATCTCTGTGCTCTTTTTTGTACATGAGCCCTATCCCATCTAACTGTTTCCCTAGGAGGAACTGCCTGGACCACATCAACCTATGCATCTCTGGCTCTATTCTGATCATGTCCACCTCTCACTCATCCTCTAAATCCTCTGCATCTCTGATGCCTACCACCACCACCACCATGCCCATCATCACCACTGCCATCACCGCCATGTCGTGCTGGAATAGGCTCAGCTGGATCTGTGAAACGTATGAATCTATTCTGAGCCCACCAATCTACATACTCATGAGACATCCCTGCATCAGCAACACCTATCAACATATCCCATCTACAGAAAGCCATACCTATGATTTGACCCATGAAAAACTAAAAATCAATGCAAGGCCCCCACATAGATCTTTCAGCCTGTACCCATGCATACAAAGCATTGCCCTGAGGCATATCCTGTACTCTACCATACTATCTGGAAACTTGACCAAAGGAAAATCGCTCAATGACAATATCAAACCTACCAATCATCCAACAAGGAGTGAACATATATGGTATCTCATCATCATCATCCTCCCACCATCCCTCGCAACTGAGGTACGAACGCCATATAACTTGATCAGTATCATCGATCTATCATCGCCAATAATCCAGGTCACCCAAATGATGCTGAATCACCATCCCAGTGTACAAGTAAGCATAAGGGAATCCATGTGGCTATCTCCTATCAGAAATAGGCTTGGTGATAGGAAGATGCTCCCAAATCCATAACTAAAGGATGATAGCACCAGTAGATAATGAAAAACTCCCTCTATATACAACCTCATGGAGATCTCGATAAAGCTGAGCTAGCACATAGGAACCTTAATTGAAATGTTGAGGATGTGCTAGTAAATCCTCTAGAATCCTACCCCAACCAATGGAGAATCCATGACCTCGTCGATCAGGAAGGAGTAAACCACCGATCAATGCTCCTAGGACTATAGGTAATGTAGGGAATGAAGCAAACTAGGCCAAGTGATAGTGTCATCATCAATTAGATTATCCCTGAACACTCATTGACAGATAGTGGAATCATAATAAATGATCTCTCCATGGCATGGGATCCAAAGCAAATGATATATGTTCTCCAGCGTAATCGTCATCTCACCATGAGGAAGATGGAAGGTATTGTGGTCAGAGTTCCAATGCTCTGCCACGGCCATCAGTAAGCCACGGTTCAGCTGGAACTGAGGAAGATCAAGAAGAAATCCTAAGCCACAAGTCTCAATGACACGTAGCTCAGCATCAGTAAGTGCATGTCCAAGATCAATTACCCAGGACACAACTAATCGGACATACAAGACATCGCCATGATCCTGTTTGGCATAAAAAATGAGAGAATCATATTAGTATATTATATCAAAGAACATCTAAAGTCAATCAAGTTATTTTAAAGATTCATTTGCTTATCATAAGCATATCAAACTCCTAACTCTACATCATGAGGAAGGAAAATCATTGTTTTATTTCTCTATGCATTGAGAATAAAATATTAAAACCATCAACCTATCATAACAGATTGACAAATAAAATTCATTGGTATTACTATACTGGTATCCTAATTGATTTTTTTTGTTCAAACATGATTGACCTAATCCTATCATGTCAAATCAGTTATCTTAACATACTCATTTTTCACAAAAAAAGTCAAGTACAAAGGAAAATTTTAAGAAAAATACCGTAGGCGTGATTTTAATCATCGCAGGCGACATTTCTTTTAAGCGACAAACATTTTGATAGGTGACATTACTTTTGTCATAGGCGACAGATTTTTCATAAGCGACAGATTTTTCATAAGCGACAGTGAAATTTCTTACATGACATTTGATTCCTCTTACGCAACAACCAAATGCAAGGGTTTCACAAGAGGTAAAATTCATGGATTTCGGGCTTTTAAACCTAAGTTTACGCGTAAATGTTTTATTCATAGGTGAGAACAGAAAACTGCTAAGCAATTTTAAATTGATCATAAGCGACATTGAAAACCATGGATGCGACATTTAAAGGTCCTAAGCAACATTAAAATTCTCCTAGGCATGAATGAAAGTTTTCAAGGCAGTGTTTAAATTTGAAAATGCAATAAATGCTGATTAAAGAGCAATAAATGCAATGCCAAGGTTTGAAAGTACTTACCGGAGCTCCATAGTTAGGTGGTTTGGTGTATCTCTGACATTGCTTGAATCGATGCTCCTGAATAGGCACAACCATCGTAGAAAGCAGCAGAGGATCAGAGCAAAATCACTGAGGAGGAAAGTAAAAATGAATAGTAAATCTAGGTTTTTAAACCTATTTAAGCTAAAATGACCTAATTTGGAGGTGGAAATGAACTTTGACCTATATACATCCATATCATTAACCGAGGCAAATTGTGAAGTATGACATTTCATACAATGTGAATCAGAAATGAAAACATATCAATCAATCAATCATTTAAATCGAGAAGAACAACTATATGTTTTATTTCTGAGGGGGCATACCCATCAGCTAATCAGTATCATCATCATCGGTATCATCATCAAAAATCAGAGACCGATCATTGAATCAAATCAAAAGCTTTTATCAGGAATTTTTTCGTAATCAAATGAAAGGGGCATTATATCAGATTATCAAGAGACTTTCATATCGATCATCAAAAATCAGGTATCATATCAGTGAATCAAATCAATCATTGATCAACCATCAATCATCATATCAAGAATGATCATCAGAACCATATCAATCAAGAGTTTCATATCAATCATATCGGCATCAAATTTCATATTGAGAATCAAAGAATTGACCATCGAAAGACATCAATGAACATAAAAAATTGACCATCAATAAATCAAGACCTATTATTGAGCAGATCAGAGTATTCTTTGAATTGACATGCTTCACACGTCAACTCAAAGAGGGGCATTTGTAATCCCTAAAAATGGGCAAAGACAATTTAATGATAATTCAAAGCAAATCAAGTGAAATCAAAGAAAATCAAGGACATAATTGAATCACAATGCATAATTAGCCAATCAAAATGAAAATCAAATCCTAATTCAAGATCAATCAAAATTGAGAACATTTTAATCAAAGTGTAATCAAATCAAAATACAATTAATTCAATTAATTGTATAGTCTTGGATTAAATTAAATTCAACCCATTCAAGGGGTTTGTTAGTCCATTTTCCTGTCAGTGCAAAATCCTGTGAAAATGGCCTGTTCCCTGCAAATGTTTGTCATGTTGTCCTGCCATGCCTGCAAGTCATAGTTTTAATGTGTGATGAAAATCCACTTGATTCCATGGTTTGTGCTCTTAGCCCCGTGTTCTTCCATGTGTCACCTTGCTCCAGTCCAAATTGCATGTGCTGAATTACAAAACCCAGGGACATATTCAAGTTTTAAGGTCTGCAGGAAACAAATTTTAGAATCTACCACAGTGTCGAAAACCCACAATGTTTTTGAAAACCCATGATGTTTTCAGTCCTTTTGCTGAAAAATTTGTGTGTTTTTGATCCTCTTTCGTCGAAAACCCTGTGTGTTTTCGACCTCGCACTTCTGCCCTATTTGATGGAGTTTCCTATCTGCGTAGCAGCAATCGGTTGGTGGGACCCAGTTCTTCTCATTGCCTAACATGGTTAAAGTTTGGACAGAATCAATGGGTTGTCGCTTGTTCGCATAGAAAAGTTGCACGAAGTTTATTTCTCACGAAGTTGCGACCGATTGCCACCTGTCCTGTGGACTTGGGTCTTTAGGGGCTTTAAATTGATTGGTTGTCGCATGATCACATGTCAAAATTTTTTGACATGCGACCATGCGACCAGTTCCTTCCTTGCACGTGGGGCCCATTGGTGGGATGGTAGTGGTCCCGCTGGTGGTCATGTGGCGGCCTTTGGTTGGCTGTCACATGATTGCATAGCCCAGTTTCTGGCTATGCGATCATGCGATTGGTTGACATGTGTCTGTGGTAGTGAGGTGGCATTTCATCGATGGGCTTGGGAGATCCAGAGAGAAGGGTGATGTGGCAGTTCCCGATTGGTCGATGGGTAGGCAGCGGTGGTGATTGCTGGCGGTTAGTTGCATATTCGCATAGCCTTTTTCAAGGCTATGCGATCATGTGACTAACATTTTGTGCTAACTCACGGTGGTGGCGGTTAAGGTTCGCGGGTTGTCGCATGTTCGCATAGCCCGTCTCCGTGCTATGCGATCATGCGACAAGGGTGCCACGTGTGCTGGGGCCCGTTTGTAGTTGTTTGGTGGTCCCGTTGGCAGGTGGTGTTGTGGCAATTTCCGGTTGGTCTGAGCTGGTAGGATGATAGATTTGAACGCGGGCCCAGGTTAGGGTATCTTGGTAATGGGAGGATTCCATGATCAACAGTTGTCGTGTGATTGCATGGAATCTTGCCAGTCCATGAGATCATGCGACTGATCGTTGATATCTCCCTGCTGATGTCAGATTTTTAAGCCCGTGAGATGGAGAGGATCTACAATGGGGACTTAATGTTGGTCTTAGTTCAACTTGTGGATCACCAATGCACTGTTAGATTTTAGGCGGTGACGTGCCAACTGGTAGGATGCATGTTAGCAGCTTGTCACATGTTCGCATGAGCCAATTTTTTGGCTATGCGAACATGCGAAAAACCCTTTTGTGGCAGCGGCAGCGGTGGTGATTATGAAGAAGGTGATGGGAAGTGGAATGTCACATGTTCACATAGGCCTTTTCCGGTCTAAGTAATCATGCGACAACTATTTGATGTCGCCATTGCGGAGTTAAAGGTGGGTCCATGATGCTAGTGCTGCCGAGGTGTTAGATCCTGATTGGCTGATGAAGTGGTGATGCAGACTTGGATTTTTCATGGGCTTGTTGACCGTTGTGGACCACCCAATTTTCCAAGAAAATGTAATACCAGCGACTATGATTTAAAGGTTGACCGTCTAGCCGTTGGCTCCTGATTTCAAATGTGATTGCAGGGATTTGTACCATAAAGGAATGAATACAATCTTGGCTCGAGGTGTATTTGTAGGTGGGTGAAAGGACTATTTGGCATGACAAATTCTTGGTCCTTGGTACATTTTCAGAGGATTAGCATAAATGAAGATTATTTTTGGTTCTGTTCTTACCAGGTTGCCTATGTTTCCTGCCCCTGTAGTAAATTTTGATGTTTTTCTAGTTGTTCTAGCTATTGTAACCCTAGCCCTAGCTATCTATAGCTTGTTGCAACCTATTTTGGGTTTCCAAGGCAGCTAGTGGTATAAGTTACTAAATTTTTTATTGTGTAAGGGTTCTGAATTCTTTCGGTTCCTGTGGGAAGTAGAAAACTCTATCACATTGTAGGAAGCTGAATAGAACTTCTTGGCATCTTTTGTAGGTTATTGAAGTGGTAGTCTCATTTCTGGTATAGACATGTACATGACTCATCATACTTAATACAATTGTTTCAAGCTTTCAAGTCTCTCCTTGGTGTCAGTCTTATGAGTTTTGGAATTTCTGATCCATTGCATTGGGTAACCTTTGTATGTGTTCTATTCTTTAGTTCTTGATCTAGGGTCAAGTGAAATATACTTCAGATAGGGAATAGATTCAGTTTGGTTGTCTACAAAAGGATCTTATAAGTAGTGGATGGGCTGCAATAGTTATATTTATGGCTATGAGTCTTTGACAATAGTTGGTTCATGTTTCTATACTTGCATTTGATGATTTGCCCAATGGATAATGGCACTGATCAAGGAATAGTACATTCAGTTGAGTTCAGTGTTTGATGGGTTTGGGCTATTTTCTGCATCTTTGAATATCAATACCATTTCAAGTCTTTACCCTTCACAAGGCCATTTTATCCTTCATAGCAATTGAGATTCAATGAATGTCTGGTTAACATTTAGTAGTCTCTTGCTATCATCTTCTTTGTTTAATCTAGTCCAAAGTCCTAAAATGCCATAAGTTACTAGATTAGGTGCACCCGCCATGGTTTTGTAGAGCCAGAAGTGAAGAGGGTAGTCTTGTCCCTATAGTTGGTCCAGTTGCCTTGCAGAGCTTTCACACTTGGATTTAACTAGTCCTAACATCAGTCTCAAGGCATATTGGCAGCCTAAAGAGCATAAGCATCATTTTGGACACCACCAAGGTACATGGCTAAAATAAATCAATTTAATTAAATATCAATTATTCTCAACAAACCAAAAGGAGATAAAATCAATCAACCAATGAGATTGAAGGAAAGATATTCACATGGATCAAGCCCAATTGAATCTCAATCACTCAAAGTGAGAGAGATTCTTAACTATCCATTTTGTTTTCTTGTCTCAATATTTGAGGACACAAAATTTTCTGTCTTCAAAGGGTGGAACCAAAGACTTAATCCCAACTCAACCATGATCAAACACAACTACACCCCCTCACATTGGGAAAATCTATAAAAGGAAGGCTAAAATCCTTCATAATTCATTAACCACATATCTGAGAATTGCATCAAACCTCCTGCAATTTGGATTTAGAAGAGCAATTGGAGATCATTTAGCATTTTACTCTTATAATTTTTAGCTTTAGCATCATGCATTTCAATTTATTCTCATTCTAGAACTGTCATTAATGAGAGCTTGCTGAGAGCTTATTCATTAACATTCTAGTTAGAGATCCATAGGATGCTGAATTAATCATTGATATTTGCTAATAGTTATTCAATTTGTGGTTGTATTTAGTTGCTATTTCAATTTATTGTTGATGATTAACATTAATTCTATGAAGATACATTTATTTGTATACAGTTTTCACCATAGGATGAATTTATTTCTCTTTACTTTTTCTATCAAGGCATCTATTTCTAGGTTTTCACAAAGGCACTTTTTCTATTTTTTTTGTATTTTTTCATTTCTTAATTTTTTTAATTTTAAGATTTTTGGAGGAATTCAAGCCTAATGCTCTTTGGATAATGCCTCTTTGGAAAGATATGCTACAATAGGCCAAGGCCACTAAGAGGTATGCTCAAAGATGTTGATAAGGTGATGATAGGAAAATATATGGAGGATAAGGTAGATCATGGCTAATGATTTATGTGTAAAATGGAACAAGGGGAATGAAAGGATATGAGATGAAAGGATAATAATTAGGTGTAGGATAGTAGATAAGGAATTGAGAGGTTTGTGTGGGAGTAGATGGAAAGGGTAGAAAAATCAACATCGACACACACCTTGAGGGGTAGTGAACAACTAGAGGAAAAATGGAAGGAATAGCTTGAGGCTTTGATATAGGAGAGGATATGGATCTTGGGACACATGGACCCAAGATGGATGAAGGAGAGGATGTAGGACATTTTGAATAATATGGAGTGGAAGACTTTGAAAGCTTAAATGTTAACTTTGATTTTTCCTTTATATCCAAGTCCTTTAAGAGAAACTTGGGAATCCACATAGCTTTTGATTTTTCTTTATTTTTAGATGCTTTTGATCATAATTCTTCAATGATGGATTTAGTAACCCATATTTTCTTTGATTTAATTACTTTCTTTGAGAACCCTTGTGGTTTCTTAGATATTTCATTATTCTTCATAGTCACATGTCGATTAAATAGGACATGGTGATCTTTATATGTAAGTGGATTCTTGTAGTTTTTATTCTTACATTGCACATCCAAATTGCTTCCAAAAGAATTGGGAATTATGGATGAAAGAGGTTGATATGATGGGTTTAGATGGATGAATGTATGATTTATCAAGTATGCATGTCTTTTTTGATCTTGAGGTAAGATCAGAATAAAAGGTATAGTAGATGCAAGGATATAAGGTCCTAATATGGATGGAAGGTGTGAAGGTTTTAGCTTTGGGATATAAGGACCAAGGATGGATTTGGAAGATGAAGACAGATAATGGATAGGGATATCAACATCCATAGAGTGAGAAGTATGGCCAAGGCTTTGATATGTAAGATTCATATTTATATCAATAGGCTCATGAGTAGCTTTGATAGGAGTGACAAGAGCTTGGGAGGATTTATTCTTATGTGGAGGAGTAGGAAAGATGGGAGATGGATGTGGGGGACTATATGACAAGGAGTTGTTGGGATATTTTGATCTTGACAAGGATCTTTGGATAACATAGGAAGAATAGTTTTCTCTTGATTTTCAATAAGCTCTTTAGAGATGATGGGAGGAACATCTTGATCTTTCTTGGGAGATGGATAAGATATAGGAGGTGGAGGGATATCTTTTTGAAAGGAATCATCATGAGATTCTTGGGATATGATACTTTGGTCAATTGTTAGATAAGGATGGATGGTATCTTGATCTTGATCTTTAGTGATATTTATTTCTTCACACTTAAGATTGTCCTCTTGACATGGAACCACTTCTACGGACAAGGTAGGGGTTTGGAAATGTGTGAGGGGTTCATGAAGGGTTGATGAAGGAACATTTAGGATAGGTATGATATGTTTATAGCTGAACGTAGACCTCTAATCCATCCATATACACAACATAGTCATTGCTCGATCATCGAATCACGAAGGTGAGTATGAATTACTCAATTTGTAAGATTCTATTGATTTGACCTATTGCCTTCTAATTAGCCGGGGTGTTTGAATTACTCTTAGAATGAGAGCCAACAACCAAAAGACCAAACTAATACGAAGGATTTTGAAAGCTTGAAAGATAAAAAAAAATGCAATCATTCTAAGATGAATGTGCAATTAATCTAAGAGTGAAATGCATATTTTAATCTAGGAACTTGAAAGAGATATGAGAATTAAGCTAATAACAATAAGCAAATTACACTAACATGAGATTGCAATTAACTAGAAATGGAAATTAAACTAATGAGCAATAAAAGCTTGGAAATATGAAATAATTGAGACTAAATTTGACTATATTTTAGATACTCTCACCATTGCCTTTTTTCGAATGAGGAAGAAGGTTCATAATATATAAAATCTGGGAGAGAGGATAAAGAGTTTCTTGAAATGAAACGGTCGACTCTTCATTTCCAATTGAGACAATATTGAGGAATTACTTAATTAAAAGAATGAATTATTGCCACATATGGGTGACCCTTCGAATAATTTGAATTTTTAAATCCAAATAAGATAATCCATTCAAATAACCAAATATTAATTCCTTTTATGTGTATTAGCTAAAGGGGGTGAGTTTAATTTAATTTAAAGCACTTAGGACTTTAGAATTAAATTAATTTATCATAGGGATTATTTAGCTAATAAAGTTGAATACTTAGGAATTAATTATAGTGTGAGATTAATGCAATTTAAGGTTTTTGCAATTGACACCAAGTCAAATAAAGTTAGGTAGGAGAGAGAAAATTGCCTAGTAAAATAGGACTTTAATGATGTAAAATTGAAGAAATGCACCAAAATTGATTGAAATTATAAGGTGCCAATTTTGGGGTATTACATTTTCCCCTCTTTGAATTGATGTGTGAGCAGCGCGTTGATTCAAAGAATAGTCTGATGTGATAGATGAGGTTTCAAGATTATCCCCGGAATGGAGCTTAACCCTTAGAAGTCAAGGTTAGGATGCCAAGACACTGAAATAGATCGAATTGTAGAACCACCTCCAGAACGAGGCATGATTCTCTGAAGTCTAAGTTAGATTGCAAAGACAACGGTCTAATGACAACTTGAGAAGAGACTGGAATCAGGGTTAGATTGCCACAATGCCCATTGATCAAATGATGACAGATGTAGATTTAGGACTAATCTCCAGAATTAGTGTTAGATTGCCCCAATATGGAACTCAGCCCTCTGAGACCCAGGTTAGATTGCCTAGATAACAGTCTAAAAAGAGATTTCGAGAGCCATCTCCAGAATGAAGCTTGATTTTCAGGAATTAGGGTTAGATTGCCCTAATACCTAATGAGATTTCAAGAACCATCTCCAGAATGAAGCTTGATCCTTGAGGATCTGAGTTAGATTGCTCAGATACCTAAAAGATAGATGACAAGATGATAAGATGTGAGGCACAAAGATGCCCCAAGCGATGAGATGCCTCAAGAGATGATGACTTTGATTTAGATCAGATTGATATGAGACTGGTTTGACAAGATTCAAATGATGCAATCATCTTGCCTCCTCAGGAGCGAAATCGAAAGATGACATATCAGAAGGAAGATTGACAACAAGAGGTTGCAGAATAGAAGTAATCATACTAGATTCAAGAAGCTGCAGAAGCAATTTGGAGGTCCTGTTGACCAAGTTTGACCAAATTTGACTAGAGTTGACTTTAGATGAAAAAGATGAAAAAGCTGAGAAAATGATGAGGAGATGAGAATCTGGTAGGAAAATGATGCCAGAAGGCTGATTGGACAAGCGTCTAATCCCAAAGAATCCCAAAATTTTAAAACATGATTTTGAGCCATCTAGAGATGTCAGATTTTGATTTCGATCCCAAAAATGGATTCAGAGCAGTCGATTTAGCCAAGGGTGCAATTTTCATGCAAAACGAAGCACTTTAAAAATTAGGTCAAAAAGCTATATAAGGCCCAGAGGGGTCATTTTCAAATCATTATTCACTTTGTCTTCTAGTGATTCTGAGAGCTTTGAGAGAGAATGGAGGGCATTCCAGTGCATACACATCGATTCGAGCACTCCTGACGCCACAACCAACCATCGAAGTATGACCCACCTATGAGTAGCCAATAAACCATCCTGCATTTCAATTTTTAACTGCTTTATTAGGTGATTTAGGCTAGATTTAGCATGTTTAGGGCCTTGTTCTTCAACCCTCGTGTGAGGAAATAGTTTCCTCATGGTGGCCTCAATCACCCCTTGTGCGAGGAAATGGTTTCCTCGCATGGGTTAGGGCTTCCTTGCCCAGGGTTTCTTTGCGAGCTCACGCGAAGTGCTAGTTGATGTCACGCAAGATTTCATCTTCTCGCACAGGAAGAGATCCTGTCTCACGCGAGGGAACAGTTTCCTTGCATGGGAAGCTATTGCAACGTTTAGAATTTTCATCCAATTTTTCATAAAGTCAGCCAATTAAAACATTCCAGAGTCCTATTTAGGATAGATGTGTAGCCTCATTTGCTTTTTGTTTCTTTAAGAGACCATCATGTTGAGATATTGATCCAATGTCATCACTTTCTTTGCAGGTTGACTTCCCTAATGTTGCATTTTGCTCACACCACCCAGTCATCACCACATTAGTTTAGAGGTTGACCGATGCTGAGAGTGCCCACATTGATGGGCTAGGATTGACATACTTACGTGATATACCTGACATTTGGGTAAATCACGGTCTTCTAGGTGCACTTGTTGAGCGTTTCCATTCAGAGATGAACACATTTCATTTGCTGATGGGTGAGATGACAGTCACTCTCGAGGACATCTACAAGATATTGAGGATACCCTTCTATGATGCCCAAGTTGAGTATGATATACAGCTGAGGGAAGGTACACTGGCACTGAGGGCCATATTCAGAGATGAGTTAGTGATGGGTCAGGCCATCTTGTGGGACGAGCTGGTCAGTAGATATGGCAGTGTTCATTGATTGGTAGTTGTTTTAGCCATGTTCTTGAGTTTCTACCTGGTTCTTGATCGGGGCCAGCATAGATTAGAGTGCGGCTGGGGACATATGTTGTAGAGGATGCTGGATAGGCCAACCATCAGATTCAGATGGGGCGAGTGCATGCTCACACATATGTACCATGATATGCATGAGGTTGTGTATCAGGGGGCCAAGACTATGGCTGCTGGAGTTTTCATATTATAGATCTGGGCCTGGGAGCATCTCCTTGTTTGTAGGCCAATTTTTCATGATACACGACAGGTCCTCAAGCCCTATATGTATAGATATGCAGGTCCTATGACTCAGCTAGTGCTGGGTAAGATCGAGTAGTGGCGAGGATAGTTAGATGATATGGAAACAGTTGTGTGGAGACCTTGGGTAGCCACAGAGCCATGGGATGATGCTCAGCATGAGTTAGCACACATGTTCATCTCGCGTCCACTGATTGGATGCACTATTAGTGTCATTGAGAGCTTCTTGCTCACACATGTTATGAGACAATTTAGGAGACAACATGACATCTCCCAGGATTATGCTACATATTCTCACTTTGTCGATGAGATGAAGAAGGGCTGGCAGCCTAGGTTAAATCAGGGAAAATGCACTATTGAGGCGTGAGTACCTCCAACTCGGTGGGACTACATGGTGGTTTCACCAATGCAGGGATGACACTTGCATGTCGAGATCATTTCTTGGTGCACCCCTTCCCCAAATTTACAGATCCTGTCGGGATGGGACAGAGAACACAGTAGTAGGCTACACAATAGCCATAGGGACAACAACAATAGTAGGTACCTGCCCAATAGAAGAAACCATTACAACAACCTGGGCAAAGAGCATTGAGATCTAGGACAGGGTAGACCTACATCCCTGCTAGATAGATGGGGTCAGATGCAGGTGCTGGGAGTAGTGGAACCCAACAGAGGTCCACTAGGCAGAGGACAAGAGATTCCTCTTAGCAACCACCTCTTAACAAGGAGGCACAGGTCGAGGATATTGATATGTCAGATTAGGCCACATAGGGGCCAACTTAGATAGCATAGGTTTAGGAGGCTCTCAGGAAGAGCCAAGAGTGAGTGAGACAGGTGTAGTGAGAGAGGGATGATTTCCATACATGGGTCATCATCCAGGAGATGCGGGTGGTTGAGAGGTATTGGGAGATTAGAGAGCTCTGAGAGGAGCTAGCGAGGTCATGGCTAGAGACCAGATATGAGTCCGCTCAGGTAGCCTACTACTACATGGCATATGTTGGCATTGTTCCATATCCATTAGAGCAGGTGCCTCCATTTTCTAAGTACGTTGGAGCACCATAGGGACCTCCACCGCAGGCACCTCCATAAGGACTGATTCCTCCTCCTCAGGGACCACCACCACAGGGACCACCGCCACCTCCTCCTCTAGGTGGTGATGGGCAGAGTTAGCTCATATTTTGACATTCATATTGTAGCTCATATTTTGATACTATGCTCAAGTACCACCATTCTTTTTGTACATGACATTGATCGACCGTGAGATATATATATGAGATCGCCTCTTTGATATCATTGTACTTGTTTATATATTGCTTTAATGTTGATGTTCATGTTTTATGAGATGTTTCCTAGATGATTTAGATGTATGGATTAGATATGTATGAGATGCACATGTTTTCTTTTATGATGGTATATGAATATGCAATGTGAAATGTGATGATAAATGGTAGATAAATAAATGCAATGTATGATGTTATTTATGCTTATAATGGATGCACATGAAAATAAAAATGTAGATGTAAAATGTATGCATATGGATTTCATGGATGCAAATGGAAATGCAATGTATGTGGAAATGTGGTACTAATCATCTCATGCAGGATGTAGCAATATATGACAGGTACTAATCAAAAGAATGTTTTGAAGATCGAGAGCAAGGACCAGATACTTGTGCAGCCAAGACGAACTTGAGACAAAAGATGAGAACCTTCGATGAATAGATCCAGAAGAAAATAATCAAGAGAGCACCAAAACATAGTCTCAATGCAAGCCTTAGAATGAAAATGCAAGGCTAAGCTAGATGCAAACCCTAGGACTTAGTTGTTGGACTCATCGTATTATCATCATAGAGCTTTTAGGTATAGACATTCCCAAGATGTCATACAATCCTCACTGACATTGCAATCATGAGAATATGAATATGACATAAGTCTTAGATTTGTTGAAATGAGATGTAAGCATTAAGGCACAAGAAGCTAGAATGACCTGAACACCTATTCCTTTTGATTTAGCAAGTTAACATAAGCATCAAAGCATAGTTGCTAGAATGACCAGAATGTTGCTTGCATACAAATACACCAGACACACGAGAGTTTCTTCCTTTGTTAAAGAATGCTCGCAATGACCCTTACGTTCACTTCATAGGACGAGCATTTGCAATTTCACTTATAGCAAAAAGAAGTCACTCAAACAAACAAGGAGAAGAACCAATCTCACCAAAGTTTCCATATAAAAGGAGTCGAGGTACACATGGCCATTCAATATGTGATGAAGGCTCTTATAGATGGACACCCCTCTTATGTGAAATCCTTGGATCATTGGAACTAAACCAGCAAACAGAAAGCAAGAAAAGATCATGCCCCCAGTCTTCGCATTTCTTAGTCAAGAAAGACATCTTAGATTCGCTCGAGGAGAAATGACAAAACAAAAGAACAAACACACAAAAGAGAAAAGCTCAGCATGCTTCAGAGAATCACAAATTCAGTTTTAGTTTCAGTTTAAGTTTGTGTTCAAGCGGATTGAAATCATATCAGAAGAATACGATGTGAGAAGTCATCTCGAAGAGCAAATCGGAGTGCTAAATGAAGCATCGGTAGGCATATGCAACAAGAAATATTGGTGAATGATACAAGAGAGATCCTCAAGGAGAGAGATCTCAGAGTTACTAGCGAAACATCAGCAGGAAGACATAGTGAGAACCACTGGTGACTGATACAAGAAAGTGTCTTTGAAAGCGATAGGACAATGCCCCCCCCCCCTTAGACCATGAAGGTGCCCCCAAGTGTGACCAGTTCCAATCCATGTAGAGTCAAGGAAAATCTCAAAGATAGATGGAAGCAAATGCATGAGCTAGCAAGCTAAAGCGAGAAATGAACTAAAGCAGGAAACTAGGAAAGAAAACTAAAGAAGGAAACAAGAAAAGCAAACTAAAGCAGGAAAGCAAGAGCCAAATGGTGCTAAGATGAGATATAGCTTTAGGAAACAAGAGGTGCCTGTTTACCAGGTTTTCACCATCTTGGCAGAGATTCTATTTTTGCTACCATGACGCCTGTTTACCAGGTTTTCATCAATGGCACATTTTTTTTCTTTTTCAATTTTTTTGTTCTTTTATCTTTTTTTGATTTTTTTGTATTTTTGAATATTTCATTTTTTTTTAAATTATTTTTTTCAATTTTTTCAATTTTTTTCTATTTTAAAATTTTTCTATTTTTTTGTTTATTATCAAGGTGCCTATTTACCAGGTTTTCACCAAGATAATAGATACATCAAAGTGCCTGTTTACTAGGTTTTCACTAAGATGATCATTTTTTTTTCAAGACATTTTGCAATTTTTAGGATTTTTGACAATATATCATTTTTTGGATTTTTTCAGGATCAATAAATATGTACATGAGCACACAAGAAATGTCTCGGCTATAGAATTTCTTTAGATGCAGAGTGTTGATAGGCTCTTTGAGTTGCTCTCCTTCAGTGGTGGAGAGTTGGTAAGCACCAAACCCAAATTCTACAGTAATAATGTATGGACCAAGCCAATTCGGTTCAAATTTCCCTTTCTGGATCCACTGCTGCTGATTATTGGGGTTCTCTCTTAGGATGAGATCACCCACTTGGAATTCCCTTTGTCTAACTTTCTATTGTAGGCTTTAGACATTCTCTTTTGGTATGCTCAAAGATGATTGAACACCACCTTCCGACATTCATCCAGTAACTCTAGCTCTTGTAGTCAGGATATTCTATTTTCTTCATCAGTGATGAGGCCCCTTAGAGAGACTCGCAATATAGGAATCTCAACCTCAATAGGAAATACTACATCTGCTCCATAAACCAAGGCAAAGGGTGTGTCCCCCATTGGTGTTCGGATACTTTTTCTATAGGCCCATAGAGCCGGATTAATCTGGAGGTGCCAATCTCTACCAGATTTATGAACTGTTCTATGCAAGATTTTGAGAATTGTCTTATTAGAAGATTCTTCTTGTCCATTACCCTGGGGATAATAGATAGACGACCAATGTTAAAAGATCTTGAATTTGGTGCATAACTCTTTTAGGTCCTTGTTTTTGAATTATCCCCCATTGTTAGTGATAGTGGATGAGGGTACACCATATCTACAGATGATATAGTTCAGTATAAACATAGCCATAGACTTGCCATCAACTATAGTTAGAGGCACTGCCTCAACCCACTTAGTAAAATAGTCTATAGTTGTGATGATAAACTTATGTTCTCTTGAAGAAGAAGGATGTATCTGACCCAGCAAATCAAAGGCCCACTGCTAGAATGGCTAGAAACTGATGAAAGGAATAAGCTCTTTAGCAAGAGCATGGATCAGATTTTTGTGAAATTGGCACTGTTTACAAGCCTTGGCATATTGAATAGCATCTTTCTCCATATTTGGCTAGTAGTAACCAGCTCTAATAGGTTTATGAGCTAACATCAGACCACTAGAATGAGACTCACGGATACCTTCATGTACCTTAGCTAATGCACATTTGGACTCATCGGGTTCTAGACACCTAAGGAGGGTATCGTCTAGACCCCATCTATACAAGTCATTTTCTATGATGACATACCATGAAGCATTATGAATTAGGTGATGATTTTCATTCCGGTTATAGGTGTCAGGAATGATTTGGTCATAGAGGTAGGAATAGATATGGTGGTAGCAGGATGAATCATGTCCAATGATTGAACAGATCATCCTAGATTCAAGAATGTCATAGGCTAGGTAGTGTAATGTCTCCACCAAGAATTCATGTTTGAAGTCATTTTCTGGCATCTATATCAGAGAGGTGAGAGTAGCCATGGCATCTACTGCTTTATTATCTACCCTTGGAATTTGTTGAAAAGAAATGTGTGCAAAATACTGTTTGAGATCATCTACCATCCATTTGTAAGGCACTAGCTTGTCATCTTTTGTTTGATAGATATCATTGACTTGATTGATTACCAACTGAGAGTCTCCAAAGATCTTGAGCTCATCCATACGCCATTCAATGGCTATCTTCATACCATTAATGAGAGCTTTATATTCAGTGATGTTGTTCGTGTAGGGAAACAATATTTTATAAGCTTTGGGTAGTGAATATCTTTGAGGTGTTATGAATAGTATGCCTACACCTGATCCTTGTTGAGTGAATGATCCATCAAAGAACATGCTCCAAGCTTGATGTGTGAGAAGCATGATGGATTCATCTGGGAATTCAATATTAAAAGGCTGGTGATCTTTCAGAGGAGCTTCCACCAACTGATCAACAATTGGTTGTCCTTTAATAGCTTTTCTTTCCACATAATCAATGTCAAATTCACTGAGTATCATAACCCATTTTTCTAGTCTACCTGTGAGGGTAGCCTTGCTCAGTAAGTACTTTAGTGGATCAATTTTTTCAATAAGCCTTGTAGTGTGAGTGAGTATATAGTGCCACAACTTCTATGAAGAAAACACTACTACTAGACAAGCTTTCTTAATGATATAATAGTTCATTTCATAAGAAACCAATGTTCTGTTGATATAATAAATGGCTCTCTCTTTGTTGTTCTGATCTTTTTGAGCTAGGAGAGCACCCAAAGATGTGTTCATTGTTGAGATGTATAGTATGAGTGGCTTCCCATGAATAGGGGGCATCAATATAGGTGGATTAGAAAGATATTGTTTAATTTGAGTGAGCCCTCTGTCACATTCTTCATTCCATTCATAAGTCACACCCTTATGCAAAGTTTTAGTGAATGGTTGTGACTTGTCAGCCAACTGTGAAATGAAGCGCTAAATAGATTGTAGCCTTCCCTAAAGTCCTCTCATCTGACTGATTTTCTTAGGTGGAGGCATTTCCGTAATAGCTTGAACTTTCTCAGGATCAACCTCTATGCCTTTAGCTGAAATGATGTAACCCAAGAATTTCCCAGAAGTGACACCAAATGCACATTTTTTTGGATTGAGTCTAAGACTAAATTGTTCCATCCGGTCAAGTATGGGACCCAAATATGTAAGATGAGTTTTCCACTGTGTGCTTTTGGCCAAAGTGTCATCCACATAATCTTCCATTGTTTTATGCATCATATTGTGGAAAATGGTAGTGACAGCTCTCTAATATGTTGCTCTAGCATTCTTAAGCCCAAAGGGCATGACATTCCAGCAAAAGGTGCCCCAGGAACACGTGAAAGTAGTCTTTTCTTGATCTTCTGGCATAATTTTTATTTTATTATAGCTAGAGAAGCCATCCATCAAGGAATACATCTAATAACCCAATGTCATATCCACTATCATGTCAATATTGGGTGGTGGGAAGTCATCTTTTGGACATGCCTTATTTAGATCCCAAAATTTTATGCACACATGAATGGATTTATCATGTTTGGTGACTGGAACAATATTTGAAATCCACTCTGCATAGTCAATAGTCCTTATGAAACCAGCCTTAAGAAGCTTTTCTAGCTCTGCTTTGACTGAAAGTGCCACATGTGGATGCATCTTTCGAAGCTTTTGTTTGACAAGCTTAATACTTGGTGCAATGGACAGATGGTGCATGATTAGATTGGGGTCTAATCCAGGCATGTTAGGGTAAGTCCATGCAAATTTTATTTTCTTGCTTTGAAAGAAGCTAGTGAACTCTTCCTTTTCTTTTGTAGATAATGACTGTGCTAGATGAATAATTTGTGGAGCAGCCTTTGTACCCAAATTCACTGGTTGTGTCAGCTCAATCAATATTGATGATCTCTCTTGAAAGTGGCTCGGGAGTGTATCAAGTATCTCATCCTTGGGCACCTCAGAGAGGTTTTCACCCTCAGATACGTCTTTTATTTTTACTTTTTTTGGCTCTGATACTACCACAATGTGGTTTTCACCATTAGAGCATCTATTTTTTCTTCTTTTAATTTTTTGACTAAGATACTTGATATCCACCTTTGTCATGCTGACATTGCCTTCACTGGTGGAGGACATTATAGGTTTAATAGCATGGAGGTAACAGGCTAGAGCGTAATCATTCTGGAATGTTAGGACTTCATTGGATGAGGAAGGGGAGTTCCAGTTTATCAACTCAAGATTTTTGAGTGGGAGAGTAGTGGTTGGTTCAATTGCATTCACAATATAGTCATCAAAAGCATGGACGAGCAAGTCAAGACCTAGAGTGATCTCATCCAAAGGAGCGTCAGAAGTAGAGGACAAGTTAACACCGATGGTGTCTAATTCATGCATCCTAACACTAGACCCTTCACCTATTTTGAGAAGGTTTTCATAGGTATGCACCATGTCTATATCTTTATCATAAGTAGCATCAGACAAAGAGTCAAACTCATACTCATGTGAGTCAGTACTTGATGTGGGAATTCCATTAGCACTGGTTGCACCATCTGACTCAGGTTCTTCTTTGGTAGCATTGAGAATTTGTTCTTGTTTGAATCTTTCTTGAAAGAGTAATGGCATGTAAGGTTCACCCACAAAAGTAGGGTCAACAGTTTGCATTTCCATCCATTGGTCATATGTCAGTGGGGTGATTGAGGAAGTTTCATCAGAATCACTTTCAGCTTCTACCTAATGGACAGGTATGATAGGTTCATCGGGTCCTTAAAAGAATGCAACAAGGTCCAGAGGAATAGGATATGGAAAAGTACCCTCGTCAGAACTGTTCTCTAATTTATCAATTGTGGTAATGTCCTCAAATTCTGGCCGGAATCCTAGTTCTAGTTCTGGCTCTGGCACAAACTTGTTTATCCCCAAATGAAACGAGGCCTTTTTGAAACCTAAGCTATAGTATCTCTTGTGTGACGACTTGTAGCTTCAATGGGTTTCAACAAACCATTATCATTTATTCCTATAGGACCACTCCCTTTATAGATCCATGCTATGATAGCTCTTTCTTCATCCTCATCTTCTAAAGGTGTAGAGGCCCATACAAAGGCACCATCGTAGATTGTTTGAGGAGAGTCATCAGAAGATTTTTTACTCTCAGAAGGTCTCTCATAGAAGTGTGGAGATGGAGGGAGAGCAGTCAGTGATAGCACAAGTTCAATTCGATATTCTCCCATGCCTATATCTTTAAGTTTTAGAGTCTGTTCCATTTCTTTGAGCTTAGCATCATAGAACTCAGTGGACTCTCTATTAGTTGGAATAAGACTATCTGTAGATTGTGCCAGTGTGTTGCAAGAATAATTGGTATTGGCAGGTACTGTAACCTCTACTCCTCTACTCCATGAAATGGAAACTTGATGCATTAGTGATACGTAGATGGGACTGCCTGCATCTCATGAATCCATGGTCTTCACAATAATATGTTGTAGGCAAGAGGAATATCGATAACTTGAAAAGTAACATCTCTCTCAATAGGGCCAACTCGGATTGGCAGAACAACTAATCCTTGGGATTTGTGTTCCTCTTCATCATAAGCTTTGATGGTAATCTTCTTGCGGGAATATATACAATCCTCATCATAACCTAGTTGGGTAAGCAACTTAGCAAAATAGATATTGAGGCCAACACCATTGTCTATGAGCACTCGACGGACATGCTTGGGACGTAACATGACTTCTATGTGCAAGGGAGAATTATGTGAATAGCTCAGAGAATGATCATCTTCTTCGGAGAAGAACAGATAATGAGGTGAGGTTAAATGACCCACCATAGATTGGAACTGGTCAAGATCAAGATCCTTGGGGATGTTTTCCTTGGTGAGGGCTTTATCCAAAATCTTCCTGTGAGTAGGTGATATCTTCAATAGCTCAAAAATGCTAATCTAAGCATTGGTTCGCTGGAGCTGATCTAAGATGCTATAACTAGTCATGTTAGATGTGGGGACCAATTTCATGTTCTTGTTGGCAGGGCCAACGTCAATCTTATCCACAGTTTATTCCAGAGCAGATATAGGAGGATCAGGACCTTTCAAAACAATCCTTCCATGTGATCAAGTAACAACATTGGCACAATCCTGAGGTTGTTTAGATTCAAACAAATGAGACGTGGAACTACGCAAGATGAAAGTTGTCTTAGGTTTGGGAGCATCACCGCTCCCCTTAATAGTAATCACATCACAACACTCAACCTCAACTGGTTCAATCATACCAATGACATTGCCATCGTTAGTGTATGTGTAATTGACCTTAGCATTGGTATTCTTAGTCTTTGAAGATTCACCTTTCTTGTGAGGAGGGAAGGGATCCTTAAATGCCTGATGGTCCAAATTCTTGTTATGGTCATCCACAACAATGTCATTGCTATCAATCAAATCTTGGACCTTATGTTTTAGTTGAAGACAAGTAGAAGTCTTATGACCAATGCTTTGGTGATAGTCACAATATGCATTGTCATTCCACCAATGAGGTCATGGTTGTGGGTCATAGAGACGCTTTTCCAAAGGAGTAAGTATCTGATTCTACACAAGAGTTTTATAGACCACATCAAGCGGTTCTCCCAAGGAAGTGAATTCACGCTTGGGTCTAGATTCCCAAGGTTTGTTCCTAGAAAACCTTGAAGGTTGTTGGTTTTCTGTCACAGGCTTTTTAGTAGCTTTAATTGCTTGTATGCTAGAAGAGAGATTGAAAATAGACTTAGCAGGCTTTTGGGTCACATTGTCAACCACTTCATCATTCACAATGTCTCTATTCTTGTTGACAAACTTCCCTTTATCTTTGTTTGAGGTTGAAGATCCTTGTTTGTTGTCCTTGTTCAAAGTCAATTCCCCTTTCTTGATCATAAAGGCCTCTATTCGCACCGCTTGTTTAATCATGCTATCAAAGGTTAGGGGACCTTGTAATTGCACTTGGTATCTAAAGTCTAGGACAAGATTGTCCAAAAAGATGTCGAGCCTTTCAGACTCCCATAGTTTGTGAGGACACCTTGTACATAATTCTCTCCACCTTTGGAGAAATGTTAGAAAAGATTCCCATTGTCTCTGTTTCAAATTGCAAAGATCCTAGATGTTGACCAGATGCTGAATATTATGTGAGTAAAGTTGAAGAAATAGATTAGCCATTTCATCAAAAGTCTTAATGCCAGTGAGCAATTGAGAAAACCACTCTATAGTTGGTCCACCCAAGCTACGAGGAAATAGGCGCATAAGATAGGTTTCATCATGTATGAATTCCATGGATAAAGCACCAAACTCTCTTAAGTGATCTTGGGGATCGGTAGTACCCAAGTATTTGTCATATTTAGGTAGCTCTACACCTTTGGGAAAAGGTGGCATGTGAAGACTCCTATCAAAGGGGAAAGGAGAAATGCTTTCCATTGTGAATTTTTGTTTAGGTTTGTCCTTATTCTTCACAAGTTGACTAATTTGATGATCTTGCATGTCTCAAACCATCTTTTACAACTTAGTGGTCTTAGTCTCTTCTTCTTTGGCGACAAGCGTTTCAACTTGGTAGTCTCGGGGTAATTTGGCCCCTTGTTTGGCCAGTTCTAGAAAATATTTCTCCTTCTCCTCTAGAAGGAGGATCTCCATCATCTTGATAAGACCCTTGTTGGCTTTCACTGCATCTATGCCATTTTGAGCTATTACCTCATCTTCGTTACCAAGGATCTCATAAATACTCGGGTCTTCATCTTGTTGCTGATCATCTTGGTCTTGGTCATGCAGAGGAGGGCGATAGTGATATGGTTGTCAATTACCTTGAGCTTTGTTTTGAGCTTGGTGCTGATTCTTATTATTTTGAGATTGATCATAACATTTCTCATTTTGAGGTTGAGCATGACATTGGTCATTGGAAGATTGACCATGATGCTGATTGTTTTGAGATTGATCATAAGTTTGGTTGTATTTGCCTAGTTGGAAGTCGAATGAATCTCCCATCTTGTCAATGTAGGACTATGTAGAAAATGAAGACTCAGTAAAATGATATGAACGATGCCAAAAGGGCTCAGCTAAGGTAACTTTTGGTGCATGAATAGGATCAAGAGGGTCAACAAGTTCAAATGAGTCAATATCATCAACAGGATTGATAGGTTCAATGGTAGGACTAGTTCGAGGAAGTGGTCTTCTAAAGTTATGAAACAATGAGTTGTTTTGGAAGAATGAGTTGTCCTATTCTTGAAATAAGAAACCAGGTTGCGCTTGAAACAATAGATTAAAACACTCTTAGAACACTAGAGGTGATGATTGAGATAGGCTATCTTTCAAAGTACTCAACGAAGAAGAACTTGTGGATTCCTCACAATGCTCAGATTGCACAATAGGTTCGGGACAACTTGTTTCCTAATTACGAGATCTACCACTACCTTGACCAGTATTACGAATGGGATAAGTGTTTCCACTTCTAGTTGTAACAGTCATAGATGAAGATGTGACGAGAGAAGACTCAGGATAATGCTAAAACTCTATCTCTAGGAATAACGAAAGGAGATAAATGGCTAGAATAGCCAAGATGTGAGATGCACTTGACACAAATCATCAAGAGTATGGCTAGAACATCCGAGATAAGACTATCATGATGTGGGGTACAAAAGCAAAAAGAGATAAGATAAACAAAGGAGAGACAAAATGAGTCAAAGCAATAATCGATCAGTTCTCAACTCGAGACACTTAGTGTCAGATAGTGAACGATAGGAAAACAAACAAACAGACCTCAAACAAAAACCAGATCAGGCAAAAAGTTCACCATCCAACGGGAAATAAGTTGATGTTTTGAAAACTAGGGTACAAGTTTGCATGAGAAAGTGCTGGACTGCATGAGATAATGTCAAACTTCTTGTGAGAGAATGAAAGCTCGTGCGAGGAAGTGCTCTGGAAAGTGAAATTTCACATGGGAAAATATCAAAGTTTGATAGTTCAATGTAGATTTCAAGATAAAAGACAAATTTCAGGTCACAGCGCAAATGGTTCTCAGATAGAAAATCTAGTTCCCAGATAGTTTAATCAACAATCTCAGTTTTAAGGTTTCAAGCATTTGTTTACAAGCATGAAGGTTTAGAACAAGCAATGGTGACACAAGAAGTAGTCGTAAATAGACCTACCAAGGAAAAAGCAACTTGGTAGTATTGTGGGAGTCTTTTTTTAATCATGATGGATAAGTTTAAGAATCGATAACAAACACATAGTTATCCCTACCAAAAAAATGGTGAGAAGACAAAACCTTTGCCTCACTACTTATGCGCATGCGTTCACCTCACACAGCCGTGTCACCCCCTAGAGGGTGCCCATGTTTTTGGTGTTTACAAGGACTCAATAGTATATGTTCAAAGGTTACCCTTGAAGTAGGGGCCAGTGTCATATACCACATTCAAACATCCAGGTGCATGCCTATGGTGAGAATATATGGGAGAGATTCTTCCCCCTCCCTGCGCAAAGATTATGTCTCCTTTCAGAGGTGATCCAGGTAGGAAACTAACTAGGGAAAGTTTTTAGTGGGCTTTCCTTCACACTAACCTTTGGTGCCCCTGATACAAGGCTAGGGCCTCGCAGCCACACCAACACCCAAAAGTCATACACCCCCACAAGCAAGGCTAGGAGCAGCACCACTCATACAACAAACAAAGCCTTCTCAAGATGATAGTCGAAATCAAGAGAAGGAAGTTAACATGGTTTTGGAGTCTTTAGACTCAACAAAACATTCTTTATTATAGTGAGGCAGAATCACCGGTGATAGGTGTGTACTCACTTGGGTCATTCTCGGAGGTTCAACTTCTGGTAGGCCCTCTAAAGGTGACACAAGACTTGGCTTGGATTTGAGGGTCAGATTTTCTAATTCTCTCAAAGAAAGAAGAGCATACTTCTCTACCTCTTCACCTTACCCAAACGCATCAAGCATATTCATCACTGAGCTAGATTCACTCCACCAAATCCAAAAGCTTTTGGGTTTCTGGTTCTCTCAAAGAGAGAAGAGCATAATCCCCTGGCAAGTAGATGTGCTAAAGATTCACTACCTTGCTTTGCTTCCCCAAGTATCCATCATTCTAGAAACATCTAGGTCTCGGTTTCATTCATGGGCATCACTTCCATGTAATGAAGAGCCTATTCCCCTACTTTTCTATTAGGACCCTTAAGAAATCTTAACAAAGCCCTAATTATACTATGTGAATGAAAGCGATAAAAACAAGCACAACATTTTAAATGATCTTTGACAATCGTCCTGCAAGCAAACTATTAGCAAGTTTTTATGATCTTCGACAAGCGACCTGCAGACCATTGTTATGTTGTAGCAGAAATTAGAAATATTAAAGCAACAATAGAAAGTAAATGTCAGGAAAAAGTAACAATAAATTGTAGAATCAGGAAAATTTAAATGACTGATAGAAAATCTTCGCGTGAGAAAGTGTAGGCACCTGCGCAATAGAATGTTTCTTCGCATGACAGAATGCTACTGGGAGCAAAACTTCGCGCGACACGCTCTGAAATTTTGTGCGAAATTCCGTACATAGTGAAGTACAAACGCACAACAAAGTTCAAATTCCTTATTAGAAAATTTTTGAGAGTGAGGTCAGAAATGATTTTTCTGCCCCACGGTGGATGCCAGAATGTTTATAGTTGAACATGGACCTCTAATCAGCCATATACACAACATAGTCATTGCTCGATCATCGAATCATGAAGGTGAGTATAAATTACTCAATTCATAAGATTCTATCGATTCGACTTGTTGCCTTCTAATTAGCCAGGGTGTTTGAATTACTCTCAGAATGAGAGCCAACAACCAAAAGACCAAACTAATACGAAGGATTTTGAAAGCTTGAAAGATAAACAAATTGCAATTATTCTAAGATGAATGTGCAATTAATCTAAGAATGAAATGCAGATTTTAATCTAAGAACTTGAAAGAGATATGAGAATTAAGCTAATAACAATAAGCAAATTACACTAACATGAGAATGCAATTAACTAGAAATGGAAATTAAACTAATGAGCAATAAAAGCTTGGAAATATGAAATAATTGAGACTAAATTTGACTATAGTTTAGATACTCTCACCATTGCCTTTTTTCGAATGAGGAAGAAGTTTCATAATATATAAAATCTGGGAGAGAGGATGAAGAGTTTCTTGAAATGAAATGGTCGACTCTTCATTTCCAATTGAGACAAATATTGAGGAATTACTTAATTAAAAGAATGAATTATTGCCACATATGGGTGACCCTTTGAATAATTTGAATTTTTAAATCCAAATAAGATAATCCATTCAAATAACCAAATATTAATTTCTTTTATGTGTATTAGCTAAGGGTGGGTGATTTTAATTTAATTTAAAGCACTTAGGACTTTAGAATTAAATTAATTTATCATAGGGATTATTTAGCTAATAAAGTTGAATACTTAGGAATTAATTATAGTGTGAGATTAATGCAATTTAAGTTTTTTGCAATTGACACCAAGTCAAATAAAGTCAGGTAGGAGAGAGAAAATTGCCTAGTAAAATAGGACTTTAATGATGTAAAATTGACGAAATGCACCAAAATTGATTGAAATTATAAGCTGCCAATTTTAGGGTATTACATGATAGATGTTAAAGAACAAGGAAGCTTGTGATCTATGACCTTTGAAGTAGGGAAGGGACTTGTAGAAAGATGTATATTAGCTTGGATTTCTTTTAGAGGTAGCCCTTGAGGATATGCATAGGTAGCATGAAAAGCATTAAGTTCTTCATTTGATGGAGGAATTTTATTCTTTAGGAGATGCATTTATGATGGGTAAGGTAGAGGTGGAATGATAACCATTACTAGACATAGGTTCAAGATTTTGATCAAGCTTGAGAGTAGTATCTTCATTAGGTAAGTCATTAGGATCTTCAACACCAATTATGCCATCATCAATGAAATCTTGGATTTTATGTTTTAACTCTATGCAATCCAAAGTTTTATGCTTATTATTATGATGATACACACAATAATTATGTATGAATGAAAGTCCACTTGAATTAGCTAGAGGTAATGTGATGAGATTTCCTTCAAGGAGTTTTTCCAATGTTGATTCATAAGTTTCTCCCAGAGGAGTAAATATTCGCTTTGCTTGTTCATTTTCTTTAGAAAAGATAGGTTTTGGATCAAAGATAGGTTGGTCATAAAGAGATTCTCGATCCAAGATTGGTTTGTTAGGAATTTGATATTTCTCAAAGATAGAGTTGTTGTGAGAGTGTGACATGGCCTTGCTAGAAGAAGATGTAGATAAAGGATATATTATTTTCTGAGAATGTTGGATAGAGGATGTATCATTTTCTTTGTCCAAGTGTTGGATTATAGAATGCAAAGATTGGAGTTGTTTAAATAAGGCTTTCCTTTCTCTCTCTTCTTCCTTAGTGTACCTTTTGAACCATGAATATTTATTAGAGGATGTATCATGTTTTTTCTATAACCTATCGAAGTTAGCTTTCAAAGACTAGAATTGTTTAGATATGGCTCTCTCCTCTTCCCGAGTGTACATTTTTGGAGACATGATTCATAACTGGCATGAAAGAAGATTTCCAAGAGCTAATAATGATGACTTAGAATGACTTGATTTTCAAGCCAGGTAAGAAAGGTGTCTACTTGTCCAAAGTGTAAAAATGTAAAAGAGATAATAAAGATAACTTACCACAAGATGCCCAAGCCGCATGTAGATTTCCCTATGTATGACACTTATGAGAAAGTAAAGATAAAATGCTAGCATCCAAAAGAAATGATATGAAAATAGCAGACAAGTGAACCATCCACTAACCAAGATTTTATTCAAGAGATACAAGTGATCTTCATTAGCTAAAGGAAATTCCTAATGTACTAGTTTTAGACCAATGCCAAAAGTAGTCAAGTATAAGCTTCCTAAGATAACTCAGAGAAAATTTGGGTTAAATCAAATCGGATCAGACGATATTTATCTTAAGGAGAGATGATATAATGGAACTTCATACGATATTTCTCACTACTATAGGCGATATCAAGACAACAATTTCTAGTTTTGACAACAAATTTGAATTTTGACAACAAGTTTGAATTTCAAGATCAAGTTTTTAAAGAAAATGTGACACATAGAGTAGTCTTCAAACAATCAAGAAAGGGACAAAGAAACCTTGCATGATACAATAAATTGTGAAGTCTAAAGATAGGTTGTAATATTCCAATAACATCAAGTGTATATTCATAAATATTTCTACGGGTCTAGCACAAATTGAAAACAAATCAAGCAAGAACTACCTAAGGTCAAGGATAGTATCAAAACCATTTCCCACAACTTGGTATCCCAAAGGAATACAGATGGTGAGTAATCTTGAGGTGATTCGGGAAACCAGTTGGATCGGTCCTTGCATAAAGATTATGATACTTTCGATCAAAAGGGTAGCCTCTAACTTAAGGTTTTTAGTAAAATCCATTCATGACTATCCCCTGTAGTTTCACAAGCGAAATTAAGGCCTATAGCCCTACAAGAATCCAAAAAGTATAGTCTCACAAGCAAGATTTAGACCTCTTGGCCCTATACTAGATGAACGTATTCCCCTTGTAGTAAACAAGATTGAGACCATTGATGGCCCTACAAGCACCCTATCAAGTGTAGTCTTGCTTAGCAATATTTAGGCAACTAGGTCCTACACATGAAGAAGCATTAGGAATATAAAATGGACAAGTATTACCTCTCTTTGGATTGAAGGAAGCTTTTGATTATAGTGGGATGGAGTAGCTGGGATCGCTTATTCCCCACTTGAGTCATTCCCAAAATATTGCTCTCTTGGTAGGTCCTCTAAAGGTAAATGCAAGAAAGTAAAAGGATAGCTAATGGAGGTCTAGTTTTCTTATTTTCCAAATGGAAAAGAGCATAGTCTCCTACTCCATAGTGTCTCCCAAACACATCAAACACATGTTCATTTACCAAAAGAAAACTAATTAAGCTACATGCCCATGAAAAATGACCTAATGATAGAAAAGACACACAAGATCTAATAATAAAAGTGTCAAGATCTAGTTACATACCTTCAACGTAATTTTCCAAAATCTCAATTGTTATTAGTCTTAGCAATGCAATTCTTTTGGCAAGCAAATCCTACAAAACCACAAGTTAGGGCACAAAAATATGTAAATGAAAGAAATAACCTTGCAAAACCACTTTTTAGGAGATAGGAAATATCAAAGACTTTCAATAAATCTCAATCATTCATTGAACTATGTGCAAATAAAGTGCAAGCTCATCACAATTTTTGTTTTTTGCTTTTGACCTAGTCAACAAGATCTGATTTGTTTTCTATAATTTCAGCCCCAAAAATAGAAATGAAAAGAAGAGACCCCTATTAAAAATATGAGAGATTTCCAAAAATGTAAAAAATTTAGAAATATCCCTTAATTTGTGCCCTAGAGACCCATTTTACCAAAACAAACCAGTTTTTATAAATTGACTATTTGAGATATGTTATTGCATCTAAATTAAAAACACAAAGAAGTAACCCCCTATAGAATTATTAGAACTTTCCAAAAATGTAAAATTTTATGAAAAACTATGATGATTTGTGACCAAAAATTAATTTTCATGAAAAATCAATAAAAAATTATAACTTACGGAAAAATGATCAGGAAAATCTAATTTTCGGACTGAGACACCTTTTATCCATCCCCAACTTGTAAAAACAATTTTAGACCAAAACTTCAAGCCGTTTGTGAGATATGATCAAATCTTTCAAAAACCTAGGGTTTTTGCCTTCAACTTAACATGCACAAGGGTTAGCATTAAAAACCAAAGTGAATATCCAAAAATTCATGGGTTTGTCCTATGGTGGGCACCAACAAATTTGTACTAAAAAGTGAGGTCACTTCTATAAACCATTACACTTGAGGGAATCCATGAAGAAGGAGATCTCAAGAAGTAGCTTATAGCTTCCTATCCATGACGTGCAAGAACCATGTAGATATTATGAATGATGGCTCTCAAATGAACCTTAAAGAAAGACCCTTGCAAGGTGCACCATAGAATGGAAGATTCAAATGATAATACAAAGTAGATCAAAGATGCGATCGAAGATCTAAGCTAAAATGAAAGTAGTTCTAAGATGAAATTCAAGATCTAAGATAAAAAGATATGCAAGAATGTAAAAAAGGTAGATCTAAGATGAGATGTATTAAGCTAAATGCAAGAAAGAAAATGAAAATGATGATGCAATGCTTCAATGTGAAAGATCTAAGAATGTCATAGCTCCAAGATGCCAAGATTCCAAGACTCCAAGATTCCAAGATTGCAAGACTCCAAAATTCCAAGATGCTAAGATGCCAAGATATCAAGACTCCAAGAACTTGCAATAAAATTTCAAGATCTCAAGAAGCTAAGAATGCTATGAGGATCAGATAATGCAAGAGATGGGATCTCAAGAATGAGGAGAGAGTCTCCTTTTAAATGAATTTAGAAATGAACAAACGGTCAAGATTAATAGGCAAAAAGAAATGAGCAATGGTGGAGATTAAATCTTGGTTGATCCATGTGCTCAATATTCTCAAGAGGAAAAATCAATGGACATGATTAAGAGGCAAAATAATGAGTGGTTGAGATAAAGAGGCAAAAGCCTTTTTCAAAAGTCAAAAGATTCTATCTCATTGTAAAGTGCACTTTTATTTTTATTTTTAATTTATTATTTATTATTTTTAGCAAAGTGGTTTCCATTATCTAATTAAAAGGGGATATGTTCTTTTAATTAAATGTGGCTTAGGATAAAGTGATTTTATTATTCAATTAAAAGATTTTTTAATTAATTAAAAGAGAGAATGTTCCCTTAATTAAATAAAGCTTAGGATAAAGTGGTCAAACTTTAGGATATAATCAAATAAATGATAAAATGATGATTGATCAAGATATAAGAGATTAAATAAATATGCAAAATTGATTAAGCACAAGATTTAGTCTAGTATTTAAATTTTAATGTTTAATGTTAGAGTGAGGCTCAAAGTTTATTGGACTATTTTTGAGTGATTACAATCCTAACCATAACTATAATCCTAATCCTAAACAAGATCATAAACCAATACCTAAATCAAACCTTAACCCTAACCATGGTGTAAAGTTAAACCCATTTCTTAACCTTGATCCTAAATCCTAACCCTAATCAAAATTATAATATAAAATGTAAACTTGACCATAGTCCCAATCCTAAACCTAAACTCTAATCCAAACCCTAAATCATGATCTTAACTCTAAACCATAATCCTAACCCTAAATCCTAAAGCTTGACCCTAATCCTAAATCATAAAGCCTGATCCTAACCATAAATCCTATCCCTAATAATAATGGTAACCATAATATAAACCCTAACCCTAATTATAACCCTAATATTAAACACTTTACCCTAAGCCTAACCCCAACCCTAAATCCTAAGCCTAATCAAAACATAATGCTAACCATAATATTAATAATGATGTAAACTCTAGCCTTAACAATAATCCTAATCCTAAACCCTAAACACTAATCCTAATCCTAAACTTAACCATAATAATAACCATGATGTAAACCATTACCTTAACCATAATCCTAATCCTAAATAATATCATAACCCAAACTCTAAACCTATCCCCACCCTAACCGTAACCCTAACCTTAACCATGATCTAAAGCTAAATACATTTCTAATCCTAATCCTAAACTCTAATGTTAATGAAAAAACTAACCCTAATCCTAATTTCAACTATTATATAAGCCCTAAACCTAACCATACTTCTAATCCAAAACACTAAAACTGAATCATATCCCTAAACCATATTACTAACCATGATATAAACTCACACCCAAAACTATAAACCCAAATTCTAATCCTAACAATAATTCTAAACATGAACCTTAATCCATAATCCTAATCTTGGCACTAAAATCTATCCCAAAAATCAAACCCTTACCCTAACCATAATCCTAATCCTAAATAAAGTCATAACCCAAATCCTAAGCCCAACACTAACAATAAATATGACATAAAGCTAAACTATTTTCCTAACCTTAATCTTGATCAACACCATAACCCTAATTCCAACAATTTTATACTTTAAACCTAACCATAATCCTAATCCTAAACCCTAAACCCCAATCCTAATCCTAACCCTAATTTAATCCTAAACCCTAATCCCTAACCCTAAATCCCAACCCTAAATAAAATGATAACCATGATGTAAACCCTACCCTAACCATAATTCATATCCTAAACATAATCATAACCCAAAACCTTAACCCGATCCTAACCCTAACTATGACATAATGCTAAATACTTTTGCTAACCCGAATCTTAAACCCTAACCCTAACTTAATTCCAACTATTATATAAACATTAAACCTAATCATAATCCCTAATCCATGATCCTAACTCTAATAATAATACTAACCATGATGTCAACCCTAACCCTAACCATAATCTTAGCTATAATCCTAATCCTAAACCCTAAATCCTATCCCTTACACTAATGTTAACAATGATGTAAACCATAACCCTAATCATAATCCTGATCTAATCTAAATCCTAAACCCAAATCCTAACCCTAACCCTAACCCTAACCAAACCAAATATCAACTAAAATACTAACCATGATATAAACTCTAACCCCAAACTATAATTCCAAGTCTTAACCATAACCTTAATCCTAAAATCTAACCATTAATCTGAATCCTTAACCTAAAGCCTAACCCTAAACATGATCCCAATGCTAAACAAGATCAGAATTAAACCCCCAAACCCAACCCAAACCCCAATTCTAACCATGATATAAACTCTATTTACTTAACCATAATCCTAATCCTAAATCCTGATCCTAATCCTAAACTCTAATCATAATCTTAAACCAAGATCCTAATCATAAATCTTAACTCTAACAATAATACTAACCATGATGTAAACCCTACTCCTAGCCATAATCCTAACTATAGTACTAATCTTATACCCTAAACCCTAATCCTAACCCTAACCCTGATCAAAACCCCAACTCTAACCATAATTTTGACCATAATGTAAACCCTAACTCTAATGATGATCCTCATCTTAAATCCTAAACCATAGTCCTAACCCTAACTCTAACCATGAAGTAAACCCTTCCCTAAATTATAATCCTAATCCTAAACAAGATCATAACCCAAACCCTAAACCCTACCCTAACGACATAAAGCTGAACCCTTTTTCTAATCCTAATCCTAAACCCTAACCCTAATTCCAACCATGATATATACCCTAAACCTAATTATAACCCTAATCTTAAGCCCTAAAACCTGATTCTAATCATAAACCCTAACTCTAACCCTAAACCATAACCCTAGCAATAATACTAACCAAGATGTAAACCCTAACCCTAACCCTAATCCTAATCTTAAACCCTAAACTGTAATCCTAACCTTAATTGTAAACCCTAACCCTAACTGAAACTATATCTCTAACCATAATATTAACTATGATGTAAACACCTACTTAGGGTTAGGGTGAGAGATATCCTTCTTGAGGGAGGTACCTACTTAGGGTTAGAGATATCCTTATCGAGGTAGGCACCTACTTGGGGTTAGAGATATCCTTCTCAAGGCGACTACGTTTACATCAAAACTCTAACTCTAACCATAATATTAGCCACAATGTAAACCCCAATCATAACCCTAATCAAAACCCTAACCCAAACCATAATACTAACCACGATATACATCCTAATCCTAACCATAATCCTAACCCTAAAACCTAAACCCAAATCCTAGCACTAGCCCTAAACCTTAGTTCTAATCTTAAACCCTGACCCTAAACCCTAACACTATTCAAAACCCTAACCTTAATCATAATCCTAATACAATATAATTATATATTAAAACTTATTTAATGTCAATCATATTGTGTCGTAACTGCTACTAGCTTATATATATTTTATAATATACATAAAAAAAACACCAAGAGATATCTTTCTTGAGGTGCCTATTTTCATCAATTTCTCTTGGCTTAATTAGCTTATATATTTTATAATATATAAAAAATACATCGAGAGATATCCTTCTCGAGGTGCCTATTGTACTTTAGAAATCAATAAAAGTAGGGACCTCAAAAATGATATCTCTCAGCATATTTTATATATTATAAAATATATAAGCTAGTTGAGCTGAGGAAAAAAGATAAAAACAAACGCTATGAAAAAGATATCTCTCAACATATTTTATCTATATTAAAAAATATATAAGGTAGTTTATTTGAATCCTTCTAATTTTATTTTAGTATGAACTATAAATGCCTCGCTTTTAGTATTTTTAATAAATACTTCATTTTTAAGCCGATAGGCTTTGTGTGAGAGCTTTGCTCCCTGAAAATTAATTTTCTTCCCGGAAAATTGTTAGCCCCTCTCCCATTTTTTTTTTTGATCATATACTCAAATACTATTTTTGGTATTTTAGTTGTCTAGCCTTACTTTTCTAATTTTTAGTTCTTGTCCTTACATGATTTTCCACCATATATGAGTTTCCAATTTTCACTCCTAATCTTTTGGCTTTTCGTTTATAAAAATAAATTGTATAATTGAATGCCCTATAATTTTATTCGATGACCATGGGTTCTGCTGCTGCTTTGTGAGTTTGGAGAAATGTGTTGGTTTTATTAAGCTTATTTGGAGTTCTTCTAAAGGTCCTTTGTACAGATCTTATCAGTTTTAACATGTATGCTTTGGCTTCAAAAACTTTCGAATTCCTCCATATTGTAGGTCCATATTGTAGGTTCTGACAATAATTTGCCTTCTTCGATACCTAGGTTTTATGCGATCGAAGATTTTATTGTTTATATTATGCTTACATTTTCTTACCATTTTGTTGACACATAAGATGAGATAGTGTTTCTTTGTATCCTTCTCCTCAATATGCTAGTTGATGATGAAACCCCTGTTAAGCTTTGTGTTTTTCCAAATCGAGAGAAATATTGCATTTATGTGCAATTCATAGATTGCTGCTGGACCATGAAAATTTTAGTGATCATCAATTTGAGGGTTTCCATTTTCATGTGATTTATTGGTTCATGTTATTTTAGATTGAGTGAAAGTCTTAAGATCAATGGTACATAGGATTTGGGATTATTGTTCCAGAGATCTAAAATTTGGAATGAAGTCAGCATCATGTTTTTTTGGATTTCTGATTTCGGGCACACCCATCTTTTTGCTGGGTTAAATAAGATAGTTTTGATAGAATTTAGGGGATTTTTGTTGAAACCCGGGATTCCTATTCTTTTCAAGATTTTCTTTTCTTTCTGAGATTTGATAGGGTAATATTAGATTTCTCTCTCCTTCACTTTGCTATCCTTGCAATTAGCTCTTTGATGCCGCAGTGGATATTCAAAAAGCGTGTTATTAATATTTTTCAGAGTTGAAAGGAACTTTTTTTCTATGTTTGGTTTCAAACTCTACTTAATCTAAAAAATTGAAGTCAACTAGATTTTTCAACTGTTATTGTTTTTTCAAGAGTTTATATGAATTCCTCGCTGTAATGAAAAGTTTCCAATGGGTAATGAAATTGCACAATGTTAAATACAGGTATGCCCTTTATTAAACATATGAAATAGATGTTACTTCTTTCAGTATTAAAGACAAATTTAACAACAAAGAGTTTTGGAATTCAAATTGTATACACTTTTTCATCAATAAAATTTAAAATTACTCACTATTCTTAGTGGTGATGGATTGCATAATCTGATCTTAAACTATTGATTTAAAAATCTATTATTTAACAATCATTCAATTGTATTCATCATTTTTATAATTAGATGTACATTTTTATAATTAGATGTACAATATTTAAATTAAGAATATTATTTTATGTTTTATTTATAAAAGAAATTATTGTTATTTGTTGTTTGCAACATTCTAAGAAATACATATGGGTTCATTTCTTATTGTTTCTTAAAACTTTATCAATATTGTGCAAGAAAACCACTAACATATTTAACACTAATTAGAACAAATTTAAATTGCAATAAAATATCATGAACTAAATTTAATTTTTTTCACATTTTACAAGAACAATCACTTTTTTTGAAAATAAAAAAAACAAAAAAGCACAACTGTTTGTCAGCCCATTTCCGGATAATTTTATTTTCCATATTTTTTTCGTATTTTTTTTTCAAAATTAGCAAACAATTCTAGATTCAGAAATAGAAACTTATCAAATCTGTATTTTGATTTAATCTCTTTTACATATTTTTTCTTTGTTGTAAAAGTCAATCTCAAATACTAGGTTGAAAATGTTAGGTGGATTTATTATTACATTTAATTTAATAGTGAAAATTTGAAGTTAAGATTGTTGGTGTACACCCTTTTATTAATTTGATTAATTCTATTAAGTGTGTTATATCATTTGTGGCCCAAACTTTGGGTTATAAGATTTTAGCGTAAGTTTTCATTTTTACCCCATTTCTTATTTTATTTCTAAAAGTTTAGGATCATGGAATACAATATAGATTAGGGTTTTATTTTACAAAGACTATATTTTATTTTTAACCTAAAATTTGTTAAAAAGTGAAAATAATTTTTACCTTGCATTATCTAATTGTTAAAAAGTATATATATAAAGCTTAAACATGTAAAACAACAATTCTACTAATAAATTTTATTTTCAAACTAAAAACTATGCTTTTTATAATTGAATATGAAATTTTTAAAGAAAATAAATAAGTTAATAAATAATATTATATTTTAAAATTTGTAAGTTTAATTTATAATAGAAAAAAATCTTAAATAAATCAATAAATACAACTAAATTTTGAAGTTGATTTTAAAAATTTATAATAGAAATAAATCTTAAATTATAAATCAATTAAAATTTATGAATTCAAATTTTAGAATTCAATTTTACTTTATATTTAGCTCAAAAATTTAAAATTTGAATTTTGTTAAGATGGGTATGATTTGTGCCACATGACATTCCTTTTTTGGGCCAATTTATACTTCTTCATTAATTTAGTAAACAAAATTCTTCCAAATATTTGTTTCTCATTTAAGGGGATATACAAGTGGAAAAACTTCAACTCTAGATTAATATTCACACCACCAATCATAGATAACCAAACCCTACAAGTTGCAACATATCTCTCACAAACATTTCCTTAATAATATTTATATAAATTAAAAATAAAATCTATCGATTTATGTTGCATGCACAAAAACATATGACTACTAGTTTATGTTTGTTTCCCACATAAATTACTCTCTCCATGACTTTGAAATGAATTAAGGCGAAGACTTGCATATTTTATCCTAAACACAAAATTGCTACTACTACTAAAAGAGATGCCTCTTCTTTACGTAAAAAACAAGGCATTTTTACAATTTCTTGAAATCAACCGCCCCAGGCCCAAAATCTCTTGAAACAAGTTTAAGCTAAAACCCTAAAAACCCTTATCACAATAGATCGGATAGAAATATGTGGCTCATCGCACTCATTTCTGTGTTATCCATTGCTACAGTATAAATAAATTTCAGTGAACATCATTGACAATACACACAAGTAAGTTCTACTTTCATGCGTTGTTTCAAGTTGTGGTGACAAAGATATGCATGAGCTTGCTTAATTTTTTTAGCTAAAACTTCGTTTTTGTTATTCGGTTTATTTCAAGCTAAAGATTAGTTTTTGTTATTGGGTTTATTTCAAGTGAAAGATCCTTCTAAATAACTAAACTTTTTCTGATTAATCAAGTGTTTGAATCTATACTTACGCAGACAAAAGTTGTTGAAAATAACACCTAATTTTTTTAAATGTGAATAGGGATTGATTGGTAAGAGATAGTTGATATTTTTGTCTAAAAAATCTGAAGGTATAGTCACAATGGACAAAGATTGTGCTAAATTTGATGTTGATGGATATTCAAATGATGGCCAGGAAAGGATATACACGAGGCTTCCATTGCAGCCTATGTGCATTACTGGCTTATCTTCTAGAAATTTTTCTCTAATGCCCAATGGCTATCCATGGCTGGTTTTTGGCAATCGGCATGAAAATTGTATGGCCTACTGCTTCTTAAGGAAAACTTGGGATAATTTCTCTCTTTCCTCTTTGCACCAAGCTAACTCCGGCAAAGGTTCTTGGAAATTTTACTATGGATCAGGAGCAGGGCCACGGTTGCTTAAAAAGGGTACGCTTCGTGTTTACAATCTACTAACGAAAACAAGTTTCGAGCTTCCTCCGATGAAATCTATGCCAAAGTCCATGCCGAAAGCCATGGTGGCAGGGACTGTGTGTGGAAGCAAAGAGAGCTATGAAGTGGTTTCTGTGGGTTGTGATGTGTACTCAAATACAAACAACATACAAGTCTACGATTCCATTGAAAATTCGTGGAAGAATGTACTCCAGCTGCCTATAAATGTTAAAATATCCAGGCACCATGGTTTGCTTTTATGCAAAGATGTTCTAGTTTGTGCCACAAGACTGCCCAAGGTATGCTTTTTGGTCTATAACATACAAGAGGGTAAGTCAAGTATGAGTTTGGTACCATTACCTGCGGCTATAAGGAAATGTAAATGGCATTTGATTGCATGTGGATCCTCAGTTGTACTAGTAGGAGCAGTCCTGGCTAATTGGTGTGCGAACCAGTGGTATTTGAAATATGGGATTGTGTGGGTCTTAGAGAAGGAAGAGGGTTCATCTTGTAATTGGAATTGGAAGGAGGTTACAAGGATGCCACCCTCTTTATGCCAGGATCCAAAGTGGAGGTCTCCTTATTTCTATGAGTGTGAGTGCATCGGTATAGAGAACTACCTGTGCTTGAGAAAGAAAGGGAGTCAAGATGTATGTACATACAACTTAATTGATGGGTCCTGGAATTGGCTTGCAGAATGTCCACTGAATAAATGGATTCCTAGGATGATAGCCTTGGAACCTAGGCCTAATACGCAGATTTGATTGCTTTATAGGAGAGTTGTATCTTGATGATTGACCATCTCCTGTTGTATTTAATTGGAAATGACTCCTTATGTGGCTTTCTACATAATAGATTGAGTGAGTTTAATTTTTAAATGAACCAATTCAATCTATTTGAATTTATAATTCAATGATTTTTATTTCCTTTGTTTGCCTGTGTTATGTGTGTTTAGTTGAGAAGTGAATTTATTATCGAACTACCTCATGTAAGTTGAATTATTTAAGTTCAATCAGATATGGGTTTTTCTCCTTTTCTTGTTGATTGCTAAGGCAATATGTAATGCTGATTGTCAAGCTAGAGTACAACCTTGACTTACAATTTATTTGCATTAACTAATGACTGCCTTTTAAGTTTTTAATCTGTAAGTACTTGAGCATCTGACATTAAGACTAGAAGCAAACAATTATTTTACGAATAAACTTCCTAGTATGATGACATGGTTTGTTTTATGTAAGGAAGGCTTGCTGCAAAGAATTCACTAACGAGTATATTAACTGATATTGATTTTTCTTAACTGCTTTGATTCTATATTAAATGGACTAGTTAACTTATAGTATCACAAAGATTCGATTTTGTTCAATGGTTAATAAGGAAAGTTAACTTATAGTATCACATATATAACTTGAAATGCTAATAATGAAAAGATGTTTCAATATAACATACCAGATACTTGAACATAGCAAAATTGCAACACGAACTAGAGTCATTGAACACTCAACATAGTAACATAGTAACATATACATACATAGTAACATAATGAATCATGTTCTCAACTTCTATCAAAGATTCAAAATTCATTGTTCAAATATGAAATATAATATGTCAAAATGATCATGATTACAATGAGTATAGTAAGCATGATATGATATAATGAATCATGATCAATCATCAATGTCAAAGTCTTCATAACTAGGTCTTAGGTAGTCTTTGTTGGTGGCTGTTTTCAAGTCCCTAGGTCCGGCAAATGAGGTTTGAGTGATTTTGGCCTGTTGGGAAGTCATGTCTGTCTGGGATTTGGACAAGAGCTAAGCTAAGTCTGCCATAGAGATGGGGTCGAAACCAAGTGATTTGTGATAAAACAAGTTAAAACCCTATGAGAATATTTTTGCCAGATTCAGTTCGACCTTAGAAGCCATGATGAATTGTGGGAAATAACCCTGCTGAAGGCTTGCTGAATCCTGAAATTTGGCCAAGTCTGGAATTTTTCGAAAACCCCCAAAATCTAGAATTTGCATCTTAACTCCTATGAAGCTGTTCGTATAAATCCTCCTGCCCCTGCACTGAAAAATTGGAAACTCACAAAAATTAAAAAACAAATTTAAAAAATTGCTTTTTGGGCATCCCAGGTGCGGTCAAGGGACGCCTGGGCAGCACCCAAGTACCGCACCCCCGCACCCAAGATCCCGAGAAGCCGACCGGCATGGGGACGGGTGCGGCGGCCCACGGCCGCTGGCGGGGGTGCTCGGGTGCGTGGAGTACCCGTCCCAGGGACGTCCCCGTACTTGGTACTCTTGGGTTTTTGCCAAGGTGCGCGTCCCCGTCTTACACTGAAAATAATAAAAATGTAAAATCATCAGAGTTCCAAAAATGCCATGGCATGAAGGGCAATGTGTTATGTATGGCAACTGAATCATGGGCAAAAGGCCAAGGATTGGATTAGAATCATACTTAACAAAACTAAACTAACCCTGAATAGAGAGGTCATCAAGCTTGATGATCAAGATCCCAAGCAAATAGAGCATCAGTAGCCTCATAAGCATCATTTGAAGCACAACTTTCATTCACTCCAATGCCAAAATAAAATGGGTTTAAAGAAGTAAATGGATGGCACTCTGCATTCTTCAGGTTTTTGTTATAGCCCAGAGCTCCGTGTCTTGTCTGTTTTGGGTCTCTCATGACAGAAACATATCTAAGAAATTCTTCTGTCATCTCCTGCCTTGATCCAGCCTTCTGAGTTTACTGGATCTTTAAATTTCGTAAAGACATCCAAGGCTTTATGAACAAGCCATTCTATGCATCTACTTGATACACCCAATAATTGGTTGTTGCATTTTGAAAAGCAGTTTGTTGGCCTTAATGCATTCACATTTCATACTCTAGATGATTGGGACAAGCACAACCTGTTTATCTGACAAGAAAAGATTTCACTTATCTTTGAAAGATCATACTCCAGTCCTCAAATTTATGCCGTCCAAAGCTTCACAAGCAGCATAACTGATGGACAACAAGTATATTTGCCTTAGAGTATATGCAAGTGTCATGGAAGTCAAAGGTTCACTTTAAATCTCAAACCCATACTTGTTGCTATCTATGATAATGATTTTTGTTGTTGCAGCATTCGTTTTACGATAACATCACTGTACTCCACTTCCAATTTATATTGATGGAGCTCCCACCCTGTTTCAAAGCTCTAATATCAGTACCCTATGAAGATAAGACCATGCGGTGATGAGGCTGGTTGTCGTTAGGCAATATATATGTCTTGCATGTTCTTCCTTTCTTTGCATATAGTCCTACCAGTTAGTATGCATATAGGCTGATTTTAAATATTTGGACCGCCTAGAAAACCTTCTTTTCTATGTTTGAGGGTCACTTAGTAGGCCATTATAGGAGTTCATGGCAAGAAAGTGGAGCTTTTCTATGTTGTTTGAGATATTTTTCCTAAAAAATATTAGGAAGAAAAAAGTAAATTTTTTTTTATTCAGGAAGTAGGCATGGGTGATGTTTCAAGTTATATTCTGTAATTTATCATGAAATAGAACTATAATTTACTGTTTTTGAAGATCATCATTTTTATGATTGACGAGACTTCATTTATTGCTGGCATGCCCCTGATATTTGGTGAATTTCTTGACTAGATGAGGTGCTATATTCTTTCATTCCCTATCATGAACTCTCCTGTGTAAGAGGGTGGGGTATATGAAATTTGTGGGTTGCTACTCAGTTTCTGTCAAAACTAGGGGTGACCAGTGAACAAAGCAGGTTGGATTAGGGCAGGTCCTGGCTTATTGTAGGTAGATCATAATTCCAGAGGACAACTCTTCTACAAGGCTATTTGATCAACAATATACATGCCTTTACATTACCTCCCAATCTATAAAGTTACAACTGAAAGATATGCTGATATTACCTGTTCCAAAATAGTCAGTTTGGTTTCAACCAGAAGGATAGTGACAAAAGAAAAGACACTTTACATGTACAAAAGATTATGTGATGTTTCATTAGGATTCAACAGCATAGTTTTTGAGTGAATCTCCATGCACTCATATTTTAGTAGTAGGTTCACAATAACCCATCTCTCAAGAGAATAAACCAGGTAATGCTCATAGGAGTGAAGCACTGGGACTCTTCTAGAGCTCACCCATCCTTGTGCTATTTTAACTCTAGTATGCTTAACTATGAAGTTTCTCCAAAGATCAAGCCCACTTAGTTTGCCATCCCATTCGCCAAACTTTCAGCAAGTGTTGTGCCTAATCAACTATTCATTATAGGGCTCTTAACTCATTATGAACTGTTATCTTATTCACTTTCAAGTAGGTGGTGTTTTCACAGTGCCAAATTATGTGATGTTTAATTAGGATTCAATTGCAGTGTGGATTAACTTTTTTGGATTAGGCAAAGATGATACTTCAATTGTGAAGCTCCAGTGAAATAACAAATGTCCTGTAAATTATCATTTTGAGAACTTACACAGTACAAATGGACAGGTTCAGTCAACTCATGTTTTTAAATTATTTCTGAGACAGTACATTGTTCTGATCTGCAAGCCAAGAAAAAGCATTTTCCTTGGGTATTCTCCCTTGCTAGACATGATTACACAGCAGTCCATTTGGATCTGTCGAAGGATCTATAATGAGCTAATAGCCTGATAATACCCTCGTTTTGTACTGAATCCATCTTTCGAACACCAGGTTCCTCAGAGTAAGGAACATAGGTTACAGACGGTTGTTCTTCATTTGTTGCTATTTGAGCTCGATTGCATTTTGGACAATTGATAGGTCCTTTCAAGACCTGTTTCGATCCTTAGATTCTTGGTGATGTATCCAACAATATCAAATGTGAGTACCAGATGGTTTGAGATTGTGATTCTGGCTTGTTACAGTGGGGATATTTTTAAGGGCTTGCCTACGTGGGAAATCACACTTTGTAGAAAATTCCAATTCATTTTCCGAAAATAATCAATAATTATTTAACAGTGTTAAAGAGTACAAAAGTCAAGCAAGAAACATTTGCTAGGAAATTTTAGGGTAGCAGATAGGCAAAATATTTTCAATCAAGAAAAACAATAGTCAGTGCAAAAATTCCAATATCATATTAAACATTATTCAATCATATAAGAAATGGTTTTTGAATCCTCATTGTTGAGAAACTGCTAATCAATGCCTAACCTACTCCAAACATGCTATGATATTCGATTCACATATTATCTGATTGAAAATTTAAAAAGTAGCATAGTTATGCTAAATTAGACTTTGTTCCAAATAACTACTAACTTTATTCCTACATTCATTTGAGGATGTTCTCAAAAGTTTTATGAAAACGTGTATTCTTTGGATATCCAGTGGTCATCAACACGTGGCTAGGTATTCTAATGTGTATCAAATGAAACAGTTGTATAGTTATCGCTGATACTATCTAACAATCTTGAAAGGTACCAAAAAGACTCGAGTATTCTCATTGGATGCTCATTAGGTTGACTTGTCCAGATTTTATCCTCAAATAGCAGGTCCATTATATGGAAGTTCTGGGAAACTATTGGCACATTATCGTTCCCAATTTGTTCTCTATTCTAGCTATGGAGTTGTAAGGCGTTGATGTTTGGGAAGTAAATGGAGGAAGCCCAATGTTTCAAGTTTACAGGATGAGGATGGATTTGACTCTTTCAGTATCATTCTCGAGAATCAAATTTTTATATAAACCCACCATTTCTTTATTGGTGAACACATTTTTACTAGGTTGTAATTTCTTTTGATGCCCATGTAGATGAACTGAATAGATTAAATGAATCTATCTGCAAGTTTTACATTCCAATAATGGGGTATTGGATACAATAATGTCTTAAAAAGTGGGAATTTTATCAACATTGTCAAAAGATAATAACTCAAAAGATTGTCAAATTTATCAGCTCTACAGTTTAATGCTTAATAGAAAGGGATCTGGCAGGAATATTCTTTATGTAAAGAGCATTGTTTTTAGCAGATGTAGTAGGCAACTTTTATGTCAGCTGAAACAACTGTAATATGGTGTTAAGATGATGTATCTTTATGTCTGATTTGTAGGGTGTGAGATCTCTTTTCACCATATCTTCTGAAGCCATCATTGGGTTGAGGCTTTATGAATCCATTCTTCCAATGTTTTGATTCAGCCTAGGAATGTAAAGTCATTTGTTTTTTTGATAAGTATTGAAAGTCAACTGTATTGAAGTTGAGGCAGGGATGTTTAATCATATCAAGATGCATCTTTTGGAGTTCTCATATCCCGTAGACCAAAAAAGTATTCACATCAAAATTCAAATACACTTTTGGAGATGCCAATACCCCTGGACGTTCCTTTGGACTTCTGTGCCAAAAAATTCTATATTAGAACTATTTTGTAGTGTTTCTACATAAATCTATATTCACTAGTTCATTATTCTTGACAAAGTGGAATATGTTGTGTGCCAGTGTCATTGATGAGTGTGGTTATATTTGAGAAGTCATGGTGTAGAGGTTTGGAGGGTCATAAACTAGCCATGCGGATTTGAGCAATGCAATTACTTTGTTGTCAATGAAGTTATCATACATTCTCTAGAAAGGGAGAAGTTGTGTCTTTTTTGAGCTTTGAGTTCTTCTGTGGAAGGCAAGGAAAAGACTAGACATCATAGTATGAGGGCATTGAATTTTTTATGATGGAGTTTGGTAAAGATGGATCGACTACATCACTCCCACATTTTCATTTTCCTTTCATAGGCTTAATGATTGGATCAATTTTGGGTTTAGTTTGCCTATAGCAAAAAGAGTAATTTTATTCTCTGATACAAATCAAAGCTTGCTACAATTACAACACCCCCATTTTAACCATATGTGCCTTGTAACTCAACACATATGGTTATGAGCAAAGTCACTCTTGAATCTTGAGGAAAGTGTGCACAAGAAGCCATTGAGAGGCCATGAAAAAGCTCCATCACTGTATTGCAGACAAGACCATTGTGTAATCTCAATTGTGCCAATGCACATCCCTTTAGTCACAAAGTAGAGGGATTCCATACAAATCTCTTTGTAGATAGAAACTTCTAGATAATACATTGCCATGCCACTCATCTGAGCCAGCAAGCATGTTTTATGCCAAGTTGAAGTTTTATGTATTCTACTCATAAATTATGTTAAATGCATGGGGTTGCATCTACATCATTCATTGTAAGAAATTATGCAATCTACTACTATTTATTTTCTCTCTATTCATTTACGTTCATGTTTTGCAATTATATTTATAATTCAACTAGTACTATGTTCATCTTTGTCTAATAATAGATCTAAGATCCAATGATGAGAGTATTGGTTCCCAAGTACTCTTGGGACATGTACAATGAATGACGATTAGTAAAAATAAAACCAAGCCATCATTAAGACCTAAGGAGATAGAAATGAGAACTAAAATTTTCAGTTTGGGGTACAATGGTGCAAGTAGAGAGTCCTCTAAAACAATTTCAACCCATTCCTAGAACTTGACATCCCCATCAACATTAGTTCCATGGAAATGTTCAAATTGAGTGGCCTAGTGGTGAAGGGGTGTGTCCTATAAAGAAAGTCACAAGTTTGACTCAATGGAAGTGTACAAATTGAGTGGCCTAGTGGTGAAGGGTTGTGTCCTATAAAGGAAGACACAAGTTTGACTCATCTAGGTAAATGGAAGAAAACAAATCCCCTTGTGGTCTATAAGGGGAATCTCATATACAAAATTAGCATCCACGAGTGGGGACGTTGTAGAATACATTTAATTTATTCTCGTATATTATTTACACTTATTTTGGTAGAAATGGTCAATATATTACTAGGCGAGTGCAATCTTTAGCATATCAGCATGTTGGTTTTCAATTCTTTCCTCTCATCTAGATAAGTAGTCTATAAATTATACTATGTTCGAAGCTTTGTTTTTGAATTATTAGGCAAGTTCATTTATCAAAAGTTTTCATGTTGTTTTCAAGCTTTTGTGTTTCATGTAGATCGTCAAAGTTGAAACAATGGATTATAGTTGTATTATATCAGGTAGATAAATGTGTACCACACTCATGTTGAGAAGCACTCACATTCACTAGGGGCCTATATCTTCAATCCCAAAACTCGAGGGATTTAAACAACGGCTTTGCAATAATGGGCAATATTTTCTAGCAATTGTTTGTCATTGTATACATGTCTCTCCTACCTGTGTAGTTAGCCTTAAACAAGGCAAGTGTTAGATAAAATGCATTCAAACATAGCTACATGAAGAAAAACACATAACCTTCGATAGAGCCAAAACGAGTGCACCCAAGACTTGTTTGATTTGCTCTTTTGGGAGAATATGGGTATTGCTCTCCAAACCACAATAATAGATCCCCAAGTATATGCAAATCTCAAGGATGGAAGTTAAACTAATATGCAAGCTAATGGAGATCAAAGAGATTACAAAAAGTGTGAAGAACTAGCTTGCAACAATGATCCAATGATGATGATAAACGATGAAAATGCATGATTCAAACTACAATAGATTCAAAGCTAAGATTATCTAAACTACCATGATGTGCAAAGATTAACTGTAAGAATAGAACTAGCATGTAATCTCTAAATTGCTCTAGAACTAATTTAGCATGATAACAATGCAACTAGAATGGATGAAAATGAAAAGGAAGAGCCACCTATTTGTAGATTCTTGGAGGGAGTTGAGAGGCTTGGATGAGGTGGCACACATCCACATAGAAGCTACATAGGAGACACATGGGCAAAAGGATGGCCATGCAAAAGTCAAAGTTACTCACACGTGTGAGAAACCTTGAGCCTTTCGAACCTTAAAATACCCATCTTGAGCAACTTTGGACAATATGGGTATTTTAAGGTTTGAAAGGCTCAAGGTTGCTCACACATGTGTGAGCAACCTTGGAAGAAGAGAGAGGGGACACGGTTGTAAGGATATGACTGGAGAAGTTAAGGAAGGTAGTTGGCCTCCGGAAGAGTTTCTCACACGTGTGAGCAATTCATGAGTGCTAATGAAGTTAGGAATCACCTATATCAGGATTCAATCAAGGAATAATTTAAATGTGATAGGCTTAGTGGGGGAGGTGATGGGTGTAGGCTAGGTTTTAGGTTGGTTTTAGATTTAGATTAAATTTAATTTAATTAAATCATGGCTTAGAAGAAATAGGATAAATGGGGGATTTAAATAAATTGAAATTTATTAAAAAATGGATTTATGGGGAAATGCATTAAATAAAATTTTAATGCATCAGGGGATGTATTTAAATAAATTTAAATATCTTAGGAGATGAACATATATATTTAAATAAATTTAATTGAACATGTAGATGAACATGACAAACATAATTAATTAATTAAAATTAACTATAATGTCAAGGGGGATATTAATTAAATTAAATTTATTTAATGAGTGCTAAGTGACATTTTTAGATGTTTACATTTTGCCCCTCTTTGATGTGGCATAAAAGACGATGTTGCATCAAATAAAAGAAAATAAGATGTCCAAGAGAGAAATGGAGGCTTAGGAGTTGTGCCGAAGTGATGATGGTGAGAGGTTGTGTCCCATTGATGCAAAAAAGAAATCTTATGGGATTTTCTTGAAAAAAGGTAGAAGGGAGGAACAAGGATGAAGAAAAAGGAGGGGAAATTTGCATGACCATCTAGGTGGTGGGAGAAAATGACAAGAAACGAAGGGTTCGGGACGGAAAACAGGCTCACAAGGGGGCTATAAGTAGGTCCCGAGGGCCCTACGAGAGGTCACTTTCAACACTCACAGTTAAAAACTTTAGAACATTGAGAGAGAGATGGCTGCTGGACGGGAGTAGAGTTATCTTGGGGACCATGCACGAGTCTATCAAAGGTCCGTGGATTGGGACCCACCCGTGAGTATCGAACACCCACCTCGTACTCTGATATTTTTTCTTTTAATTGTCCATTTATTAGGGGTCGTATGCCCATTTAGGGGACAAGAAACTTGTCAGGGCAAAGATGTTGATTGTGCAATCAACGTCCTCATAGACGACGACTTGCAAGCAGAGACGTTGATTGCCAAATCAATTTCCTCACAAATGGCAATGGGGGGGTTCAAACCGGGGAGACTAGGAGCTAAACCCATGTCTCTGCAAATCAGTGCATGTCTCGATCCGTGTCTCTGCTAGGGAATTAGCATCTTTGCCGATGAAGAAAAGGGCAACTAGTTAGCGTCGCGAGACATGTCCCGAGGGCCGGTTTGAGGTAGACTTAGGGTAGATCAGGGACATGATGCCCCAATCGAGATTGGATTTAGGAAGAATAGGAAAGGTTTAAGGTTGACTGATAGGGGATTAAAATAGATGTAGGCACAAGAGCCACCATTGGGTTCAAGAGAGCAGTGGCCCGCCATGATGGTGTTGTGTGACCTGTTGAGCGCTGTTGAGCTTGAGATTGTGACTCTATGCGGTCTAGATCACATGCATGAGTGGCCTCAGATTTGATTGCATAATGTGCTTATGACTACATTGGTTGAGAGGTGACACAACGACACCTCCAACTTTCATTTACCTACTAGAGAGGCAACTATTACATTGCTGGATGTATGGAGAATATACCAAGTACCCATCAGAGGTGTGATTCCCGAGTATATCATGGAGGACTTAGAGTACTACATGGAGACATGCTTCAGACGACAGATGAAAGATTTGTCACGAGACAGGATGAGGATGCCATGGTAGCCGATAGTAGATGTAGGATTACCTCGATTGACATTGTACTTGGCGGGGTTGATTGAAAGTAGGATGCTACTAGACTTATCAGGTCATTGGTTTGCACATGGATGGGTGAGGGTATTGAGCTAGATGCTGGCAGAGGACAATGTAGTATAATGTTGGGGGTATACCATCCGAAGGTAGTTGTACCATGATGTTCATATGTGCATATCATGGTGGAAGAAACCTCGGGACAAGGGTTACAATACTACTAGTGTGGGCCTATGAGCATATTGCAGTGATTAGGCCAATTGGGACACGTGTACATAGGCATCAGTATGAGCCATATGCTTGCAGATACCGACATCCAATTTGGTATTCATTAGTCAGAGGGACAGGTTATTGGAGGAGACTACTTGATGAGCTCCTAGGTTTGAGTGGACACCATTCAGAGATTGTAGTTATAGGGGCTTTGGGATGAGCATCATCAAAGAGAGGATGAGACAAGGGACATGCACCACTTGTCCTATATCCATAAATATTGTTGGTTGCTAGGGAGGATGATGTACATGATCTCTAGGTACCAAACCTCACGAGTTATGCAACCGTTTGAGTTAGTTCAAGATGCAGTGCCTAACGGTTTTCCTCACCCTCATGTCACATGGGAGGTCAGAGCTTGGGGACATGGAGAAGACCCAGTGGAAACCAAGTCTAGATGGAGAGTGATGTGGCCCATCCCATGGAAGAGAGGGCAAGATATTGTCGATACATGGGTGACTCCTGCATATGTAGCTTGGTGGGTTGCACATCAGCCAGTGAAGCTTATAGATCTAGGATAGGTGGCACTAGATGAGCAACCAAGGCCGGATGAGGATGTTATGGAAAGGGATGATGAGTAAGGGGATGGGGGAGATGGTGGTGTAGGAGGAGGGAGGGTGCATCGACAAAGGGCACCCGTGGCTAGGGCAAGACAGAGAGCCCCTGTTGGGCAGGCACAAGGACAAGGAGGAGTGCAGATACAAGCTCCTCCAAGAAAGGGACATAGATAGGTACCTTAGGGATAGGAACCACCAGTCGTACAACTAGTGTAATACCCCTCCCATAGTTTTCTTTCAGTTTCATTTTCTAGACTCTTTTAGGCCACTTTTCATATGTGTATTAGATCCTTAGATAGATTTGATGTTATTTATATTTATGATTTTACCAACCCCATACTTGCATGTGTATATTTTATATTTCTGTTTGATGTGCCTGGTATGGTTGAGAGACGAAGTCGTAGTTACTTTCTTGTGAGATTCACATGATCGATCGATCCCTGCCATTGTTTGTTATATATTTATACATGTATGTACATGCTAATCTTTTATGTAGGATTTCAGGTACCGAACATTGATTTCCCTAAATTACCAGGATGAGCATGCCCTATCGCAATATCTCAACGATAAGAGAGGGGAGATAACAAACAAGTCCAAATCCTAACTTAAGCCATTTATTGTCTTGAAATAGTGGACACGTATCTTATTTATTGCCCCGAATTCGTCAAGGTTACGTGAATTCATAAAACCTTCCGTTGTATTTGATTTAGTATTTTGATGTAGTCGATTTCTTCTGGTTTGCATGCCTGTAGGTTTGATATAATTTTTGTGTTTAAATAGACAATTTTTTAAATTAAAGTTAATTCTGCGATTGATTACTTATATCTTATAAAATATTAGAATGTTAAAATATAAATATAAATAATATTTATTATTAAATTGCATATTTCAAATATGCTAAGAATTTTAATTTAATTAAAAATAACTGATATCTAAATGCAAAAAAGGAGTTAAGTGATTTTTATATTGAGTTGCATATTTAGAAAACACATTATTAAGAAATTAGAACTTTATTTTTTAAAATTCAAGTTGAATGAATTGATAAAAATAAGAAATATTAATTAAATAAATTATTTGTACTCAATTTAAGGTTGAGTTCTTTTTTTTTAATTCTACATGAGTTTCAAAAAACTCTAGGTTGCTTAGTTTTTCTTTATTAGGAATATTTTGGTCATTATTCTTTACACACATGTTTACTTTTTTTGGTTCGAAGTTTGAATTGAAGGAAATTATGAAAGCTTGAAATTTTTAAGGGTTTTGGATTGTTCTTTGTGGCTTCTGTCAATTGATGGATTAAGGTAGGGTTTGAAACCTTTGTAGATCCAATTTTCTTTTAAAAGATTGTTTACTTTGTGCTTGCCAGATTTTGTTGATGGTAATTTTGTAATTCTCTTTTTGTATGAAATTTTGTTTTGAAAGCTTTTTGGTTGAAGAAATCTTGTGATTGTGGAATTGTGACTACCTGGTATTGTTGTTAGAAAAACATTAAGGAAAAGCCTTGTATTAAATCAATAGGAAGTAAATCAATTTAAAATAGATATATAATATTTGCATATGAGCATAATCTTTTTATAGAATTAAAATAAAGTAGTAAATAATAAATGTATGGAGAAAAATATATTAAATTATGAAATTAGAAAATCAATAGAAAAATAAATGTATATGTATAAATGGACTTTTAATATATATATATATATATATATATATATATATATATATATATATATATATATATATATATATATGGATTTCTAAAAAAACATTATTATTATTTATTAATTTTTGGGTTTATAAAATAAATTTAAAACTTTATAATTTTTTAATAATAATAATTTTTTAATATAGTTTTAAATTTATTTTATAAACCCAAAAATTAATAAATAATAATAATGTTTTTTTTAGAAATCCATATATATATATATATGGATTTGATTATTAGTTGATTTTTTTTACATGTGGGTTTTAATATTAATGTTTTCATTTATATTTATATTTATATATATATATTTAGAAAATTAATAATATTATTTTATTATTAAATACATAGTGTTTTGATATACATGAATATTTTATTTCAATACTTATTTAAAAAATATATATGCATGAGATTTTATATGAATGCTTTCTTAATAAGTCAAACTAGACTCTAATAAACAAAATTGATTGTTTTTAAACAACTGAGACTTTTGTTATGGTTTGACTACTTGGTATATTCTATTGCCTTGTTTGATGTTGTTTATTTGGAGAAATTGCATTGACTTTTAGAAATTGTATACTAGAGGCTTTTGGGTATTTTTGTGTCGCATAAGTTTGATCATTATTTCTGATCTTGTTTTTGGAATCGATCTTTTATGTGATATCCTTTGTGATTATATTTTTGTTATCATGTGGTATGAAAGTTGTCTTGTATAGCTGTGTTTTGTTGCATATTTCACATGGGGAAATATGGTCTCAATTTTTTTAATTTTTTTTTAAGCAAAAGTGGTGTAACCACCATATTTTATTAATTTGGTTCAATAACTCCCCCGTGGAAGAACCAGTAAGAAACCCCAGGATCATAGTTAAATACATGCATATATCCGAGGATATATAAATACATAAATATTACATATTTCAAGCAATATGTCAATATTTCTAATCCAGTTTTAGATCATAATCCAAAAAGCCTTCAAAAGTGCCCTAATGACGGCGACATGTACAATACGTTGATTGTGTGAATTTTTCCTATGACAACAACATTTTATACATCTAACCACCACCAAACTCCAAGCCAGTCGGATGTGTATTAAGGTCAGGGACCCGCAAAAGAGCTCGCGGGCTACCAGAGAAGACGCAGGGAAGATGTGGATTTGGCAGCTCCATGATGTCTAACACAGCATTAACCTAAATGCTGACTTTGTTTGCCAAGTGAAACCCCAAACGCCTCTTCGAGAATCGAAGTGCATTTTCTGCAAATTGAGGATCTTGCGAACAGAGGGAGCGTTTAATACTTTCATAGATTAGAAAGCAATCGTGATTTGAGAGCAGCTCATGATGCGAAAACAGTCCACCAACTAGCGCCAAACCATCCCATAGTTCATACTGCTGAACAGCCCTCGAGAGCGCATTGTGAGCTAGCGAAGACACCAAAGACATTGACTGGGATAAGTCCATCACATTCCAAATGCTCCACGAATGAGAGTCCAGTATGTTGAAGGACGTGGATGCCAGCAGGATAGTTTTTAATCTTCCCTGTCCACCGTACTTCTTTCTACCGCAGGCTTTCTGAATGCCTTGTCGCATGATCGCAAGACTTCTCTCTCCTCTCTTGCGATCATGCGACCACACTCCTTTCCGCCTCTCTGCATTAACTGCCCCTGCTTCTGTCCACCTTCCGCACCTACCACCGGCTGTGCCTCATGCCTTGTCGCATGATCGCATGGCTTCATTCCCACCCATGCGATCATGCGACCTCTCTACTTGCCCAGCTCTTTTTGAAACGCAACCACCGATTTAAATGTGACTACCTAAAGCTTGCCCGGTTTTATTTTCTATATGTGAACTTGCGATAATTTTGTGTGGGGCCCACTCCTTTCACCTTTTCGCATGATCGCATAACCCTTATTTGGTTTATGCGATCATGTGACAACCTCAAATATTTTGCACTGCCTAATATTTTTGGCCAGGCTCTTTTTCCTTATGCGATAACTTTTGCTAATGTTCCAAAGCGCGTGGGTCCCCTCTATTGCTCTTGTCGCATGATCGCATGAGCATTACTTTCTTCATGCGATCATGCGACCAGCCCGTTTTTCATCCGCCAACTACTGTATTAAATGCAGTATATTTTATATTCCATTTTCTTTGACGTTTCTCTCATTCAGATGTAATCCAGGGCATTTCGAGAACTTTCTACAGGAAGAATATTTTGTAAACAAAAAGAATGTTTTGTAGTTCAGTCATATACAAAAATATAGATGATATTCTGAGCATTGGCAGCTCTGGGCACAGTCTGTAAATCAAAAAATTTGGCATTAATATATACTCTGTTTACTCTGTTCTGTTATCCAGCATTGTAATGTGTGTATCTTCCTCCATCAAATTGCTCTCTTCCCCAACAACCAGTTGAATTGCATCCCTTATTGCTTGCGACTGGCATATAAACATTGATGAAAATAAGCCCTCATCGATGTGAGATGGCAGAGCCTCTTCCAAAAGTTCCAATCGCATCCTAACTCTGTAATTTCTGGGCATGACTTCATGGTGATAGCAGGCACACTGTCTGCATTACATCACCCGACTAACCCACAAATCCATTGGCTCCCAGCTTGTAACTCGACAATGAGTGATGGATATGATCAAAAGCCCACATATTTGTAGCTGTAATAAATTGCCAAGTATAGCCAAAATAAAATCAGGATATCCCAAGTGTGAGCGAGATTATGCATAAGTTTCAATGTCATTTTTGGAACTTGGGATTCTGCCAATAGTACACTGATTAAACTTTCTCAACCACAAACACGTGTGCCGATGAACTTGCAGATGGGGAAATAGATATGCCTGCACAAATGATACACAAGCAAGTTGTGTTTTTATTAAAAGTTATTAAAATTTATATCTACTATGTACTTCTCACATGCCAAATACTATGGCATATGAAAACTGTCTGCGCCTCCCATTAAACACACAAATGGAATTGTACTTGGGCAAATACATAAACCATTTATGCATACATCTGTTAAAGAACAAACTTCACATCCAGACATTTGAGGCATCAACTGCACATGACACTGTTTCTCGACTATAGATTTCCTTCAACTTGGCATCGTGATTAATAATTGAATCATCATTAATAGCCACCAATTCATACCCATCACAACCTTTGTTTGCCAGATGGTCTGCTAGTCTATTACCCTCTCTAAGCATGTGAGAGATCTGAACTTCTTGAAATGAATCCAGTAACAGCCAAATCTGTTGAAGGATGTATGATAGTTTCCAATTATGGGATATTCTGCTTATACATGCTGATATAATCACTATTGAATCTCCCTCTATTTGAATCTGTCGGAAGCCTCTATTTTTTGCTAATATTAGACCTTCTAATAATGCCTTGGCCTCAGCCATATTGTTTGTGCCATCAGGAAGCGTGCATCATTTTACTGCTAGTAATATTCCTTGAAAATTCCGGATACAAATTCCCACCCCTGATTTACCTGGATTCCCTCTTGAGGAGCCATCGAAGTTAATCTTGCTAAACCCTTTGGATGGCGGCATCCACTTAATCCCTTCTCTGTCCAGCATTTTATTTGGTTTTGGTTGATAACACCAACCAAAGGGAGCATGTATTTGTTTCCACTCTCGCAATATAAACGAGTCCCATGATGTCATAATTAGATTATGTTTAAGCTTATTATGACTAGCATTAACTAGTTCTGATATCGATCTTTCTATTTGAGCTGTGACCACTTGGATTGTCGAAAATTGTTTGCGAAAGATTCTTTTATTTCTCTCCCACCAAATTGCCCAGACCACTATTGCTGGAGTGCACTTCCAAATTGCTGAAAAAAGGGAGGATGAATATAGTTGTGGCCATGAGTCAAACAGGTCCCTTAGCTTGCATGGAAGAGGAGTTGGATATTGTAACTTTCTAAGGACAAAATGCCAACATTCTTGAGCAAATTCACATTTTAAGAATAGGTGGTCTGTGTCTTCTTGATGATTATCACAATACAGACAATTAAAAGGCTGAGCTATATTAAGTCTCTGAAGCCGCTTGCTTGTTAATGCCCTATTATTCAAAGCTAGCCAAGAAAAACATCCTGCTTTTGGTAATGTTAGATTATTCCAGCAGAAAGAACAAGCACGGGATGGTTGCTTGGTTGCGTCTCTCTGCTGAATAAGTTTATATCCATCCTTAATATTAAAATTCCCATCTGCCCCTGGTGCCCAAATCAAATTATCCTCCAAGTTTGATAAGTAGATCAGTCTTTGAGACAAGATTTTCTAAAATAATTGAATCTGTTGTGGTGAGAGAGGTAGCTCTTGGGGGTCTTTCCAAATTACTTTCCTTGAGTGCAGGCATATAGCAAATACATATCCAATTAAGTGAATACCCCAAACATTTTCTGCTACAGAGATAATATCCTCCATTCCAATGTCATTTTTACTAATCAAAGGTGGTGCCCCATTCCATGAGTCACGCCAAAACTTGACTGATTGACCATTATTGACTTCCCATGTAATATACTTGCATATTAAATCTCTGGAAGAGATCATGAAGTCCCAAATGGCTGACCCTTTAGGGGGGTCAGATACCGATATAATTCTAGCCGGGTTAGAATCATCTAAGTACTTGGCTTGCATAATTTGGCACCAAATATTATGTGGCTTAGAATACATTTGCCATACTAATTTGCCCCCAAATGCTATGTTCCACTTTTGTAGATCATGAATCCCTGCCCCACCCAGCTGCTTAACTTGTGCCAATTTCTCTATCGAGACTAAAGGGATTTTCTTTACTTTGTTCATGTTCCCAGTCCATAGAAAATCTCTAATCAGTTTCTGAATTTTTTGAATGACTGACATAGGAGCCTTGAGGACTGATAAGTAATAATTGGAGATTGCTGAGAGAACTATTTTGATTAAAAGTATTCTACCTGAGAGAGACAACCACCTTGCTTTCCATGCAACCACCTTAGCTTTAATCCTTTTGATGATTGGTGTCCAATAACTGATTTTATTTGCCCCCATGAAAAATGGGATACCAAGGTAGACTGATGGAAGGAAATCCACTGAAAATCCAAGAAGGTTAACAATTTTATTAGATACAATTTGATTTGTATTAAACAGATATATCTTGGATTTGAGAGGATTAACTCTCTGATTTGATGCTATAGTATACAGGTCCAAGGTTTCTTTGATTTGCCTGGCCTCCCTGATGTTTGATGTACCAAATAATAATGTATCATCAGTGAAAAGTGAGTGAGTCACTGAAATATTTGTTTGACCAATTTGCACACCTAGCCACTTGCCTGACGCTTTTTTTCGAAGTATGAACCTACTAAATGTCTCTGCCATTAAAATGAATAAGACTGGTGATAAAGGATCCCCCTGCCTAGCTCCTTGTGTAGATGAAAAATAACCCGCCGGAACACCATTTATCAAAACTGAAAAAGATGCACCCGAAACACAAGCTTTTACCCATTTACACCAACTTCTTGAAAATCTAAATTTTTGTAGGACCTTAATGAGGAAATCTCAGCTAATTCTGTCATATGCTTTCATCATGTCCAGTTTAATAACAAAATGTGCTGATTTACTATTGTGGATAGAATGAAGAACTTCATGAGCCACTAGAGCTCCTTCCATTGTCTCTCTACTTGGAACGAAGCCCCCTTGTGGATGTGAGACAATCTTAGGGATAAGGTACTGCATCCTTACATAAATAGCCTTTGTGATGATTTTATAGATAGTATTGCATAAGGATATCGGTCGGAAGTCTGCAAATGTCTTTGGATTTTGCACTTTTGGAATAATGGCTATATTAGTGGTGTTGAAGTTTTTCAACATGGTCTTGTTGGTCCTTGATTCTTCTATAACATCCAATAATTCCCATCCAATCCAGTCCCAGCATACTTGAAAGAATAGAGCAGTAAATTCATCTGGGCCTGGGGCTTTGTCCGTAGGCAAGGAAAATACCACTTTTTTAAATTCCTGAATGGTAAATGGAGCCATGAATTTTAAATTTTCCACTGTTGAAATCATGTTGGGGATTGCCTCTAGCAGTTCCTCCATTGGAGGTGGTAGTGGACAAGCAATGGCAGGAGGGGCTAACAAATTTTGAAAAAATCCGACCCCTTCATCTTGTATGCTTTGAGGTTCTGACAATAAGATGCCATTGTCAGCTTTGGTTATAGAGAGAATACGATTGCTCGCTGTTTTTAGTTTAGCTGACGCATGAAAGTATTTTGTATTTCTATCCCCCTCTTTTAGCCAAAGTTCTCTTGACTTCTGCCTCCAGTATTCCTCTTCTCTGCTGCATATTTCCTCCCACTCCTGTACTAGACTTTTCTGAGTAGCGAAGGAGTCATTATTCATCCCTTTTTTTATAATAGTGTTATATATGTCCTCTAATTTGGCCTTGACTGTTTCTTTCTCTTTAAAAATATTCTTAAATATCGTCTCATTCCATTTCTTGATCCACTGTTTGGTGAGCTTCATCTTGTGTGCAAACTGGTACATTTTAGTTCCATCTATCGCGGGCACTGAATTCCAACAATGCTTAAGTGAATTCAAAAAACTTGGGTGGCGTAACCACATTCTTTCAAACTTGAATGATGGTCTATGTTGGAAATCTTGTTTTGTTACTGTCATGTACAAATGTAGACAAATTGGGAAATGATTTGAACCTGGTTGTGGTAGAATTTCTGAGTGAAATGTAACATTGACTAATTTCCAGCATTGGGAGAGGAGAAATCTGTCTAATTTGATCGCTATTTGAGAGAAGTCTACCCTTTTGTTGGTCCATGTAAATGACCCATTTGATGGCACAACATCCATTAGGCCATTATCTTCAACAAAATTTGTAAAGTCCTGAATTGTCCTCATTGGTGGACAAATTCCACCCATTTTTTCTGACAGTTTTAAAATGGCATTAAAATCCCCCCCCATTATGATATGCATGTCTGATTGAAGTTGTAAAAACTGAGTAATCTCTGACCACAATCTCAATTTGTCTTGGGTTGCTATGGGCCCGTAAACATTAAACAATAATATTTTAGTATCAAAACATTCCAATCTGATGGCTTGCCAATTATCTTTCTTCTCAATAATTTGGACTTGAAAAAGATTAGTATCCCAGAGGATAGCCAGCCCACCTGATGCACCTATCGCTGGACTATGAACAACATTCCATTTTGTCCATTTCCCAATAGTTTTGTTAAAAACCTCATCTGACATCTTTGTTTCTTGAAGTAGTATAATATCCACTTTTATAGAATCAATTTCTAGTTTGATTCTATTTCATTTGTCGGAGGCATTGAGTCCTTTGACATTCCAAGATGCTATCTTCATTGCTGACAAGGAGAACCTTTTGTTCTCCTCGTCAATCTTTTGGAAGGTGTGAACTTCCCATCCAGTGTTGATTGAATTCTAGCGTCAATTTCTTCTTTGACTATAGTACTTTTAGGCTTTCTACCTCTTTTTTTTTTGGTGAAGCCTTGGCTTGTGCTTGATGTAATGGTGATTGCTCAATTGATAGCGACATATTAGGGTCAAAAGCCATAGGACCTGCTCCTACAACACAAGTGGTATTGTTTGGGCCATCACATATTTCCTGATTAGTCCCATCAATAGCCAAATCTGGATCAACATGCAATTCCTGGTCATATCCTGCTAGGTTTTCCTTTGATGTAGGAAATGTGTTACTCTGTATCCATTCTACAATGCGGGAGTGAACAGTCTCCTCTGATTCAAATAGAGGCACCAACATACTAGTTGCATTCCTGTAGTCTTTATTATGGTTGACGGATATAGCTTCTCTCTGCCCATTAACTCTCCCCTTAGATTGACTGGTAGAATCTGAAGAAGAAGAGCCTTTAGAATCTGTACTGAGCTCATTTACCACTCGGGCCTTATTGTTGTCACTTTGCTGGTGCATCTTTAGAATCTGATGCTCTTCAAGCGATTGCATATTCTCTTCTACTGGAATAGTGGTAAAACCATCACTCAGGCATTTATGTTGATCTTGTTTGTTGTACACACCTTCATATTGAAGGATCCCCTCTTCTTCTGCTATTTCATATATTATTTTGGTAGCTAGGTTTGTCAATAACTCTTCTGAAATTTTCCTAGCTCGTAGATTTACCAACACCTCTTTATCAAACACATCATTTGTAATTGGATTTGTAGCAGGAGAATCTGAAAACATTAAGTGTTGTACTATGTCATCTTGACTGAAACTTGAGTCTTCTGATTTACTCCAATCTAATAAGGCAAGTTGCTTGGAGGCACTCAAGAACACCATAATGATACTTATAGCCCAATAAAAGTAGATAGAAGCTTCATATGGGTAAATCTTGTTAGGCAACACTTCAACAGAGTATGGTGAAGAAGATTTCAATTCCGCTTGCTGAGGGATATGTGATATGGAGCACTGGAAAGGATTTGTACAGAAGTTATCACATACCCTCAATTGGGTTAATGGCTGGGATTGGCAATGAGTTGTGAAATGCCCTAATTGATGTTGATATAACATGATAGTCTCCTCATTTTGAAGATGAATTTTCTGATCCCATTCCCCCATTTGGATTTTAGGGAAATACATTTTGGCAATTCAGAAGTCCCATCATGAAGGATACACAGTCTAACTTCTCGGTGTGGCACCTCAAATGGTATTAGGTCATGCTTAGCAAAGATACCAAGCTGATTAGCAATGATTTCTACTATGTCCAGATCTCTGAATTCTAAAGGCAAGTTTGGCAAGGCAATCCAAATGGGGAAGAAAAGTGGAGCTCTATCTTGTAGTTTTAGATTAGGGGTCCATACTGCAGTAAAGAGTCCAACTCCTTTGCAGAACCAACTTTTGATCTTGTGTATCCCATCCCTCATAACAGAGTTTTCAAATTTAGCAAGAAAATAACCCAACTCAATATTTAACCAAAAAACATCAATTAACCCTGGCCAATTGTCAAAGGCCCAAATTTTAATATCATCAATACATAAGATTGTTCTCGAAAATGTACCTATTAATGCTATATTTCAGAGATGATGAATTTGATCTTGAAGAAGATGATCTGGAAAGGATATTGATGTATAATCACGAGTCTCAGTCCCCTGATGAGTTGCCTTATGAAGAGTGCTCTGCTTAATCTACCAAACTTGAATAGGTTGCTTAGGATTGAAAGGGGCTCTATTTGTTGTGCCCTGATGAGATTGCCCAGTATGTTGATTTGATATCTGCTTCATAACCCTCAAATCTCCCTATTTTTTAGCGGGCCCCTGATTATACCGTATGGCTACAGGCGATCCCGGTGGCGTGCCTTCACAAATGTCCAGTATTTCTTGCTTGTGGAAGCGCCGATATCTACCTTGAGCTCTTTGTCTTGGCAAGAAGAGATTACCTCCCGCCTCATGAATAGAATGTGCATTGTTAAAAGGAGCTTTGAGATGTTGTACTGCCTTATTGAAACCCTCCTTCCTCTGCAACCCAGACTGGGGCTTTACTGGTGCGTTAATGAATCTAGGATTCACAAAAAAAGGCTTGGCCGGTTGGACTGATACTTTTCCACTAAATATTTTCATTATGTCATCAGGATCAAAATGGGTAGCAGTGTTTCCCTTCACCCAGTTTTTCTGTGCAAACGGGACCGATTGAAAATGTGGAGGGCGAGAGGGCTGATGGGAAACCTTACCATAGTGTGACAAATCTTGTTGCAGTTGGTACTGATCAAACACCTGCTTCTGTGATGGAAGCTGCTGCCTGGCCCCATATGGATATCGTTGTCTGCCTTCCCCTCCATCGAATCTGCTGAACTCTATGCTGGATACTCCCCTCTTCCCCGCATGATCGCAAGGCATTTTTTTACCTCTTGCGATCATGTGACCTCGATCATGGGAGCGGCTATTTTCCGGATATCGCTGTCTGCCTTCCCCTCCATCGAATCTGATGGACTCTCTGTTGGATACTCCCCTCTTCCCCGCATGATCGCATGGTATTTTTTTACCGCTTGCGATCATGCGACCGTTTTGAAATTTCGTTTCTCTCATCCTCCCCCGTTCTTCTTCTATTATATATTATTAGTCTCAATTTTTGTTATCAACCTTGTTCTATTGAAACTTATGATTTTGAGAACACTTTGAGAGTATGTTTTGGTATTATGGTTATGTGAGAATGAGTCTGTTCCTGTTGTACCAAAAAATTGATTTGAGGATCATTATTATCATTTGGTTGTTATTTGGTTTACATGAGTCTAGGTAGGTTAACTAAGTGTATAGATGGGGAGTGGCTTGCAATAAGCGTCAGAGCCTACAAGTGGCTACCAAGATAACTTATTGTAAGTGTCTTAATAAAGTGATAAATTAAATACATCGAGAGTTTTAAAATGAATTAATAAGATGTATGTGTTCCTCACCCATTCCTTGAATGCTAGTAGAATATAGGATGGAGTGTGAGATGATGCTTGCTTCTTGCGTGAACTTGGATATAGCATAGTTGGTACCTCATCTATATGAGAGGATTACTGATATCACATAGAGTCACTAGGGAACCAAGGCCTAGAGAGATTGCCAGGATAACTCTAGAGTTGACTTATGTGATGACACTTCTCCATATGCATTTTAGGTTTCCTACATGTGTTGGTTGCCTCTGATTTAGTATGTATTATCTTTGTAGTTGGTGTTGTACCTTTTTGAGATAGTGAGGTTTTAGGATCGCTTGCCTAGGTGTTGTATTGTGTTGAATTTTAGTATTTGATATCCAAGTGAGGTCTGTTGTTATCTCCTTAGCATGGTGGGAGTGGACCTATGGTTCTGCGTGGTCAGATGGTAGTGATTCTTCTACCATTTGAGATTCTGACATCCTTGTATCAGTGTTGGATGATCTTTGTAGAAGTTGTATCTTCTTATTTATCATTGAAGATTTACTCTTATCTTTCATTTATTGTATTGTACCTTGTACTTAGATTATATTTGCATACCCTACGACTTATGCAATGGATGTAGGTTATCATGTATGCCTTATGGTTTAGTTGTATTTGGGTGTTTATGAGATGATATACTTTAGTTTTATTATGTGAAAGATTTGAATGATTATTGTACTTAATAGATTAATTTTTATTTATGTAATTTTATGTCAAGGAACCCTTGAGATTTGTAATTTGTAAATGAATTGTGTAAATGAGTATGTATTGTCTTTATGTTATATTGTTTTTGCTTTTCTATTCATTATTGTTTCTAAAATCTTAAGAAAAAAATTATTCTGTAAACTTAGTAGCATGTTTAGGTTAATTTATCCTGGGTTCCTCAGCGGGGCATTACACTTGGTATCAGAGCTCATGTTTCTACACTAGGAACTCTGAGAATTTTGTGTGCCCATTAGATGTCTTGTAGTTGAAACTTGAAACGAAACATAGACACATAATTCTTTAGTATTTGAGAACCATTGTAACTTATAACCTACTTGTAACATTTTGCAAAGTTGTTTAGTTATAATTGTATTTGATGCATCTTACTTTAGCAAATGTCTATAGTGTTTGGGCATATTGTCTAAAGCATCTAAGATGTTGTATTCTTGGGTGTCGAGAAGAGGTTACTCCCTCGAGTGTGGCTGACACCAGCCACTTTGTTATGTGAAATGTTTTATGATTGATAATTTATTTTGGTTATTGATGATTTGTTTGTGTTGTGTTTGGGCTAGCATTTAAATTTTGAACTTTCTTATGCCTAGACTTGTCACGTGACTCTCTTTTCGCTACCTATTTTGTGGCACTAGTCACACTTGATTTACTGTTTGAAATCGTCAATGATATTTTATGATTTGATGTTGAACTTGAAATTCTCACACTTGGCTTTTTCCCTTTGAACTTTGTGGTGGCTATTCCAAATGTTTGGTATTGTTGGCCCTGTTCTATGATAAGTGTTGTTTCTATCATGTTCATTATGAACCTCTGATAGTATGTGTAAGGGAGGACATAGTAGATAATTGTACTATATTTGTATGTAAAAATAAAATGCATCGTGTATTGTATAGTCTTGCATAAGTGTTGCATTAACTAGGTTTGCATGAACTTCTCAACTTATTATTTGATGTAGATATGAATGTGTGTTTTATGCAATTGATTACTAGATGTTTTCTATAATGATGAATGAATAAATATCTAGATCTATTTCAATTGTTAAATAACGAATGATTGATCAATGTGATTTCTATTGTATGCTTAAACTAGAATTACATAGCTCTTGATGACTATATATATCATGTCCTTATGTTTTGGCTTGTTTTAGATATCATTTTGTGTTTTTTCTTAGTAAGACACTTCATGATTGAGGGATGCTTATCCTTATTTGTTTGTAGGATTCTAGGAATAAGTCTAATTCTAGGGGAGGTGGACGTAATACCCCTCTCATAGTTTTCTTTTCAGTTTCATTGGCCAGACTCTTTTAAGCCACTTTTCATATGTGTATTAGATCCTTAGATAGATTTGATATTATTTATGTTTATGATTTTACTGACCCTTGTATGTGTATGATTGATGTGTATATTTTATATTTCTGTTTGATATGTTTAATATGGTTGAGGGATAGAGTCGTAGTTACTTGCTTGTGAGATCCACATGATCAACCGATCCCCGTCATTGTCTGTTATATATTTTACATGTATGTCTTTTATATATGATTTCAAGTGTTGGACATCGACTTCCCTGAATTACCAGGACGAGTGTGCCCTATCAAAATATCTCAATGGTAAGAGATGAGAGATAACAGATAGGTCTAAATCCTAACCCAAGCCATTTATTGTCTTGAAATAGTGGACAAGTATATTATTTATTACCCTCCGAATTCGTCAAGGTGACGTGAATTCATAAACCCTTCATTTGTGTTTGATTGAGTATTTTTGTCGTAGTAAATTTCTTCTGATTTGCATGACTATAGGTTTGATGCGATTTTTGTGTTAAAATAGATAAAGAATTAATTAAAGTTAATTTTGTGATTGATTACTAATATTTTATAAAATATTGGAATGTTAAAATATAAGATTATTTAATTAATGAGAATTAATTAAATACTTGTGTTTGTTTAATTTTTTTAAAAAAGTCTAGTTATGGAAAGTGGAGATTTAATTAAATACCAAGTCTAGATTAGAATTTAAATACATTATTAAAATATAAATAATATTTATTATTAAATTGCATATTTTAAATATGCTAAGAATTTTAATTTAATTAAAAATAATTGATATTTAAATCTAAAAAAAAGTTAAGTGATTTTTATATTGAGTTGCATATTTAGAAAACACTTTATTAAGAAATTAGAACTTTACCTTTTAAAATTCAAGTTGAGTGAATTGATAAAAAAAAAAGAAATATTAATTAAATAAATTATTTTTACTCAATTTAAGGTTGAGTACTTTTTTTTTTATTCTTCATGAGTTTTGGAAAACCCTAGGCTGCTTAGTTTTCCTTTATTAGGAGTATTTTAGTCATTATTCTTTACACATAGGTATACAAGTTTTGGTTTGGAGTTTGAATTGAAGGAAATTATAAAAGCTTAGAATTTTCAGGGTTTTTGGATTATTTTTTGTGGCTTCTATCAATTGGTGGATTATGATAGGGTTTGAAACCCTCGTAGATCCGATTTTCTTTTAAAAGATTGTTTACTTTATGTCTGTTAGATTTTGTTGATGGTAGTTTTGTAATTCTTCCTTTGTGCAAAATTTTGTTTTGAAAGCTTTTTGGTTGAAGAAATCTTGTGATTGTGAAATTGTGAATACCTGGTATTTTTGTTAGAAAAATATTGAGGAAAAAACTTGTATTAAACTAGTAAGGTTTGTTTGTATTTATTGTTGAAACCCTAGGAAGTAAATCAAATTAAAGTAGATATATAATATTTACATATGAGCATAATCTTTTTATAGAATTAAAAGAAAGTGGTAAAGAATATATATATATATTAAAAAAAATATTTATTAATTTTTAGATTTAAAAAAAAATTATTATTATTATTTATTAATTTTTTGATTTATAAAATAAATTAAAATTTATTAAAAAATTATTATTATAATTGTTATTTATTTATTTCATTTTTTTTAAACTAATAAATAAATATTAATTGATTTTTTCACGTGCGGGTTTTAATATAAATATTTTCATTTATATTTATATTTAGAAAATTAATAACATTATTTTATTATTAAATACATGGTGTTTTGATATGCATGAAGATATTATTTCAATACTTATTTAAAAAGTATATATGCATGAGATTTTATATGAACGTTTTCTTAATAAGTCAAACTAGACTTTAGTAAACAAAATTGACTGTGCATAAACAACTAAGATTTGTGTTATTGTTTGACTACTTCATATATTCTATTACCTTATTTGACATTGTTTTTTTGGGGAAATTACGTTGACTTTTAGAAATTGTATAGTAGAGGCTTTTGGGTATTTTTGTGTTGCACGAATTGCACGAGTTTTATCATTATTTCTGATCTTGTTTTTGGAATCGATCTTTTATGTGATATGTGATGTCCTTTGTGATTCTATTTTTGTTATCATGTGGTATGAAACTTTTGTTTTATAGCTGTGTTTTGTTGCATATTTCACATGGGGAAAATATGGTCTCAATTTTTCTTATCAACCTTGTTCTATTGAAGCTTATGATTCTGAGAACACTTTGAGAGTATGTTTTGGTATTATGGTTATGTGAGAACGAGTGTGTTTCTATTGTACTAAGGAACTGATTTGAGGATCATTATTATTATTTGGTTGTTATTTGGTTTATGAGTCTAGGTAGGTTAACTAAGTGTATAGATGGGGAGTGGCTTGCAATAGGCGTTAGGATTCACAAGTAGCTGCCAGGATAACTTATTGCAAGTGACTTAATAAAGTGACAACTTAAATACATTGAGATTTTTAAAATGAATTAATAAGATGTATATGTTCCTCACCCATTCCATGAGCGCTAATACAAGCTAGGATGGAGTGTGAGATGATGCTTGTCTCCTGCGTGAACTTGGATATAGTATAGATGGTACCTCATCTATATGAGAGGATTATTGATACTGCATAGAGTCACTAGGGCATTGGGGTCTAGAGAGACTGCTAGGATAATTCTAGAGTTGACTTATGTGATGACACTTCCCCATATGCATCTTAGATTTCCTACATGCGTTGGTCGCCTCTGGTTTAGTATGCATTATCTTTGTAGTTGGTGTCATACTTTTTTGAGATAGTGAGATTTCATGATCCCTTGCCTAGGTGTTGTATTGTGGTGGATTTTGGTATTTGATATCCGAGTGGGATATGTTAATGTTATCTCCTCATCATGGTGGGAGTGTTCCTTTGGTTCCGCATGGTCAAGTGGTAGTGATTCTTTTACCATTTGAGATTATGACGTCCTCGTACTAGTCTTGGATGATCCTTGTAGTAGTTGTGTCTTCTTGTTTATCATTGGAGACTTACGCTTATCTTTTATTTATTGTATTGTACTTTGTACTTAGATTATATTTACATATCTTGTGACTTGTGCAATGGATGTGGGTTATCATGCATACCTTATGGTTCAGTTGTATTTGGGCATTCTTTTATAAGATGATATACTTTAGTTTCATTATGTGGAAGATTTGAATGGTTATTGTACTTAATAAATTAATTTATATTTATGTAACTCTATGTCAAGGAACCCTTGAGATTTGTAATCTGTAAATGAATTACGTAAATGAGTATGTATTATCTTTATGTTAAAATGCTCCCACTTTTTTATTCATTATTGTTTGTAAACTCTTAAGAAAAAAATTATTTTGTAAACTTAGTAGCATGTTTAGGTTAATTTCTCCTAGGTTCCTTGGCGGTCCATTACAACCAACAACACCACCAGTGCCACAGTCATCCCCACAGGTCCAAACACCACCTAGAATGGTGACATGAGTAGTTCATGATGTTGTGCAACTAAGATTAGATGACATTATTAGCGACATAGACCAGATCCACACATATCAACATAGGGTTGGGGGGGGGGGAGGGGTTGGAGACTACGAGGGATGATTTGGAGACCACCCGAGTTGAGAGGGACAATTTATAGGTGGAGGTGACACAATTGCAAGGGATGTATGACACTAAGAGGATACATAGTGCCAATTTAGAGACCGCGTTCACAAACCTCCAACAGAGAGTTGATGTGAGAGAGTTTGTATAGGCAGGGGATGACATCATGATTGCAAGTATAGGGTTATAGGAGGATCTCTGGGAGAAGATACATACACTGACTATAGTGAGGGATGACGCAAAAAAGTGGGCAAATACTTACATGGAAAAGTGAGAGAGTTCTCGACAGGCTACCACAGAAGGGGGGATAAGCTAGATGCTTACATATGCCTTTATAGAACATTGAAGAGAGGCTTAGATAGTGAGAGAGGCAGAGTATTACTGAAAGTTATACTTTGATGCTGTGCCAAAGGGTCAGTGAGCTCCCTCCTTCTTAGAGAGGACCCAGACACACATGACAAGAGGGGGAGCCTAGGGTTCAGTGGGCATGCTATTGAGAGAACCCTAGAGAGATGGGGGAGGAGGACCATCCTAGCCGATTGCATGAGGACCTCCGGTCACCTTGATACACATTTTTTTGACTCTTTGAGATGAGATGTACAATGACATTATATGCATTTTTTAATGTACCATTCAATGTACTTTATATGATTCTATATGATGTGACACTTTGAATTTTTTATGGACATTATTGAATCTTATGGATTATCATAGGAATTTATTCTTTGATGATCTATATGATGATGTAGTTGGTTATGCATGATGTTTATGATGACATATGGATGTATTTATGTTTATGTATGATTGCTATGATACATATGTTTATGATATTGATGTTTTTGATGCAAGATGTGTTTGCTATGTGATATGTACTATATCACATGATTATGATGATGGTCATAACATTTATGATGTGGGGATGCACATATTATGGATATGGTGCATGTTTATATGGATATATGATGTATATGTAGGACAAATGATTATGTATATGAGATGGATACAATATGTTATTATGATGTTATTTATGCATGTGATACTGTGATGATGTGATGAATGCAAAATGGATATGTTATGGATGTATATGTGATGGATATAATGGATTTATATGATGGATAATGCAAAATGTGATGCTAATGATTAATGAGGTGTAATGGATGCAATGAATATGTAATTAATGATAGGATGATAATAGATATGTAAATGGATCTAATGGAATGAATGGACTTAGTGAAATGATAATAATACTAAACCTAATTAAATTGATAATAATAATGATATAATGAAATGAACTAATGTAATATACACCTAAAATGTTTAAAATCAATGCAATTAACTAATGAAATGAAATGTAATGCAAGATGACAGTGCAACTAATGCAATTAAATATGGAATGTAACCTTAATGCAAGATAACCATGCAACTAATACAATTAAGACCTTTCAAATGGAACATGTTTTTGTGTGTATCAAGACAACTAGGAGGGACATTTAGCTAGCTAGGAGCCTCACAATGTAAAATGAAGAATGCAAAATGAATCTAAAAAGCAACTAACTAAAATGCAAAGGGGGATTTTTGGGGATTATATTGTGTTGATGTTAGAGAGCATACCTTAGTTTGATTTTGCAAAAGGAGGTATGCATTGCATGATATACAATGTGGATGACATGGTTCCTTTGTGTGGACTAGACTCTTAGACAAACAAGGTAGATTTAGGAACATAGATGTAGATTAACAATCATGGTGGAACTAATGCAGTGACACTCATGAGGAGGCCATAGTACACGCAAGTCTTGATTAGGGACTTGGTGGAAGTACACGACACCCTACCCCCAATGATGTATACATAACCATAACTATGTAACCAACAAAAATGCATTGAAGTATCCACAAGAAGATCATATCACCAACGACACATGTACCAATATACACCATTCATAATACACCAATATATGAAACATTGAGACAATCGTGAGTAGGATCTATTGATACACAAAGATAAAATCAACAAAAGATTTCATGACCAAGAAGTCATTCAGTCCATAGTTCTTTCCATGAACAAGATTGTTTGATGAGGATTTGATAGGATGACTTAGGAAGGATGAATCCTAAGGGAAAAGATTGATTGATGTAAAATGGGCATTTGATAGGAAATAGCTATGAAGTGAAAAATAGAGAGGAAACTCGATCTGAGAATTGATTTGGTTGAAACTCATGCGGTTAAAGTGTTTGTGAAAAGCTTAGTGTGATGGGTTAACACTTAGTTTGATGGGGTTAAGCGTAATGTGATGAGATGATGTGAAAATGACAGTGGATCCTTATTATGAACAATGCTCTATCATGAAGAGGGTTGGTGGGGCGAATGAGGTGAATTGTAGGATAGTGCAATGGAATGGATCTCGATAGGATTCCTGCATAGATATGGGACAAGGTGGAGGAATTTGCAAATGGAGGGATGATGAACTTGATAGATGGTGGATCCAAATTTTCTACACATGGTGTCTAAGGTAGTTTTTCACCATGGTACTTGTCCAAGGTTCTTGATTGGCGAGTTCTCACCATTGAACTCTTCTTTCTCTTTACTTTTTTTTTATTTTTGTATATTTTTTATTTTTTTTGGTATTTTCTAATTTAACATGAGGGACTCCCAGATATGCTACATACAAAAGAATTCCAAATGTAGGATGTTGACATGATCAGGGATAGGATCTCCGTTTGGTGTTTCTATTCGATAGTCTCCACATCCAAACTTAGTTGTAACAACAAACAAACCCAACCAATTAGGATCAAACTTTCCTTTCTTGTCATAGTTATGGAGGTTCTTCATTTTGTGCTATAGGAAAAGATCACCAACTTCAAACTCACATATTTTGATCTTCTTATTTAACTATAGGAACATGAAATTTTTCTACTCACAGAGGTGGTTTAGGTAATTAAGGTACCTCTCATCAAGAATCTCAAGCTCTTGCAAGCGAGCAACTCAATATTCTTCATCAAATAAAAATTTTTCTAGGGGGATTCCGAGGGAAAGAATCTTAATCTCAATGGGGAGGACAACTTTAGTACTGTAAACAAGGGAAACTAGAGTGGCTCCAGTGGGTGTGTAGTTGGAAGTATGGTAGGCCTAGAGGGCATGATTCAATTGAAGGTTCCAATCATGACTAACACCATCAACTATCTTCTTGAGGATTTTTAGGATAGTTTTATTCGTAGCCTCTTCTTTGTCAATGCCTTGTCGAAAGTAATTGGTGGAACAATGATGGGTAATGCCAAACTTATTATATAGCTCCGTGACATCCTTTTTTTTGAAGGGGGATCCATTATCAGTAATGATATCTTCAGGTATGCCATAGAAATAAATAAGGTAATTTAATATAAAAATTGAAATTTTTTTCTAGTGGTGTAAGTAAGGGGAATGGCTTCAACCCATTTAGTAAAGTACTCAGTACTAGAAAAAATGATGTATTTGTGGTCATTGGAGAAATCGACAAATATCTATCCAACAAGATCAAGTCCTTAGTGGGAGAAAGACCATGATGTGATGGTAGCTTCAAGGGATTGGGATGGTGCATGTATCAAATCATCATGTTGTTGAGAAGGCACACATCTTTTCACATAGTGATAGGCATCTTTCTCCATGGTTGGGAAATAGTAACCTGTATACAATAGCTTCTTTTAACGAGTGAGTCCACTGGAGTGAGCCCCATAGATTCCTTGATGAACCTCTTCTAATGTTTTTTGAGCTTCTTCTGATTCAAGACACCTAAGGAGGGTTTCATCAAAGTGTTTATGGAAGAGGGTATCACTATGGATAGTATATCAGGAGGTGTGAAAAATGAAGGTCTTGTGTTGGTTAGGTTTAAGGTGAAGCAAAATGATCTCATCATGGAGGTAGGAGTAGATATCCTAGTAATAGGGAGAATTAAGACCAACAATATCACACACCATTTCATATTTCAACATGTCATAGGAAGGGACCATAAGGTTCTCAATACGAAACTCACACTAATGACTATGTTCTGGCATAGATATCAAGGATCCAATGGTGGCCATTGTGTTAAATTTTTTTTTGTTCATCCTAGGGATCTGTTGGAACACAATCTATATGAAGTTTTGTTTCATATTCTCAACCATTCTGCAATAGGGAAGTAGTTTATCATCCATTGTTTTATATTCATCATTAACTTTCTTGATAACCAATTGGGAGTCACTGAAGACAAGTAGACTAGTATTTTTCCATTGGATAGCTAAATGAAGTCCTCTTACCAAGGCCTTGTACTCTAAAATATCTTTTTTTACATGTAAATTTCAACTTATAAGATTTAGGGAAAAGGTCTCCATGTGGTGTCACAAACAAGACTCCTACCCCTGATCCTTTCTATGTAAAAGATCCGTCGAAATATAGTTTCCATTGTATACTTGAGGTGACACTCATGATGGATTCATCTAGAAAATTTGTAACTATAGGATAATCTCCTGGAATAGGAGATTCGACTGTTGTCATAGGCCTTGATTGTTATTCTCTTTGTAACATCTAGAAGTTCATCAAGGAGTCCCAATTGTCTTATCATTTTTAAGGTACATAGATTCAAACTAGATCCACCATCTATAAGGACCCTTTTTATTTTATGATGATGGATGAGGGATTCAATGTGTAGGGGTTTTTTATGATGCATATTAGGACCACATAAGTTCTTATCTATGAATTCAAAATGTTGTTGTGCGACTAGGTTACCAAGCATGGCTTGGAATTTGATGCATTGATAATGTTAGGAGCACACAACTGAAGAAGAGATTTCTCAAGGATGTCTTTGTGAATAGGTGAATTGCAGAGAAGCTCAAGGATAGATATCTATATGGGAGTCTTTCCAAGTTATGACAAAAGTTCATACCGTGAAGCTGTTCTAGTGGAAGTGGATGACATGGCTTATGGTAAGGCAGATTGAATGGTAACTCTGGCTCTGCAAGTGGTGACATTACAATATGTACCCTTAAGTTTGAGGATGTACACATGGTTTTTAGATTCTTCAATGTGACCACATAGGGAATTAAAACTACACATGCTATTTTCTTCAATATTTCCACACAATGAATCAAAACCCAAGATGTTGTTGATGGAGTAGTCATATGGAGAACTCTTGAATGACGAGGCATTTTTATGATCATGTTTGGGAAAAGGTTGGTTGTAGATCTTGAGTTGGGCATTTGATGATGATGGTGTATTTTGTTCAACCTCAATCTTTCCGTTGTCAATAAGGTCTTGGACAAAGTTGTTCAATTTTTTTTTTTTTAATTGGTATAATGTCCCTTAATGTGATGATAATCATAGTATTCATTGTCCTTATACCAAGTAGGCTTATGTTGATTTTCTTCTGAAGGTCTAGCGTTTGGAAACACCATCATGTTTTGATAAAAAAGTCTTTAGAAGATGACATCGAGAGGTTCTACAAGGGAAGTGTATTGTCGATGTTGACACATGTTATAATTCTTGTTGTTGTTGTTGTTGTTGTTGCGTGGGAACAAGTAGGACTAATTGTGATTCGATTGCTATTCTAATTGTTGTTATTGTGCTGGGTTATTTTGATTGTTGCAATTTTTTTTATTTTTGTTGTGATTGTTACAATTATTTTGGTTTCCTTGATTAGATGCTTTGAGATTTTGGACATGTTTAGTATTAGTCACTCCATTATTGAAAACTCCCTTATTTTTGGTTCAAAACTTAGGTTTTTCATTATTGAATGAAGGGGCATAATGTTTAATGGTCCGTTGTTGCAAGAGACCATCCTCAATGTTCTTCTTTCTTAATGATAGAACCAAACGTATTGGGGGAAGCCATTTTCATTTGAAATGACATTTGAGGTACCAAGTTTCTGGTGAAGATGTCAATCAAGTATTGTTCAAGCATCTTCCAGGGCATTCTATTTGCAAGGTGTCTCCATCTTTGTAGGAAATTGGCAAAAGTCTCTTTTAGTGCCCACCCCTTTCTGCCATTTATGTTTACGATACCAACCCATTTAGACCACTTTTTATGAATATTAGATCTTCAATTATATTTAATGATTCAATTCTATTATAGTTTAAATCATTTGACTTATATCATTTTAGTTAGATGATGATGGTTATTTATATTTATATATGATGATGATACTTATGTTATGGTTTTTACGAACCCCATAATTTCATGTGTATGGTTGGCATGAATGTTTTATATTTTTGTTTGATGTGCCTAATGTGGTTGAGGATGGAGTCATAGTTACTTTCTTGCCAAATCCACATGACCGGTTGATCCCCGCCACTGTCTATTATGTGTGTGTGTGTGTGTGTGAGTTTGTACATGCTCATCTTTTATGCCAGATTTCAGGTACCAAGCATCAACTTCCCTAAATTGTCAGGATGAACATGCCCTATTGCAATATCTCAATGGTAAGAGATGGGAGATAGTATCCATGTCTAAATCCCAACCTAAGCCAATTATTGTCCTCAAATAGTGGACAAGTATCTTTTTTGCTACACTCCAAATTCGTTAAGGTGATGTCATTCGCAAACCCTTTCTTTGAGCTTGATTATTACTTTATGGGTTTGGTTGGTTTTTCCTTCCTATTTGTTTGTTAGGTGCCTTGATGTGAATTTTGTGTTATTAATACATTACAAATTTAATTAATACTAATTATGAGATTAAAATAATTAAATCTCATGACTATGAAAATATTAAATATATAGATATTTAATTAATGAAAAATTAATGAAATATTGTTGATGATTTAAAAGACTTAATTAAAAGTCTAAGTATGAAAATAAAGGTTTAATTAAATATTAAATCTAAATCTAAATTAAATGTTTAAATAATATAAATTGATATTATTTATCAAGTTTCTTATTAAGTGGTGCTAAAGATATTAATTATAATTAAAACATAATTATGCGATTATATGCACACTAGTTAAAAGGAATTGATTTATCATTTCTAAATTAAAAGGTTGAGTTAAGAGACATAACAGAGTGATTAGTTATAATTCCTTGTAATAAATTAATAAATTGATATTTAATTATAAAATTGCATATTATTAATATGCTAAAAATATTAATTGATTAATTAAATATTATTATGCAATTAAATTTGCACATTTAGTTAATAAAATTGAAATATAAATTTAAAATTAAAAAGTTGATTGATTTGCATGAATTGAAATTGTTAATTAAGTAAATTATTTTTTTTAAATAAAAGATTGATATAAACGAGGTTGAAGTTGAGTTCCGATTTCTATGATTTTGAGATTACTATTTTTTTTTAACAGTTGAGTACTAATTCTTGATTGTGAATTACATGTTTAAGAGTTTGGTTTGCTAGGTTTTCTTTATAGAGTCATTTTTGGCCATTATTCTACACAGGTTTTAGGGAGATGATTTTTGGTTTTGGTTTTGATTTTGAAGGAATTAGATTGAAAGATAGAATTCTGGATTGTGGGTTGTGTTCTTCTTTTCTTCTCAGATCATTCTTATATTGGAGGTAGGGTTTTGAATCCTATGTAATTTTCCTTTCAAAAAGATTGTCTACCTCATGCCTCCCATGATTTTGTGTAGAATTTGATTGTTGATAATTTGGGATTACTTTGTTTGTTAAATATTTGAAATAAATAAAGTAGGTTTATTATTCTTGTTTTTTTTTGAGAAATTGGGAAGAAAGTTATTTGAATTCTCTTTTTGTAGAAATTCTTGTTTATCTGAGATCTGGTAAACCCTTGTATTCAATTTATAGAAAATTGTGTTTTATAAATTTGTGAAAACCCTAGGTCTACCTTGAGAGATTTTCCTTTTTAAAGAAGATTCAAAATATATGTATATATATTGTCTATATATTCATTTGTGTGCATATATATATATATGTATATATATATATGTATATGTATATATATACATATATGTATATATATACATATATGTATATATATACATATATGTATATATATACATATATGTATATATATATATATATATATATATATATATATATATATATATATATATATATATATATATATATATCTACATACATATATATCTACATACATATATATCTACATATATATCTATATACATATACATATATATATACATATATATATATATATATATATATATATATATATATATATGTATATATATATATATATATATTTGGGTGGGGGGTTTTAAACCCCCCTCACTTTTTTTAGATTATTAAGTTGTTATAATAAATTTTTATTTTATTTAAATTTTTAAATTAAATTTTATTTCATAAATTTTTTAAATGTAAATTTTAAATTAAAATTTATAAATCGATTATTTTTAATAAAGTAATTATATTTGATAAATTAATTTATATAAGGAATTTTACAAATTAATTTATAGAGGTTTGTTTTATTGAGTTTTAGAAAATTTTAATTATATATTTGTTTAGTAATTTTATTTAATAGTTTAATTTGTATAAGGAATGTTACAAATTAATTTATTAAAGTTAAATTGATATTTTGATAATGGAATTAGTATCCACATTTAATCTAATAAATATTATATTATTAATCAAGTAAGCTATGACTTAAGATTATTGAAATTAATAACATCAAATAATTTGTTTTGATAGGGTAATAAATGCATTTCATTTGTGTATGTGTTTTATGTCATGGTGTTTTGTGGTAGAGATTTCGTTTTGATGGTTTTGATTTTAATTAATTGATAATGTGAATAGAGTATGCCCTAGGTGAAATTTTGTCTCTCAAACTTCAAATTATTTTATGAATTTGTCTTTTACACTTTGAATTCATATGGTCGAAAATTTATAACCATTTTGGTGTTTCAATTTTGAGAGTGTTATTTTGGGTATATCTATGACGTGATGTCATGTTTCTATTAAGTCACACTTAGTACTCTATTTTGACCTTGAGGAGGTGACGACCATTATGTTGTTGAGATTTTAATTACTTGGTCACCTCTTTTTTTCTATTGCGATTTATCTATATCTGAAGTGATGGTATTTGATTATGTTATTACTCTAGGTTGGAGAGTGAAGTCATTGATGACTTGTTCTTGAGTTTGATTTATCTTACGTTATGGTAACCACAAGGATTGGTGATTGTTATGTCCAATATGGGATGAACAGTTTGGATCCTTGTATAAGATGATATTTTGTTTTTTACGCTCCAACACTTGTCTTTGATGATATTCATGGTGTAATGATTTATGGAAATATTTATGATTTTGGTTTTTATTTCTCTTTGGTTCTTTTTCTAGGAGCATTAGGGTAGGTTATCTAGGAGCATTAAAGGGAAGTGGCTTACTTTGGAGGCGTCGGAGCCCTAAAGTGGCTGCTTGGGTATCCTTTCTAAGTTGACTTAATAAGTGATAACTTAATAAATTTATTAGGATAAAAAAATTAAAAACATAATTGTTCCTCGCCTATGCCTTGAGTGCTACTACAAGCTAGGATGGGAGTAGGAGAAGATGCTTTCTCGTCTAGAGAGATGTTGAGGTTTGGCATAGTTGGTTTTCCTTTTCTGTACGAAAGGAATACTGATACTACATAGAGTCACTAGGGGTTAGGGTCCAACGAGGCTACTAGGTGACCTTAGGGTTGACTTATGTGATGACACTTCCCTATATGTGTTCTATGTTTCTACGTTGTATTTGGTACACTTGATTTGTATAGATTAATATTTTATACTTAATAACCTTATAACCACTTATTAACATTTTACCTTGTGTACCATTGCATTAGTCTTTCTTGTTTTGGATGTTTCCTTGATGAGGCCTAGTGCTATCTCCTTAGTATGGTGGGAGTGGACTTCTTGGTTCCATGTGGTCGGGTGGTAGTGATTCTATTGCTATTGAGATTTGATGTTTCTGACTTGGTGCTTGGATGACTCTTGATGATGCTTCTATCTTATTGTTCTTTTCTTGGATACTTTTTCATGAGATGCATATCGTGTATTTAATTTTATGTTTGGTTAGTGACATTGATTTTAGGAAATGTATATGTACTTGTATTGTATTATTGTTATCCCTATGACATGTGTAGTGGAAGTTGTAATATTATGTATGCCATGATGTATCAATTGCACTCTATAGATTGTATCTTTGATTATATTTGTGTAATGAATGTATCTTACTATCCTGTTGAAATGAATATGTTAATGTACTTAATGATTTGTTTTTTTTTAGTACGATTAAGTAAAGAATTAGGAATACTTCAAATTGTGTTTTAAAGTGAACCTAAGATATATCATGTGATTATGTGTTGGAATTGTACTTAGTAGATTAGTTAACTTATATGTAATTCTATGTCATGAAACCCTTGAGACTTGTAATCTGTTAATGAGTTAAATTTATGAATATGTATTGTCTTATGTTATATTGCTTCTATATTGTTATTTATTATTGTTCATAAATTATTAATAAAAAAATTATTCAGTAAACTTAGCAACATGTTTTAGGTTAATTTCTCCTGGGTTCCTTGGCGGGGCATTACATCTCTCCATTCCTTTTCTTGGTGTTGCACAAGCCACTTAATGACACTTGATGTTCAATGTTATATGAATACCATGCAACAAACTTCTCTGCAAGATCAGAGAAGGCAGATATAGACCCATTAGGGATATTCATGAACCACTCAAGGGTGGGGCCTCTGAGACTTCTAGTGAAAAGTCTCTTTAGATAATTATCAATGTAGGAAACCTCTTGGCATTCATTATAAAGTTCCTTAAGGTGTGTGACCAGACACGTTTCCCATTTGTATTTTTTGAATTTAGGAATTTCAAAGTTTGAGGGAAATGGTTGCATGTTAATTGACTTTTTGAATGGGTAGGGACATAATTTATCAAAAGATAATTCTTTCTTCCCCCCATTTTTCAAGCTATGTATAAGGTTTTTGAGTTTATTGACCTTTTGAGCCAAATTGAGAGAATTTTAGTAAGTGAATGGGGGTCCAAAAGATTGTCCTCCTCCAAATTGTGATGATAGGACTCCCGTTGATGTGAGTTCTAATGTAGGGGGAGGTGTGTAATGATACAATTGTGATGACACAAGAAAAGATGTCTTCAAGGCACTTGATGGCATTGAGAAAAGTGATGATGAATATTGATGTGTAGATTGTGGAAATGATGTTTGACCTATGTTCAAGGTACTTTCATCCATGCTAGAAGATGTATTTGTTGTAGTATGAGTACTATCATGGGAGGTCAAATTTGGGATGACATTGAGGATCTTTTGAATAGTCCCTTCTGTTAACTCTATAGTTTGTGCAAGTTGTGATGTTGTTGTCGCTTGAGATGTTGATATGGGATGAAAATTAGAAGGTCTACTAGAAGTATCCTTCTCTTTATCTTGTGATGATATTTTGTTGATTGTGGTGGCCAAAGCAGCTCATTGATAGGGGCTAATGCCTTGACAACTTTATTATAAAGAAATGAATCATCAAAGTCTGCTAGGATCGTGACTCTATCTATAACAAGGTTCATGAAGATTTCATCTTTATTTTGTCTAATGGATTTCTCTATCATCTCTAATTTGTAAGGGTCATTGAGGAAATTATTTATGTGTGGAGATGTATCATGCTGATCAAAAATTTCAATTCCTTCTTCCTCATGTTCATTAGTGATATCTATAGCATGCACTTCGGTGCTCCCAAAGAATGTTTTCACAAAAGAATTCTCATTTTCCATGTTGGTGTTTGGTTGGGATCTCCTCGTATTTCTACCTTGTGAGTGAGTTACAACCATACACATGTGACCTTTGGAGAAATGAAGGATGAAAGATGAATTCTAAGAATGGGTTGGATGAAATATTTTATGATGAATGCAAGATGGACTTAGGACTAGGAGAAAATGTTTGGACTTATTTTGATTGTGAGGGAAAGGCTTCAAAGATTATTGGATTTTGATGATGGATTGTGAGGGCAGGGCCTCAAGTTTGGATTGATCTTAACTTTGATGATTGGATGAGAGTTTTGGATAACCTTGGTGAAGTAAGATCCAATTAAGCACAATGATTTGGATATTGGGTGATATATTTCTTCTACTTGTAGATATACTAATGATCTCAAGAAAATAGGATATTGACTAATTAAATCAATCAATCAAGATGGAAAATGTTCTTAAGTAATGAAATTCAACTAGAATTTTTCTAAGGATGAGTATCTTAGTGACACTTTGATAAGTCTTCAACCTAAAGATTTTGATGAAAATCTTGATGAAGATGTGAAGGATTGGTTGGATTGATTGGTCTTGATTCTTATTTGAATGATTAAGACAACTAGATGTAAGTCCAAGTGAATTATGGTGATCCTAATTCAAACGTTGGAAGATTTGATGCACTATGGAAGATTAGAAGGATGAAGGATTGATGAAATGATGAAAAAGGTCTAATTCTGGTTGTTATAAGTATCTCTAGTTGGAGCAATGAAATTGTGGTTCACATAGTATTTGATGATGTAGTTGATGACTTTGTTGTTGAAGAGCATCATCTCATATTGTTCAAGTTGGAATTGTAGACACTTGAAAGCATCTTGTGACATTAATTAAATTACATTTAATTAATGCTTGTTAATAGCATCATAATCAATTTCAAATAATTCAATATGACTTTTATATTCATCTATTTATTTAATTAAATAAATTCATTACCCATTGTATTTAAATTTGTTTTAAATACCTATTCCTAATGTGTTAAATTTAATTTTATACATATTTCCCCCATAAATCCCTTTTAATTAAATTATATTTATTTAAATCCTACACATGCTAATATTCTTCTAAGCCTGGATTAATTTAAATCTAATCCTAATCCCAACCTAGATCCTAGCCTACCACCCATCACCCTCATTGACTAAGCCTACCCCCTTTACTAATCACCCACTAATCATCATTAAGAGATGATTCCTAACCTTTTTAGCCCTAAGTGGTTGATCACATATGTGTGAGAAACCTTTCTAAGAAATTATCTTTCCAATCATTTCCTTATTTTCCCTAAACAAGAGTCTCTTACAACTCTTATGACGTCTCTTACACCTTCTAAAATATAAATGATGACTTTTCCTTACACATCTATGACAAAATATATGACATGTACTTAAAGTACACATAAACCCATCATATCCCCAAGATTCTCACACATGTGTGAGAAACCTTGGACTTTGCATAGCTTATGTGTCTCCCTTGTGGCACCTATGTGGATGCCACATAGATGCCACCTTACCAAGCCCTCCCAAAATCCTATAAATAGAGGCCTTGCCAAGAGAAAATCATCCATTATTTTCACTTAGTGATATTATGCTATTTTGTGCTTAGAGTTATTATCATTGTAGTTTCATAATCTTAGAAATGTTATTGCATGCATTTAGTGACTTCTTACTAACTCTTGTGTGGTAGTTGAATGCATTTGTCTAGCTTTAATGGTAGTTTTGAATTCAATCTTAGATTCTAGTTTGTATTTAATACTAGTTGTTAGTTGTCATTCCAAAGCTTATTTATATCTTGCATTCAATCATTAATCTTGTTTGAGTGCTTGAGAGTAATCCTCCATTAGCTTGCATCCTAAGTTCATCCATTTATTTTTTTAATCATTAGTGGGATTAATATATTCTATTGGGAGAGCACACCCACAACACTCTATAAGAGCATATCAAACAAGTCTTGGATGCACTTGTTTCAACTCATCTAAGGCTATGGTGGAAAATTTTCTATTTAAATGCAAGTTAACTTTTAGACATGTTGAATATATGGTGAGTGCTTATTTTTATTAAAGTTTTCATGTTTGAGTTTGTTCCACATAGATACAACTTTAACCACATACATTTTGGCACGCTTAGTGGGACCCACATCCCTGAAAATTCAAAAAAAAAAATTACACTTTTCATCATCTTGCAAGTCCCGTCACGCATTGTCATCTATGTTTTATGCAGAGTCGTCTGCATCCTGGCACTGCCATATGTGATGATTGGTCATCTGCATAGTTCGTTCATCTACGATAGCTGATTGTCATCTCCGCTCTGACATAGGAGGACAACCTTTTAATGCTCTAAAATTTATTTTCTATCACATTTTAAGATTTTTTGTTCTCAAATTTTTGTCAGGCTATCAATTTTACAGGGGTAGATGCTACCCAAATTATGAAAAATTCTTTTATCACAGTTAACTAACCCTATTTTTCACACTTTTTTCATCTATGTAGATTTAATGTTGTCTATGCACCTCAAAATATGTGCTAGTATGGAATTCACATGTGGAAGGTATAAATTTTTAATTTTTATGGCTTTTTGATTGACATTTATTTGCGCAGGTTGACTTCATCTACATAGATCAACATCTCTGACCTGACACTATCATCTGTGTCTCTCAAGAAAATTTCAAGTTTCTATCATTTAAGATTCTAAGTTACCGATTTCTAGTTTTTTGTAGCTTTCTAGTTTTTGGTTATTAACAGTCTTTTTGCAAAACGTTTGAAAAAGACTTGAAAAATTTAAGACTACTAATATTTTGTTTTGTAGGATGTTAGCCAAACAACTCAAAATATTAAAAATGCTCACATTGTGGTTTTGCAGGTTGTCTTGGAGAATCAACTAAACATTGTGTTTTCATTAGATTGATTTTCTAGGCATCTAGTTTAATTCAAAAAGACTCATTTGTAGTGTATTGTTAAGTGATAGGGGATTATTCTCTTGTCTTTATAAGACAATAAAAAACCTAGACTCATTTGACATTTCACTTAGAAAGGAACCTTGGGAATGAACATTTTTTTGATGTGTTTGGGAGAAGTAATGGAGTAGGAGAGTATGCTCTTTTCCCTGGAGAAAAATTAGAAATCCATACCTCTATTTGTTATTCATTTCATTTTCATGTTCATCCTTTAGAGGGCCTGCCATTGAGGGAAAAGTATCATGGGAATGACCCAAGTGGGAACAAGAAAATCTAGATATTCTGACCCAGTATAATCAAATGCCTCTTTGAGATTAATGTCTTAGACTATGTAGTTATGTTATGCCTGGTCTCGTAGGGATATAAGCCTCAATTGAATGTGCGTGACTATTTTTCCTTGTATGATTAACATAAGATATGTATGAATGGAACGCTAACTAGATACCTTAGAGTAGAAGCCACCCGGTTCACCTCTGAAAGTGGTCACACTAACACATTTGGGGTTAATTTTTAATGAGAGTTCATTGAGATTTTGACAGGAAGATGCTAAACTTCTGATGAAAGTTGGAAAAGTTACTCGTCGCTATTTTTTTTATCGAAAGTCCCAACAAAAAATATAGACGTCGTAATTCTGACGATGTTGACATCAGAAATTATCAACAAAAGGAGGGTTTTGGATCATTAAGAAAGTGACGACAACTGTGATATTTTTGTCATAATTTTGATGAGAGGCCCAAGCATAGGTTGTTGTACCTGTGATGTTTCCTTTCATCACAGGTACAAGAACCTCAACGGTGATATGGTGGGGTTTGTCACAATTTTGATGAACACACCCACCATAGCACCGATGAGGGTGTTGTACCTACAAAGAAAGGAGACATCGCATGTATAGAAACCTCATCAGTGTTATGACGAGGTTTGTTAGAATTCTGATGGATACCATTTTTTTTTAAAACATATTTTAAAAAAAACATATTCTCAAAAGAACAGTCACAACCTAATTTAAAGGGTTTGATTGACGGGTGTGTTGTAGTGGGAAGATATAGGGAAAGTCATAGCCCATTTAGTGGTCCATTGTATTGAAGGAGTTTTTAGATGTTATAAAGTCTTATGAGGGAATGGGAAGTACCATTAAGGTCTTGAGTATAATCAGAGGGAGTGAAGTCTTGTTTCTATGATGAAGAAGGCTAATGAGTCAAGGGTTTGATGTTGTCATGGGGAATGGAAAGGGGATTTGTATTCACTCAAGTTGTGGAATGAAATCAGTCAAAGAAGTGTATGAAAGTAGACATAAAGCAATTTCAATCAGAGTTTGATAAGATGGGTGGAATGTTGATAGTTTAGTGGAGATAAGTTGTGATTATATTGAGAGAGTTTGAGGATTGAGTTCACTATTGAGGGAGATATTAGAATAGAGTGTTGTGATATGACACATTAGGTGAGAAGTTGTATCTCAAAATAAATGAGTGTTTTTCCTTACTAACTAACACAAACACTTTGAGTAGGTGTTTCTTTTAATCTTCCCAAATTGACTATAGAACCCTCAAGGTACACTAGGTTCCCAAATAGTTATACTTCCTCCAAGGATTCAATTTGTGTCCCAAATCCAAACCAAATTAGCCAATACTTTCTAGGGTCTTAAAAAACCTCAATGAACTTGATTCAAATGAATTCCAATACCCAAACAACTGGTTTTCTCTCAAAATCCAAACTAGGTACTCAGTCAACCTAAAACCTTAATTAGGTCCCCAAAACTTGATTTTTTCCCTTTCTTCAAATTTTTCCAAAAATACACATATAAAAATGAATTTTTTAGATACCCTTTTGGATGTTACACAATATATCCCAAAATTGGCTATGACTCCTTTGGACTGACTAGGCCAAATAAGGAAATTTACTGTTGTTTGAGGCCTAATTAGGCCACTTTTACAAAGCAACTATTCTCCAAACTTTGAATCTTGACTCAAAACTCAACAAAATATCTCCATATGATTCCAAACTAAGGATTTTGTCATTTTTTTTGTTAGATAAACTCTTCTAATGGGTTTTCTACCAAACCCTCACCAAATGGCCTCTAAAACTAGGGCCTTCTCAAATACACCTTCCCAATCACCTCCAAACTCAACAAAGGGTCATTTCACCTTTTAATCAACATAAATAAACATAATCACTCAAAAAAACTATCCGTTATGTGGGAAAATCCTCCAAACCAATACCCATGCCTTAATTCCATGCACCCTATATAATCCTCTCAAGAAATAGTCATAATGCATCTTCCACGCTTTGAGGAAACACTAGGACAGTTAGATGAATACCTACATAGAAACACTAGATACCTGCAATAAATTTTTGTGTCATTTTATTTATCTATTTTATTTACTTGTGAATTGAGTTTTATTATCTATTAGCTAGGTATTTTAATAGAGTTTTAGTTGTAGTATCATTATGATAGAGTGTATCATGAATAATTTATAGAATCATTATACTACCTCACACTTTATTTATTAGTTACCATACCAAAGGAGAAACCGATTCTTGGGCCTATCTCTTTTATAGAAATGCCTATATTTTAAAATCCATAGTCTAATCCTCCAAGTGGGCTAGGCATTATCTTATACTTTGCATTAGTCCAATGCTAGGAGTCAATAAGAAACTTGTTGACCTTGATCTTGAAAAGGAAAAATCTATATTGTTTTGGATGAAGGTTATTTTCTATTATGGCTACTCTTTTATGTAAATTCAACCTTACAGTAGAGGGTGTAAAGGGAGAAAAAATCAATAAAATCACTACATTGAAATCCCATGGTCTAGCAAGAATATAGGGGGTGGTTGCAAAATTAAAGGAATTTTTTATTGAAATAGATCTTATGATTTAGTTCTACCATTGCAACTGCATCCCATATTTGAGATTAAGGTTAAATTTTTAGGAGAATATTAGTTTATTTATAGAATCTAGAGACATAGGTTTACTATCACAAGAAATTTAATTGTCATCAAATCAAGTAGGTATAAATTGACCATATATTAATAGGAGAACCAATGAATATAAGATTAGTTCACATGAATTCTTCAAAAAGGAGTTTCATCATCAAGGCAATATTTGGGGTTTGAGTGTTATCACATTCTAACTTAAAGGGTAAGCTTTATAATGACTACCATGTGTAAAACATGAATATACACATACAAAGATACACAAGTAATTATTATAACCACCATTCTATTTTAATATACTATGAATTAATAACTAGTGTTAATCCAATCCTTTGGCACATAGTTGTGGGCTACAGGGTAATTTTGAATACCATTCTCCAATATTAAAAACTTACAAAAAATTACCAACCCTCTCGAATTGAATGAGGTTTACTTAACCCATTGCTTCATAGGACTATATCAGGTGAAATAACATATTCTATTTTTATGAGCATTCACATGAAGGAAATAATATGGTTTTTAAAAATTATTGGGATTTATCCCAAGCATGAGAAAGTAGAGTAGATTTATTTCATTCCTTTAAAAGTCTTTCTTTTGTGCACAAGTTTGATTTCATTGTTTTAAGAATGCTGACAGTAACAGTTGACACAATAAATAATTGGAGGAATGTTCCTAAGTGTTTCCAATTTTCCATAGTGCATACAAAAGGTTGAAAGGACTCTAAAATAGCATCCCCAATCCCTTATCTAATGTTGAATGGTCTACTTGTTCTTTGATTGCAACAAATTAGTCCTAAATTGTTTGATTAGAGTAGTGATTGTACAAGTTTTTGGTTGGATATGATCACAAGTTATGTGTTCCTTCTAGGAAGGTTGTGTATGGTTTGGAAAAATCATATTTGTTTCCTTTGCAATCCATACTTGTCTACATACCCTTACTCAATCCTTGAAGGTATTGTCCCCCTTGCATGTTCATTGTCTATTCTCTGATCACAGTCTGATTATAACTATTTATCTTTGCAAGTTCACTATTTATTTATGTTCATTGAAGCCTCTAGATTGGATTTTGTGTTAGATGCCCCCATTTACATTGCGGGAAGTCATTCCAAAAATTGTCAAACCTTGTTTCTAAGGGTGTCTTGTTCATTATCATGCTTAGGATAGTCTTGAGGTTGTGACTAATTCATTTGTTTAATTAATAAGGGAATGATACCATTTAAGGTACCATGACATGATAATACATAGATTTGGAAATGGATAGACTTTAATAAGTGGTTTGTCACAAAATATACACATTTAATCAACACTAATAATTGAGCAGCATAAGCATTAAATTCATGATTTGATAAACAATACATTAAATATATGAGTAATAATAGAAACATATGTATCATCATAAACAAGTTTTAGTCCATCACATATGTATCATCATAAATATGTAATCCATCACATATGTATCATAAATCACCATCCATCATATAACTAATAAATAGTTCACATTCCATAAATAAACATAAATTTCAAAAAATCTCACACAGAATGAGGGCTAGCCGACACTCTCTATGTCTCCATCTCCCAGTGGTCGCATGGTGACACTATTAGGATAAAAACATTAAAAGGTACATCATGAATTAATTATGTAACAACATTATAATTTAAAACATAATGAATTATTTATGTAACCATATAAGTCAAATAAAATTCTATCAAGAAATCAATATCAAATAGATAGTATACTAATTGCACACCTCATACATTCATTCATGTCATTGATATATTTTTTTCATCCAAACCACCACCACCACCACCACCACCACCATCATCTTCTTCTTCTTCATGAACATTTCCGTCAGGAACATCATTAACTAACTATTGATTGTGATCATCATCTAAATCATCTTCTACTTCTTCGGTATAATGTAGAACAAGATAGGAAAAATTAAAAAGCACAATAATATAGAGATTAATGTGGGTCACCCAATGTGAGCTACATCTACCAGAGAACCAACTATCTACTTCTTTTTATTATAAAGTGAAGAGAAAATTCTAAGATGATGATCTTTCACTTTACACAACCACTTATTTTTAGGCCTTTGAGTTAGTTTACAAAGGTTAGTTTACATGCCCCTCCCTACACTCCCTTGTTAATTGATTTGGGGGAAAAATGGCTAACAAAGTCACCAAAATTTAAGCCCAGTAGCATGATCATTCACCACATACCAAAAAATGGCGATACAATTGGGAGCTAGATAACACACCCTATTGGTCCCCCATTTTAAGATCTCTTGGGAGATTGAAGACATCTTAGTTTAGTAAATTAGTGAGATTTTATTCATGACTTGAGTTATGTAAATATTGTAAATAATTGTATTTATTATATAATTTAAGCTTGAATTTTTTCCCATCCTTTTATTTTTTGGATGTGGGTCTTCATGATGTTTTGTCCTTTGATAAAGTACATGTGAAATTGAGATCTTATGATGGTTTAAGTTACTAATTGTATGTAATTGAGCTCTACCACTTAGAATTTGAGTCATCCATTTTTAGGATGACCTTTATTGTATTTTTAAATGTGTATGTTTTTATTTGAATTATTTTTTCCTATCATAGTAGAAAGGATTTTACACATTTTAAACTATCTTAATGATGAGAAGTATATGTCTAATCAACTTGTGAAATTATTATGAACTAGAAACTATGTTTTGATTGTCATTTGAATGCTATATAGTGTACCATTATAAAAAGTTAGTACTTATAATCAGATGCTCTATTAGGACCCATTTTGGTGACTTTGAGATTTCATGTCCGTTATGGTTGATCCTAGCAACCTATCTCCACTTATTCAAACATCTTCCCTTCATTCTTGACTCCCCATTTGAATTCAATCTCATTTTCATAGGTAAAAATAATTTTGGCATTCTGTACCATGGGTTTTGGGCCCAAGTTTGAATGGGTGGCTCATTGCGGTAGTTTAGTAGGATTTCCAAATTTATGGTTGGCCTAGGTCAATTTTGAGTTCTAAAATATTATGAGAGGTATATAAGTGGCCCATATCTCCTCATTATGGCATAATAAAGCAAGTTGATTTAAAGTGCTCTTATAAAATTTCACATTCAAGATCAAGTCTCAAAAATTCTAATTCAAGCATCCAAAGAAATTTTAAAGGCAATCTCATCCATTGTAGAAAGCTTCTATCCCATGATGGTCAAGTAGAGGAGTTATTAATTAAGAAGATCCTTATGTCCATCTATACATGCATTCATTCATCCATTCTTCAAGGAAAGAGTTATCAAGCATAGCAATATTGAAGATCTTGGAGTGGAATTCATAGATCCATGCATTTGTGAATGACATCCTTGATTCAAAGTCAACACTAAAAAACTACATTCAAGCAACATACAAAAAAAATTTCATGAATATATGTAGACTCAATATCCGTTCATCAAGGTATATACACTTACAAGGTAGATCTAATATTTACCTTTACATTTACATCGCTTTTCTTTATGCAATTTCATTTCAATTTCAAGTTTAATTCCTAAATACATTTTTGACAAAGGAAAACCCCTTTCAACCCAACAATTTCTTATTTTTTTGCATGCAAAAATAGGTGGCAAAACTATCATAAAAAATTCAAAAGTATGGGATTTGACATATTATCTAGATAAATTTTTAGGGTACACACTGAGGAAACCACTCTATACCTAGGTACATAATGCTCATACCATTATATACCTCCCAAAATACATTCAAAATTCAACTACAGGCCAGGTTTGCTTCCTAATTATCATTTCAAATCAATGTAGGTGTCTACTTCATTTTTGTTAATATGTAGGATCTGAATGTTGTTGATTTTACTTATTTAGCGTTCTATTTTTATTGGTCATCCATATCCTGTCAAATCCAACTTTTCTCAATTCATTATTAGTGAGGGATAATTTAATCAATTAGTTCTTAAGTCCTACTTGAGCCTATTGAGTCATCTTCCTTTTGATTGTGTAATTAAGAAAAGGAGGATCCACACTATCTCTCTATAGTGCCTCTCCCACTTGCTTCTGCATGGCATCCTGATGGATGTTCCTTTGAATTTCATGCTTGTATTGTGTGATCATGTTGGAATCATGTGAGGTTTGTACCTTTAAGGTGATCTTGTTATGCCATTGCATCAATAATCTATTTATGTTTTATACCTAGTTGTGAGAACCATTGTACTGTAACTAGTTGTATACTTGATTTAAGATTCCTTGCTTTGGCTTTGGATATGTATTGTTGTTCCTATGTGATTGGTTGAGATGATCTTGTGATGTGGTGACTATTCCCATGTTATGCTTATATGTTGGCCTTGTGAGATGCACCAAGCTCAATTTATTCTTGTGCTCATTCTGACATTACTGTTGTGGTTATGAGTGGTATTTGGCTTATGAGGCTTATGATGTGATATTTTGGTTTCACTAAGGTATGTGCTAGTGATTACCTAGACCTTGATTGTATCATGATGTTATTCCATGAGTACCCATGTGATTTGATCTGGTGTTTGCACTATGTGATGCATTTGATTACTACACCTTATTTTAGTTAGTGCAACATTGCTGATTTATATGTTAGAATATGTTGTTATTAGTATTTTGATCATATCTACATGATGATGCCTTATGATTATGTATAGTTTATTTTGTATTGATTCCATTATCAGGATAATGATATTGGATTCATGCATTTTATTGTGCCTTATATATGTTGTCGGACATCTCAATTGCTTACTTTCACTGATTGATTTTATATTGCTGGAAAATGATTTATTTAAATACTTTTAAATTATATGCAGTGTTAATTTAATTGTATGATGTGTACTGCTTTACTGTACCATTGCTATGCATTTTTCCCTTGGTGTTGGCACAAAGTGAGATGAAGTCATAGTTACTCATTTGTGAGATCCACACAATGTACTACTCTCCTTCACTATGACTATCTTGTGTTATATGTGCTTCAACTATTTATTTATTAAGAATCTACATTTGATGTTTGCGTGTTTTCGTGAATAGGTACCAGGTACATTCATCTTGAGCTACAAGATTTGAGTGTGTGCCTATATCCCCAGTAGTGGCAAATGAGATAGTAGCTTTGGCCTTACATATTGAGCTAATGTAATCCTTGTACGGCTAACATATCCTAGTTATTATATTAAATCCCTTCAGTATGTGATTGGTAAAACCAGACTCATTATGCATTTTTTATTGGATCTGTAAGTGTGTCTATGCTTTTAGAAGTTCCCATAGTTGTCACAGATGATTTAATTGAAATGCTAATTTTAATGTATTTTAGGGATTTTTAATAATTATTTTAATTGTCAACTAATTTTCCTTAGTTGGATTCCAATTATCTGGAATTCATTTTATTTAATTTAGGAAAAGGAAAAATAGTTCATTAAATTATTTTAATGACCTATTTTATAAGTCACTTTGGAAAAGTGCTTAAATTGTCAAAAAGTGAGTTTTATTCTCACTTCTCATATTATGTTTTTAGAGAAAATGTGATTTTGCTCCAAATCTTCTTAGAGAAAATCGATCTTTTATTTGTTGGGTAAAGTCTAGGTGTCAGATTTGTGCATGGAGAAACTTGTTGGATGCGTGCTAGGATTGCTCCGCATTGTCAAAGATTTCAACTGATTCATTGGTTTCTTCATTTTATTCTCCCCTTTCTTGGTTTTTACCATTCGTGAGAGGTAGGTCTTTTTTGGATCTCTCATTTTTCTTCATTGTTTTGAATGAAAATGGTTGCAATAGATTGGTGGGCTGAGAATTGATATTCCGCCACAATTTGGTACATTTTTATTAGCCGGTTGGGTCTATGCGAATGTATGTGTATTTTCTACTTTGCATTTTGAAGTTTTAGTATAGTTATGTTGCCATATTTCTGTGAAGTGCCAAGATCTGAGATTTTATTTGAAAAGTGTGATTTTGGGTGGATTTAAACCAATGAGTTTTAATTTCATCGATTTATTTGATGTTTTATTTTTTTACTTTTTCTTCGGTGCCTCATTTAGCATGTCATCCAGAACCTGTCAGTCACCATGTTTGGCCTGATTTAAATATTGAAATTAATAGTCTCTACTAAAAAGAGTAGGATGTATATTTTAAATGATTATAGGACATTCAAGGTAGTTTTATATCTCAGTCTGAAAGTGCCCTTTCAATGCTAAAATGTTGATTTTTGCCCTTTGCCAGATTTTGCTATAATCTTAGTATTTTATGGCTTTTGGGTATTTTGAGCTTTCCCCGTGTTCTAATGAGATGATTGATGGATTCCATGGGAATATGTTCTCTTGGAAAAGTGTCCAATCAAGCAATTTGTCTTATTCTTTCTTTTACTCAGTTTCTAACCTTGAGTGTCTTTGGAGTTGAGTTATCCTCCTATTATTGCTTAGATTTCTTTTGCCCTTGTCTTGGCCCACTTCATGCTTGAGTTTGAGCCTGTATGTGATATGTGGATTTATGGTGTTTGAGACCACAAACAAGCATGTAGTTGAGCTATGCTCCTATGCCAAGGTCTGAGTGACCCGTACTATTGGTGTTTACCAAGTTTCTTTATGGTTTTATGACTTTGAGAGTCTTCTATGGTTGTTGCCTTATTGCATTATTTGTGCTTTTCTTATTCTTGTGCTTCATTGTTGTAACAAGATGATCTTGTTTGGGTGTTTGGGTAGAAGGTGGAGTGACTCCTTATGTGGATCGCATCCTATAAGTGGTTGGTACAGGCCATGTGAATGAGTTTTTAATAAAGATAACAATTAATAAATAAATTTGGGGTTAAAAACACATAAATAAGAGTAACTTTTAGAGTCTTCTATGGTTGTTGCCTTATTGCATTATTTGTGCTTTTCTTATTATAGTGTTTCATTGTTGTAACAAGATGATCTTGTTTGGGTGTTTGGGTAGAAGGTGGAGTGACTCCTTATGTGGATCGCATCCTGTAAGTGGTTGGTATAGGCCATGTGAATGAGTTTTTAATAGAGAAAAATTAATAAATAAATTTGGGGTTAAAAACACATAAATAAGAGTAATTAAAATGTCTCGGTCAGGATGGGATTAAAGAGGGAGATGATGAAGACTTTGGTTAAGGAGAACAAGGTTGGTAAAATTCAAATGGAGGATCTCATCGACCCTGCTTTGGTTATTCTAAGTGACATCACTAAAGAAAAGCCACAAATGGATGTCCTCAACAATGCCAAAAATAGTGTCATAGATAGCTACAGAACCACTAAGTGGACCTACCATGAGATATAGGAGCTAAAATTTAGGGTGGGCAGGTTGGAGAGGGAGGATAATAGTAGTAAGATCAGGCTTAACGAGGAGAAGAACGAAATGGAGAACAAGATGGAGGATGTGAAAAAAAGAATTCAGAGTGTGGAGGGTACTCTACAGAAAATCACTGAACAGAGCACTATAGCATCCTCAAAGCCTCAAATGACAACATTAAAGCTCTGATCAGTAAAATAGAGGAACACAGGGGCAGCAAGGAGGAGTCTCCCAATAGCAGTAAAGACATCTCACTGGAGGAGGGTCCGAGGAAGAGAACTCGCTCCAACACTTTGAAGAAGGATACTCAGGATCGAGATAAGGACCTGGCTAATCTAAAGGAGGTGGTAGATAAGGCTTAAGAGCTGGAGAAATGTGCAGCCGAGATCCTCAGAGATCTTGCTTGAGTAGCTCTCCTGGCTTTTTTTGTCCTAGTTTTTGTTCTCTGCCCCTGTTTATGTTTTTTGGGCTTTTTGTTTGTTTGCTGGTAGACTGTGTCTGGCCTTCCCATCTTGCTTTGGCTATCTTGACTATGTGTAATTTTATCATCTATCTTTGAGATACTCTATGTTGTAAGGGTTTCGAGGCCCCTTTAAAACCTATTTTCCTTAATCAAAAACTACCTAGCCACCTGAGGGTATTGATAAAGGGCAAGTCATTGTCTGGTCACATGTGGGTGTTGATCGAAGGCACATTATCTGACACCTATAGGTGTTGATCAAAGATACATGCTAAGCTTGGCCATCTACAGGCATTGATCAAAGAATCAATGCTACTTAGGCTACTATGAGACAAGTAATGACACTACACTAGAATCCCTGTACTGTAGCCCTATTAGTACTGAGTAGTACCCTAATTATACCATGATGATGTAGATTTATGGTTGTACATGGATATTGGCCCACATGTTGAGTGTTCTCCATGTGTATTTATTTGTATTTTATATCTATGTAATGCATTGGATCACATGTGAGGCTTCTCCATGTATCTTGTATTTATACACAGACTATTTTATCATCCTTGAGTCATGCATTTGATTGGTGTCTATGAGATCCTTTCCTTTCTTACATGTATGCCTTGCGTTTGCGGTCAGGTTACTATCTCTACAAGCATGGTGGGGTGAGCCTAAGGGGTCCATATGGTATGATGGTATTTATATTCTACACCACTATTAGGGACCGGTGTATAGAGATGGATTTCCTCCAACCACATGACTTGGAGCTTGAGAGCTCACTTCACCATATGGTATTGGTTTATCTACATGTATCTACACTATATATTTTGGATTCTAACCTAGATGTTATTACATATTTCATTTATGTTTATTGATGCAATTGAGTATTCATGGCCTTGATATTTGTGTATTTGGTACTCCCTGATGTGGAGCTAGATGTTAATTAGTCACGCATAGGAGTTAGCTTAGGAATTGGCTTGTAAAAATTAGTGTTTGAGGTCAAGTTCACCAATCAACATCTCTGTTTGATTACTGGTGTCCTCGCCTCACTGGACTAAGAATATTTGTCTCAGAAATCCTTTTATTCATAGATCGATGTCTGCACAGACTGAAATCTCTACCTATGGTTTAGCGTCTCCAACTCACTAGTTTGAGACTTTTGCTAGTCTGAGAATTTTACCAGAGGTTCACCAGTCGGGGATCATCGTCTCCACCGATTGGTGTCTATGCCTCCCAATCAAAATCTATGTTTGTCTTCAACATATGCACCTAGTGTTTCTTAGAATGTAGTTCTGAGAGTTGGTTCTTTTCAAGTATTTCTAGGTTGGATTCCCGAGGGTCCTAGTATGCATTGTAGACCTTCTTGATGCTTGTTTATGAATGTATGGTTAATTTGTGTTATGACCATGGATAGAAGGATAAATAAACTTGTATGATTAGCCATAGTAGGAATCTTTCTTTTGGGCTTAAAAAGAACAATGTTTGTTGGGATTGAGCTTGTATGTATCTCCCTATGGATAGTCGTGACTGATTCTAGCCTGGCCTCTTGTGGCCTATGGACGTTGTTTGAATCCTTGAAGGGCATTCTTGCTAATGTGTGTACTCCATTCTGCATATCTTTTGGTTGTCTTGGAACCTTTGGAAGAGTTGTGAATTCTTTTTCTTGTGTGTGAACATGTTATGTTCGTTATCTTATCTTCAGTATGTCGTGTTTTTCTTATACTTTGGTTATGTGATGCTCTGGATTAGGTGACATTCTATCTTACCTTTCAATTTTTATTTATTAAGTACATATTTAACCCTTAGTTCCAAGGGTTCCTTGGTGGGGCATTACAATCTCACTTATCTATCTGTCCATCACACTCCTGCTCTTATGATACATATAAGTAGAACAAACAAAGATATGATGTTGTGTAGTCAACATTATTCTAGAAGTCAATTTATTCTTTTATGATTGCCACATTTGATTTATCAATCTAATGTTTATGGATTATATTTATCATTTGGAAATTGCTAAGAATGTGGATTATAGTCTTTTATTTTGTGTATTTGATTCTTGGTAAGAGATAAGACCCTTATACATTTTTTTTGGGTATGAAGGAAATATGTGTATATTTTTTTGATTAGGGGAAAAATAGGTTTTGAAGGGACCAAAAACCCTTTACAAATAGATTTTTTTATGGGATCTAGAACACATATAGAATAACTACCATATAATATGCAAAGATTGACAACAACTTATAAATAATAGACCAAACATATTAATATATCAAGAAAGTGTCTACAAAAAATGAAGGCCAAAGCCCACAAATTAGTTCATAATGGGTTTTGAGTAGGCTCCAATAACCTAAAGAACAAACCTATCCAAAATAAACAACCTTCTAGGCCTAAGAATGCTAAGGAAAAATATATAAATAAATAATTCCTTATAAACAAACTTTCCAACAACTCCCACACAATACCTTTCAAGATCATCCCCAATAGCAATCTCCACCTCAATAGGAGATCTATCCAGCTCAATGGGAAAGGTTAGAGAAAATTGAAGATACAAACATTGATACCCATTCCAAACCACCAACACACTCTCCACTTCAACAAGGGAAAAGGGGATTGAATGAATAGGAGTGGAAGAGAAAAACCCCATATACCAGTATCTCATAAAGAAAGAAACAATAATAGAACAAGTTGTCATCTTGAAAATCTAGATTTTATAGGAGAAATTACTCATGCTAAACTCAACCTCTACAAGAGTACTAATCATATAAAAACTCAAACCAAAAAACATCACCAAAAAAGGCCCAAAACCCTTAGAGGCTACCAAACCATTCACAATTTAAATAAGATCCCTTCTGGAAATGCCACATAAATACCTCAACAAAAGGCACCATAATGGTATGAAAAAAGAAGATATCCAAAGAACCATACCCATAAGGAAAAACATCCTAAGATAGAGATATCTAACCAAATATAGGAAAAATAAGCCCTTACCGAATGAAACTACAACCCATCCAAAAAGGGCATCCAAGCTTCCTTTCACTGATCCTCCCCGAGGTCACGTCCAACAACACAGACCTATGAGAATCTCAGCTCTAATAGAGAATAAACTATTCTCCCACACACCCCCAAAAAATTCATGACACACAAAGGGAGATACCACAATTATAACATTGGAGATCCTAGCCCCCCATAGACCATCCCACAATCTGCACGCTTCCACAACCAGAAGAGAAAGAAACCCCACACAAAAAAGGGGATCTAAAACCTCTAAATAGAAACCACCTTCCCATGAAATATTAATAATAGTAAGCCACTTGGGGAAACACATAATGCAACCTAGATTAGAAAGAATAAATAGATGCTCCACATAAGGGGCCACCTATAATGGCAATCCCACTCCAGATAGGTGAGAATAAAACAAAATCTACGGGTGGAAGCCACACAACACCCAAAAATCTAGCAAGAGACAACCATTGGAAAAAAACCAACTCATATGGGAGAGAAATCCCACAACACCACCAACTCCAACAACAACAACAAAAATCTACGTGAAAGAGATCCAATGATCATGCCACCTCCAAGTCCAAATAAGGAAATAGAAGGGCCAAATTGAGGATAGAAATACTATAGACTGAGAAAAGATACTACCAAAACACCTCATAGAAGCCAAAAATAGGGGAAACCATAAATATACCTCCTAGAAAACCCCATTGATCCCACCTAAGTCATCGGCTGCATCAGCTTCTCCCCATTCATTGCTAGAAACCCTACTTCTCACACTCCCTCTCCTGGTCTACTCCATTTCTCATCATGCTAGTAACAATTTATGAAATATGTGTATATGTTAGTGTGTCATAATTTTGGCATAAAATGAACCCTATCACATTTACCTCACATACTATTTTCACAAGGGCTCACTTAGTGAACCTGGGTTATAGAATGTGTGTTTGTGGCATACTAAAGAATCTGCGTATTTTGGAAAAATATTTCCTTATGCTCCTTTCTTGTCACCCCCTCCCAATACAAAGATAGAATTAAACCCCCCTATTTTTGGCCAAATATTATATGTACCAATTTTTTCTTTAGCATTTTTCATACCTATTTATTTTTCTATATATATTGAAATCATTGTTATCCATTCAAAGCATTTTATCCCTATTGGTGCCTTTTAAATTTTGAGAAAACTTTAAATTTGAAGTATGGGCCTATATATTTCACTATTTCATAGGTACCAAAAGGAGGGGCTGTGAAACAACAAAGTCATCACTATGTTGCAAGTTATAAAATAGTGGGTTGCAATATAGGGAAATATCACTATTTCATAATTGAGTTTTAAGGACATTGCAAAGTGGAAAAAAATTTCTATTTCATGAAGGTAGTTGTGACCACTTGCGAAATGGGAAAATCTTGTCACCATTTCACAGAAGAGAAAAGATGGACTTGCAATATGGCTAAGGGGAAATTAAAGTGAAATAACTATCGCTTCGCCGTGATGATAGAACACACATGTGGATATGTGAAGTAGATTAAATGCCACTAAGCTCATAATTATAAAATATTGTAGATAGATTAAATGTACACAAATGTTGATTTGAGTTTTCAAAAGATTTATGAGATGGGACTGGAGAAAGTGCAGAGAACTTGGACGAGCTTGGATATCAACTATACAAGTTCAAAAATTTTGTAGGCAGGAGTTAACTAGTAAGTTTAAACTTCTCTCTGAGCTTGAAATATTTCAATTCAACAATGCTTAAAAAGAGGGAAGTTATAGGAACTGTGGATAAGGGTAAAAAGAAAGAAGAACAAACCAAGGTTCCTATTTAGAAAGCTTTATTAGATGTGTTTTCAGAGTTAGAGGATACCGGTGCTAAGAACTCTTTTGACAACTTATGAGGAGAGTGTAGGGATGCGAAAATACCAGTCCGAGGCTGGTCTTTGTTCTGGTATTTATATAGTAATAGGGATGAGGGTGTTCTAAAGGAAAATCGACCATGGAATTTGGACTTAGCTAAAGTCATAGTTCCTAATGTGTTTGTAGAAGTTGAATTGATTGATGTATTAGCACAAAATTATAAAAAGGAAACCATGATAGTGAGAGGGATTGATGGTATCCTTATCTTGGTTGTTACTAAGTCATGCATAGAGTGAACATAAATGAGGATATTTCTTTAAATTTCATGAATTTTGATGAGGTGATGCGAAGGGGAAAGAAGTGGAACATCCTCAGGAAAATTGAAGAGGATAGGATGAAAAAAGGACAACCCCAGTTTCAAAGTGAGGAGACCCATACAATTAAGAGGATATAATTGTGTTTCAAAGAGTTTGAAAAATTATTTGGAAAATCCACAAGTGATGTACCATTATAGGCTAAGCCTCCTCCTAGAAAGCATTAAAAATTGATTATTCATGATTCATTAGATTCATAGGTTGTACTTAGTTCCCCTCCAACTAAGATGTAGAAAAGGGATGAAGTGGTACCTATTGTAACCTATGATGAGTTTGAAGGATTTTCACCTACTTCCCCTCCAACTAAGAAGAATAAAAGGGATGAGGTGGTACCTATTGTACCCTATGATGAGCCTGAAGGAGAAGGGGATACATAAGAGATTCCTAGTGCACTTAAGGGGCTTGAAAATGATGAAGAAAATACGACTGAATATCACCTGGTTTTCCAAGAGGAAGTTCATGGTTGCAAAGATCAACTCTAGGAGGAGGAACAATCAAATTAATTTGTTAATGAAAGAGAGGCTATATAAGCTAGGTTCCTAGAGAATGAAAAGTTCATTGAATCTCAAGAATTTAAGGACTTTTGGATTAAAATGAAAATGATGGATTTTGAGGAAAATAAATATCTAAATTTAATGGGGATTGATAAGTCCCAAAACAAGGTAATTATCAAACAAACCCTCAAGGACATGAAATTAGATGAAGTCAACATTACTCCAGATGAAGCTAGGCAAATGATTTTGAAAAGTAAAATGTTAATTGTTCAAGGTTTATCTATGAAGCATTTTTTTTTACTTGATCAAGTTAGAAAGAAAGATAACCCCGCATTTTTGGTAGAATTTGATATAGATGAGAAAATAAGTGGGTTTGGATACAATCTAAAAATAAAGGTTCTCGCTACATGGGTTACCTTTAAGGGCCCCCACAAATCCAAACTTATTGAGATTGTCAAAGGAATTGATGGAATGAATGTGGTTCAAACTATGGAAGATACTTCCACATTGATATCAACAAAAAAGCTCATGCATAGAGCCTTGTTCAATAAAGATCAAGTATAATGCATGCAAGAACAAATTGAACAGGCCCACACGAGGGAAATAGAGCTAAACAATGTTGTAAATGAGTTGTATATAGAAAAAGCCAATATTAAAAAGGAATTAATAGAATTAAAATGTGATCACAACATAGATCTTGTATTGCGCAAGGATGGTCCTTCCAAACCTATTGATATTGCTATAGATGATAAGGATTGGAGAGAAGAAGAAGAGAAATATAAAAAAAGAAATCAAGAAACTGAAAGATGCCAATCAAGCACTCATGTAGGAAATTCCAAAATAGGTGTTTAATACTCTTGAACAAGTAATAACCCATAGGTTTGAATTGGAGATGAGTAAATGTGAGGAGGTTTATAATGGTTATCACACATTATTAGATATGATACAAACATTCCACAAATGAGAAAATATCTACCTTTCATACAATAAAAGACTAGTCAATCCCCAAATTTGTTGACAAGGAAGGTCATATTAAAGACCTTGAAGAGTGGAAAATTGAGTATAAGCAAATGACTCCTAGAATCATTTCACATTTTGAAGGAAGACATGGATTTGAAAATACAGAATTTCAACATGTTCTTGGAAAGAGCAATTATTCTTGAAAATAGGTTTTCAAGATTTGTGCTAGAAGTTTGTGCCATAGCCAACAAGAAATGGAAAGATCGTGAACTTATCATGCTAGATATACTCTGATGTAATTGGCCTATGCATGTATAGATTGCAGAATGGGCAGAGGAGTACCTGCAACCTATTAAAAGAAAGTCTTGAGAGGAAGAACATACAAGAGATGACAAGGAACAGGTTGGTAATGATGTGCTTTAAGAGTAACCAAATGGTTACATGTTCCCTTATTTTACTATGATTATTATCAAAGATATGCCTTATTTTTCTCTCATTCCATTGTGTTTCTCATGTTTTTAATTAATAAATTACTATGATGGTAATTATAGTTATGAAGGGGTACAATTTAAATGGTCTAAAGCTTGTCGCTTCTCCTTATTTTGTATAAAGGAGAAACCAAGACCATAGTAAATTGGCATTAAGAGATATATATCAGAATATATGAGATATAAAAATCAAATATATGCACTCAGTTATGCGAAGATAATATAAAGATTCAATTTCTTTCTCTATAATTATGATGTTGATAAATTTCTTTCGATTCAATTCTTTGTGATTTTCAATTTAAGGAATTGAAAGATATTTTAGTTTTTTGTGAAAAGGATTATTTATTATCACATTGATTTGAAAAATCAAGAATCATTTGAGAAGTGTTTTCCTTGTGGTTCTTGGTCTAATTGGCCTACTCAAGGAGAAGTTAAAATCAATTGGACTAATTGGTTTTCTATATATCTAATTACCTTGCATTGAGAATTGAAAAGTTGACAGATTTATCTAAGGGGTAAATTTAAACATTGTCTCACAAAGTTATACATAAAGATTTGGAAAAGAGTGACTATGTTCTCAATAAGGATAAGAGACCAGTCTTATACACAAATAATATTGAAGATACCCCAACAATCACCAACAATACTTCTCAGTTCTCTTAGAGTTGTCAATACCCAAATAATATTGAATATGTCCCAACAATCACAAAACCCCCATTTTCCATTGTATTTCACTATTTTAGAGGTACAAAAAATAGGAGATACAAAATAGAAAAGCCATCGCTATTTCACAGGGCTCATAACACAATCTTGCGAAATAGACAAAAGTGGGAAATTGTACTTGCAAAGATGAATTCAAAACAAGATAAGGTCTAAATTTTATTGAAAATGAGGCTCATCAATGAAACAATAAATATATAACAAATTAGTAATTTTCATAGAAATTTGAATATCAAGAATCTCTTGAAATCAACAATCAACTTGTAATGGGTATTGCCTTGATTTCATATACATGTAAATATAAAGTCTCATTCAAGTTCATAGAGGGCATTGCCCTGATTTTAAATGCATGCAAATATAAATTTTATAGAGTGCACCATTAGCATTTGTACAATAGTATCAATAGTGTTGAGGGAACGCTATCCATCTTCCATGGTGCCAAGTTGTTTGATAGATGACCTTCTAGCACCTTTAGATTTGGTTTTGACCCCATTGACATCAACAATGACATATGATTTTCCTCAACCCATGTACCTGCACATTTGGATCACCATGTGAGACCCAAATTTGTATTAAAATTTTGTTTAGAACATATTTTATCTTTTCTCCAACTTCATTTCACTACAAAATATGAATAGTCAGAGAAAGAAGCTTACACTACGTAGTAGGCAACAACAAATTGGTTGAGTTATCCCAAAAATTCACCATGCAGACTATTCATTTCACTTGATGCCAAAAAGTATAAAACCAATATTAGATTTGATAAAAAAAAAATTTAAACAATGTAACATATGGGAATACATAAGGAAGATGGAAGCAGAATATTTTGAAAATGCACCTTGTTCAAATTTTTAACAAAATCTGAAAAAACATTGTTATCTCTTTCTTCTAATTTGTATGTATCTTTACTAGCATTGTAAGATAAGCTGGTTGTTTCTATGAAAAATTCAAGTTCTACAAAAGCATGATCTATCAAATCATACTTGTGCAAGCGTTGCCCCTTTTTTCTATAGTACCAACATAATTGACCCTTGATACCTTCTAGCCTATCCAAAAGGTCAATGCAATTAAGGTAGTGAAACACCCTATTACCATCCTTCCTTTTTATTCTTTGAGCCCTTCTGATGTACCGGGTTCTACAAGAAATGCATTTCCTTATACTTCGACAAGGTCCTTTTCTTGTAGTACGTTCATTGAGAGGTATTTAATTTATATAAAAAAAACCCTGCAATCTGATCCAATACCAAAGCTAATTGAAACACCCTTTTGTGGGACCCTCTCATCTCGCCTAAAGTAGATCCCACTCCTCACTTTAGTCAACCTATCTTTGGACAACATTAGATCTCCATTCAACTAACTAACCAAACAATCTTTGAACATATCCTTACCATCAAGGTCTACCACTATTTTAATAGTTTTATTTACATTTTTATCAACATAATCTAAAATTTCATCCAACTCATGCCTCCACTCACTTTCCATTAATTTCAATTACCATGATTGTGTGCCACTAAAGACATAGATTGGAATAATGGAATGATTTGGTGTAAATTCATCAACTACTTCATCCACAACTTGGAATGTTAGATAATTTTGGTCCTTTGTCCATGGTTTAACCCACTACGAAGATTGTGTGGGATTCTTTGGTCACATGTAAAGAGTTGACAAAATATCTTGTGCATCCTTCAATCCCATCTTGAGGGATTCTATAATTTTATCATTTGTATATATTGAATCATATTCTGATAATATGTTAACATTTTGTATCCTTTCTTGGTGCAATCTATTCCAAATACTTTCTTGTTTCGTATGAGAATTATTAAAATGAAGCCCTTGGGGATTTAATTCTTCTTCTGCAGCTCTATTAAGAGTTCCAACATCATGAAGAAAGTGAAATCAATAGGACCTTTCTACTCCAACCATCCCACCAACTTTGCTAAAGAATTTTTCACATACATCTGACCCAGTCAGGTAAAAAAGATATGGCAAGTGAGAGTATTGATCTTGAAACAATCTCAACAAAAAAACTACAAAGTGGAAAGAAATTTTGACATCTTGATATGCCTCTCTAATAATGAAATTTATGTCGACATTATTATTAGATTCTTTTCGTAGCCAACATAACCATGATGTCAAGAAATGATAAACTTGTGAAGCATTTCGCACTCTTTCCCAAAGAGTCAAACTCTGAGACATAGAGATATTAATTTAGGAAGCAATAATTGTTAGATATGTCTATGTTCCTAGTGTCCTCTCTGCTGGACTAATCGCCAAGGTCCCCCTTTGGGATTCATTACATGGTTTAACAACCTCATGTGTCTTCTATAAGTCTAGTGGTTGTATCAGGCATTAAAATGTCGAGCTTTTGGTGTAACGACAACTGCTAGTTGTAACAAGTGGTATCAGAGCCTAGTCACAAGTTTGAATCCCCTCGAGTGACGTTGAGGGGGATTGTTGCACTAAATGCCAACATCCCCCTTCAGGATTTTTGACATGGTTTAACAAATTTGTGTGTCTTCTATAAGTAGAGTGGTTGTATCTGGCATTAAAAGGTCGATCTTTTGGTGCAACAACCACTAGTTGTAAAAATATCTACCCTTCCACTAGATGTACTTCTCATCTCTTTAAAACAACTCTAAATATTCCTTGAAGCAATGCACTATGCTAAACCCCAATTCCGTCATTCTATCCTCTCTACATATTCACTTTTAAGCTTGTGATCATCCACTTTGAAAGTGTTATAAACTATCCTAACATAATTAAAACTTATCAATTCTTCTCCTAAAATCAAATCTCGTCGACTGCTAAATAAAGGATTCACTATCTTTTTGTCATTATGGATGTAGTCCTGGTCATGCAATCCTATTACATGGAAACCATTATATGACCCACTTAGTCTCCACTCTTTGAAAGGAATTTGATATAGAATACCTTCTGTTGAATAATTGTCCATCAACATAAGTTGTCTTCTTCTACTATCTCCATCTAAGGAATGACCAACAATAGGTCCCAAATTATTTTCCATGTGTCTCTTCTACAAAAATTTATTTTTTATCCATTTTTGACTAATGAGATTTGCATTGAACCTATTGTATGTTGGATGAGAGACCAAAATCAAATGAGGAATCTTTTCATATAAAGGGTTTGCAATAATAACACATGCATAGTGACCAATAATTTTTTTCTTGAAAGAATCTGTTATGATATCATAACTTGCAACTCCCTCACCAACTGTCACCAATAAATGTGATTGGAATTTATGTTCTTCTTTATTACCCCAAAAACCAACAATGTATCACTTTTTTATACCCACCTAACATACTTTTTCACAACAATTTCATCTTCAGTGAGATACATAGGAATTGGGCCATCTATACCATGTTTGGTTTTATGAGAAGCATACACATTTCCTAATGCCTCAAAAATATTGTTGTGCTCCCTCGGGATGTATGCCAATGACTTTCTAACTTGCCTCAAAGTTACATAAATTCAAGGACCTCCCCATAACTTGAACATCTCATAAAGGGATCTAGTGGATGTACTATACCTTCTCCCTCCCTTTGGATGCATCAGGTTGTGGAAGATATCCTTGACAAAATCCCAAACTGCATCTTTACCTTGTAATTTTCCTTGTCTATGTGCCTCACACACATCCTTGCAACCCTAAATAAATCCTTCCTTTCTATCAATTCAAACAAATTATCCTTTAGGGATCTCATTATGATAGAGAGTATAGAAACCTTTGTCTTTTTAGCCCAAAGATAACATATTGTTGATCCTTGGCTAGCATTTGACACCCTAGAAGCTATTCTGAATTCATTTTGAGTCAAATAGTATACTCTTCTCCCTCTCCCTATATCTCTCTAATTTATTTTAGTGGCACACCTTGATTCACAATATAAATGCATCCTAAAGTCATCACATTATAGAATAATCTTAGAAAAGCTGCATGTCAATGATTCAAATAGGATTCCTGTCTCAAATCTATCTTTTAATGAATATGCCTTTATGTGTCATCAATACGATATTCATTGCCCTCATAAAATAACATCATCTTGGTATGATTCTATATGGACTATAATTTTCCATCCCTTTTATCATCCATTAGGACCTTTGTGTCTAATCTCTCCCCATTTCTATTTATATGGGAACACCAATACCACCAACATTGCAACATCAATGGTGATGAATGGAATTAAATAAGATGATAAAATGAAAAAATGTACACATTCCGACAAATCATATTCAAAATAAATTTAAAATTTTCTAGTTGACATACTTTAACAAGAAGGATCTGCACTTGTAGAACCCTTATGTGGTACATGTATGGTGTTGATGGAGCCAATAACCTTGTCAAACTTTGTTGGGCCTTGTCATTTGTAGGCTTCTTTGGTCTCTCAATTGTGCCAATCCTTAAAGAAATTATACCATGTGAAGCCTCATCTATAGTAGTGATGTGCTTCTTCAATGTCATGTGTTCATTTAGAGAACTAACAATATTACCACTTGCTAGCACCAAACAAAACCATTTATTACATCGTGTACATTCCACTCTTAATTTTTTCTTATCCTCATAGCCTGCAAGTTTTTCTTCCACCACCTTGAACAAATTAAACTCTTGTGTCTTGTTGAAATCATCTAGATGTTCAATTTCTTGATCAATCTGAAATCAATCTCTAATCATTGTTTTCTTCTTTTGTATGCTACTTAAATGATCTTCACCATTTTCCTCCCTTAAAATGTGAAGTTGATGGAACATTGATGTCATATGATTGTTTCTAAAGTTACAAATTATTCGTGTTTCCATGGATACTTCCCTTATTCCATAATCAATGCTACAACTTTCAGAATGGATCTTTATTTTAGATTCTCCCTTTTATAAATATACTTTGATACTAATTTTCTCCTCCACAAATTATTCGCTTAAACTATTCTCTCTCTAATTCCAAGATGCCAATGCATTAGGATCAACAACTATGCTTTGTTCCACTAATTCATATCCATCTCCAACTCTTGGATATCTATGCATACCTTCCTCCCCAATCTCTCTATTGTTTTGATGGTTTGGTCTACTTTTGACCATATTCGACTCCAATGTTCCAACATCCACTATATCATGTTTCCTCTTAATGCCTATAAGTTGTGTTGTAGCTTTCCTTTTTTTCGCTTTCATTATATTTAAAGGATGCCCAAGGCCACTAATAAAATTGAATTGATATTCAATGAGTTCATCATCCATAATTTCATGGTGGATATCAAAAAGTGTACAACCTTTTTGACAAATGGTTATGCCAACAACAAAATTTTATTCACTTGTGACAATTACATATTCCATATTCACCATTAGATCCATTAGCATTTAAATCCACATGTACCTTTCAGTTGGCTAAGTAATGGATAAAATTATAATAAAAAATTCAAACTACAAGTTCCTATCACATTCATTTCACTATTTCACAAAATGCAAATTTTGTTTGTTATGAAACAATGAAGACATCACTATTTTGTAGGATGTATGTTTCACTACTGGAAAATTGGAGAAGATCCAATACAAAGAAAGTCAAATTTACACATTTAGTTCCAATACAAAGAAAAAAAATTACACATTCAGGTCATATCAAGAATAGATAAAGCTGGAAAAGAAGTGGTCAGTGATAATCCTAAAGTATGGCCTGAACTGGTGAAGATAATCGAGGAAGACAAAGAAGTACTCACATATAGAGAACGTGAGGGCTTTGGTTAAAGAATGACAAAAAAGACTATTTGGCGAAGGGAAATAGTATTATTGTCTAAAAATTTAGAAAGCTCCCATATTCTATAGTGGGTTCCCCTCCACATATCTAAACCGTGCTCTGGAAATGCAGAGCATAGTTATCTAAATTGGACATATTCAAATCTATTTTCAGCCTAAGATAGAATTTATAATACATATATTCCTATTATGAGTGGACAGTTATAAGATTATGCTAAATTTGTTCCCTATGTTTTTGTGAAGGATGAGATTCAAATTTCCTTGATTAGAGAGGAGACAAGAGAGGGTTTTTATCTATAAAAGGAGCAGAGAATGCAAAGTTATATATTGAATAACAGTAGTTTATTGTGAGTTTATTAAGGGAGAAGTATAAAAAGACAAGTTCACTTCGGTATATATTGTAGGTGTGGGGAGAACAATATTGATAATCAATTGAGAATGTTGTTCAAGCTCCAAGATGAATCCCTATTTCTTGTGATCAAGAAGGTCATTGGGCCAATTTCATCCAGTTAGTGCCATAATGGAGTCTTATTGGAAAGATTCCTTACCGTGGTGGTAAATCCTTTAGAGCATGTTACTAGGATTCAAGGATGGTTCATGTATAGTTGTGTGATGAGTATAAACATGTTTCAATGACTATGATGTAAATAGAAATAGACCATAAAAAAGGTTTTATTGCTATATTTTTTGATGTTGAAGTTGTGTCCGAGAAGAAGAAAGTTGCACAAGCTCTGACTCTATTTTTTAAAGGACTGGCCAATATGGACATTAGTCCATTTGCCAAATTTGTGGAAAACAATGGTGATTTGTTCTCTGCTTCTCAGCTTGAGAGGATCAATGTACTGGCTAATGCTTACCTTACCATAGCCAAATGGATGTACTCACCTCAACCATCAATTGATGCTATTTTTGCAAATTTGGATGTTGGACAACCAAAAGAAACCTTAGACATAGAGGAAAGGGAATATGATCTAGACTGTAAGTCTCCTTATGGAAGAAATTGATTAGATTTTTTCATCAAACTAGTAAAGGGGTTTGGTCATCTTGTAAGGGAGCTACCCCCTTTGGTAGTTATCTATATAAATAAATATATAATTACGCTCATCAGTAGTGGACAATCTTCCTTCTAAACCCCTTTGAATGCATTAATAATAATAAAAATAGTCCATGATCCATGTGCAAAAAATATTGTATAACACAAGAGTCATCTTGTATTGCATAAGAAAATAAGTTACATATGAAAATGAGTAAATGACACTTGTAAAGTTACAAGGTACAAATTTAATGTTTTGCACCTGTGATTGAAATCTATACGTGACTCCTAAAATTGTAAACGGCTTGAAGTTGCAAGTTCCTCCCCTTTGTTGCTAGTTTCCTTCCACTTCAAAATTTGGAAAATCAAAATAGTCTTCTCATTGCTTAGCCATTTTCTGGGAAAGTTTTTTTTCAAATTTTAGATTGTCAATGATTTTTCCTGCTACTTCTTACATGCCTCTAGATATTGTTGAATAAAAAATACCTCTAAATATTGTATTCCTCTGTCAAATTTAAAAAGCCTTGATATCCCTATTTTATGCCCAATATATTACGTCATATTTTTGGGATATAATATCCCCCAATATGAACGCACATGATATGCTATTACCCAAGCTAGTGAAGACCTCATGAATATTTGTCTGTTTGCTAATGTTTTGAGTGGAAACTTCAAACTTTACAAACTAGCAATTTAAAAATTAGAAGTCTCTATCAACAAAAATGTAAAAATACAGTTTTATCATCAATTATCAAACTAAATATTATTTTAATTTTTACATTTATTTTTTATTGTCAATTGTTTTTTATTAGATGAACAATAATTTTGAAAGGGCCCTAATCCCTTGAACAAGGATAAAACTTAAGCATTAATCCCAACAGAACAACAACTAGATATAATAGACCAACAACACAACTCAACATAACAACACTAGGAAAAACAATGCAAAAAGACAAGAACCAACCAGTCAATGTGGCTTAAACTAATGGTCCAAAGCTCTTTGATTGAGCACAGTGGAAGGGTTCTTCTCCCCAATACACATTTACTTGAGACAAGGAGGAGGCATTAGATTGCTGGCACATCCATCAATAGGCCTCAAAGCATTCACAATCCTTGAACATTCCATAAGAGGACTCCCTTTGTTAGAGTCAAAACTTTGAATCTCCTACAAAATGGGGGAGTTTCCTCTCGATTTATCTCCTTAATTTTCCAAACATAGAAATGTTTCTTATTCTTTAAGAAAGAATTACAACCACAACAACCACAACCCACCGAACATCCCTGAAAAATAACTAGGGAATCTTCAAACTCAACATGTTGCACCCAATTCCCAAATCTAGAAGATAGGGTAATTTGGGTATAGAAGAGCTTGATTTTTCTCCACAAGCACACAAAATCTCACAAAATCTCACAAAAAGTAAGCATTTATTGAACTTAGTGATCTTATCCATAGCACTATACTTTCCAAAATAATTGGCAATTATCTCTAAAATCTTTTCACTCTAAAACTCTAGTGGCAACCCAGGCAACCGAACCCAGATATGAAATACCGAATTTTCCTTCTGTGAGTTAAAACCAAGAGACCAATTTTGAAGGAAAAGATCATTATAACCCAAAAACCAAGGCCCCTCATAAAAAACCTTAGAGAACTCCTCTTGCCAATAAAAGGGAAAAAGGCAAAAACCATTCATCATGGCAGAAACCTTTACCTTTCTTGACATTTTCCAAACTCAATTCATCCATCTTCTAATAGTATTAATATTGGGATGGTTCCCACAAAACCTTCCAACAAGAGAAATCTTGAGCCAAGAAATCAAATCATCAAGAAGAGAATCATGAACATTAAAGAAGACCCGAACATCCTCCCTCACCATTGACTCACTATCCCATTTAGAGAAATCAATATAAGTCACATCCTAAATGGCTTCCGAAGAAATATCCTCATCTAGAAAGGCTATAGGGGAAAGAACAACAACAACAAGCTCAAAAACAACAATCAAAGTAGCATCTTCTAGAATTGTAGAGCTAGAAACAAAATTCCAACTCTCCAATGGAATATCCTCATTAAGAACAACAATAGAGCAGATAAGAGTAGCAATTACAGACTCACAGTTATTACCTTGATTAGTAATAGCTAACACAAAAGGTCTTGAAGCTGACTTGAAACTTTCCAAATGAGTAAATTCCTCAAAAGAATTTCCCTCTTCCATAATAGGAGTAAGGATATCCTTGGAATTCATATCAACAAGCGTAGTCACCTCAAAAACCTTCTTAGAAAAATTTTCCTCCAACTTAATAGGAGAAAAAAACCTTAACTACCTAAGTAAAACTTAGGGTTTTTGGTAGATCAGAAGATTTTTTCTTCAATAAAGGAGTCAACAAAATAGGAGAAGGGGAAAGAAAACCTCTTCCGAGACTAACAAATTAGTCACCATCTTCAACCTCCAACATTGGCACCTCAACTAACTTGTTATCTTCAACACGAGCCTCTAAAAACATATTCATGAGGAACATATCCTCCTCATCTAGGTCATCTGGGTCATCTCCATCTGAAGGATAGAAACAGGGGGTTTCATCATCCTCAAATACCTCAGCCTTCTCAGAATAAGAAGACTACCAAATATCCTCCAAATCCTTGGAAACCCCCTCATAAAAGGAAGAGCCAACAACCAACTTTGCAACAACAGAAACATCAAAAGCCTTCTCAAAAGAATAATCCTCCTCCTAGTCATCACCATCAACAATTGTAACATCTGAACTGCCAGAGGAACCCTTACCATTACTCCACAAAGAACTCCCACACCAAATCACTTTGCCAGACTCCATCCTATAAAGAAAACTAGAAAAAAGAACAGGACAGAGACAAAAACAAAAACAAGAAAACCAACACCAAACATAATGGTCTTTCACATAGAAAACACAACCAAAGCTTGAAACAATAGGAAAGCATCCAAAACCTCAAACAACAGGGAGCACATGAACGAAGTGGCCACATAGGGAGTGGCTAGGGTTTCCCCTAGCCTGTAGAGGGCAAGAAGCTCACATGCAACATCATTGTAGTCCAAATTTGTTTAAAGTGTACAAATATGTTGTGATCATTGTTGAATATACACAAAAGAGGCTTTTCTTAATTAATTGTTAATTGTTAAATTATCAATCTAAACTTATTTATCTAAAATAATTATTAATTAAATACTTTAATTATTTAATTAACTTAAATTAAAACTTCATAAGATATATAGTCCTTTTCAATTAGTAAGAAAGTTCAAAGTTCTTTTTAATGAATATTGTCTATTAAAATATTTGTAAAATAGATTTATACAGATTTAAAAGTAGGTAAAAGTAGTGACATCTCTAAAGCCCAAACCAAACATTAATCTAAAACAAAATAATATAAAATGTAAAATATAAATAGTTAGAACACAAAGCTTTAAATCACTTATGTATTGTAAACCAAATCATTATCACTTTTGTAAACCAAATCATTACCACTTATATATCCATTTTAAGACAAATTACAGAGAAAGTGGCCCATTCATTTCAGAGATATTAATATGTATATAAATAGTTCCATATAATATATTTGATAGAAAAATTGAACTCATACAATATATTTGAGAGTATCGTCAGTCTGATGAAGGAGTCCATGAGGGATAGCTTGGACCTAATATCCTGAAAGTGATGTTTGAAGCACTGTCTCTCAAGCAAAGCCAAGGAGCCCAACCCCTTGTTGACACATGGTTGCATAGAAGGTCTCAAATTGAAGTGAGGCCCAAAGAACTTAACCCCAAGGTAAGTGTAGGAGGATGAAATCTCGATCTCTGTGCCCTAAAAGTAGAATGAAGATGAGAGGTCTTCAAACAATTGAAAACCATCACTCGGGTCTTACTCACGTTCACAACCAGCTGCCGAAGATCACAAACGGAAGCCAACCCGTCAAGGAGTCGCTGTAAGCCCTTAGGGGAGGAGGCCAAAAGGACCACATCATCATAAAATAGAAGAATGGAGATCAGGACCTAATGTAGATAAAAATTAGGATTTTTGGTAGATCAGAAGATTTTTGCTTCAATAAAGGAGTTAATGAACTAGGAGAAGGGGAAATAAACCCTCTTCTGAGACTAAAAAATTAGTCGCCATCTTCAACCTCCAACATTGGCACCTCAACTAACTTGTTATCTTCAACATGAGCCTCTAAAAACATATTCATGAGGAACATATCCTCCTCATCTAGGTCATCTGGGTCATCTCCATCTGAAGGATAAAAATAGGGGGTTTCATCATCCTCAAATACCTCAGCCTTCTCAAAATAAGAAGACTACCAAAGATCCTCCAAATCCTTGGAAACCCCCTCAAAAAAGGAAGAGCCTACAACCAACTCTGCAACAACAAAAACATCAGAAGCCTTCTCTAAAGAATCATCCTCCTCTAAGTCATCACCATCAACAATTGTAACATCTGAACCGCCATAGGAACCCTTACCATTACCCCACAAAGAAATCCAACACCAAATCATTTTGCCAAACTCCATCCTATAAAGAAAACTAGAAAAAAAACATAGCACAAAGACAAAAACAAAAAGAAGAAAACCAACACCAAACATAATGGCCTCCCACATAGACAACACATCCAAAGATTGAAACAATAGGAAATCATCCAAAACCTTGAACAACAGGGAGCACATGAACACAATGGTCACGTAGGGAGTGGCTAGGGTTTCCCCTAGCCCATAGAGGGCAAGAAGCTCAAATGCAACATCATTGTAGTCCAAATTTATTTAGAGTGTACAAATATGTTGTGGTCATTGTTAAATATACACAAAAGAAACTTTTCTTAATTAATTGTTTATTGTTAAATTATCAATCTAAACTCATTTATCTAAATTAATTATTAATTAAATACTTTAAATATTTAATTAACTTAAATTAAAATTTCATAAGATATATAGTTCTTTCAATTAGTAAGAAAGTTCAAACTTCTTTTTAATGAATACTATCTATTAAAACATTTATAAAATAGTTTTTAACAGACTTACAAAATTAAAGTCAGTTACAATGTACCTTCAGGACCTTATATCTTTTCACCATTCACAACAAATATATATACATTTACATGAAGTACACATAAATTTTCCCCAGCTTAGAGAAAAATCCTATTGCAGTTGTAAGCATTTTCTTCCCTGCCCAGAGTCTGTTTTGCTTCTCTTTATTTTAGTAATTCCTTAAAGAAGTAATTTCCAAATTTCCAGCAGAAAGAAAGCTATGCCCACTTAATTATCCTTTGAGCATGTGGGTGCCAAAGAAGAAGATAACGCCCTTCTCCCCACATTGATTGGATACCCATTTTCAAACAGAACAACAGGAACACGGACTAAATCATCTTTGTTCCCATCTTTTTTCTCCCATCTGTTAAAATATGGTGATGATAAGTATCACATTTTATAGGTGAGATGAATTACAGAGAGATTAATACAGAGATGCACACCTGAATTTAGTCACAAAATGATGCAGAAATACACCCATTTCCAGTTTGGCCAGTTCTGATCCAACACAATATCTTAACCCCCCTCCAAAAGCTTGGAAATGGCTTCCATTAACTTTCATTTTCTGTTCAATTTCATGAACACCTAACCCATTAGCTCTACAGTATCATTATCTGCATCTTCCATGTTTTAAAAGAGCATTTTTAAAAACTAGCAACACCATTTTCCACTGCAATGGTTGAGCCTCTTTTATTTGGATTCTGTGTGTAGATCAATTCGATTGTCTCTTTTTATTTATTATGTCTCAAATATCCAAACTTCTGGATTAGATCATGCATATTTTTGTTGTCAGCTTTTTGGATCAAGTTCTATAATCTATGATTTATCGTCATGATGACAGATTACAAAATTTAAATATTAACAACTAAAATTTACATGATCTAATTCAAATGTTAACATATTCAGATCATAAAATTTGATCTAAAATATTAACAACTAAAATCTACATGATCTAATCCAAATGTTAACATATTCAGATTACAAAATTTGATCTAAAATACTAACAACTAAAATCTACATGATCTAATCCAAATATTAACATATTCAGATCACAAAATTTGATTTAAAACATTAACAACTAAAATCTACATGATCTAATCCAAATGTTAACATATTCGGATCACAAAATTTGATCTAAAACATTAACAACTAAAATCTACATGATCTAATCCAAAAGTTAACATATTCATCATCTATTATATTTGACAAATTAAATTGCCTTTTTTATTCTATTATATTTAGCAGCAGACTTGCTACTTTTACTTACTAAAAGCTGATTTTCTGCGACTGTTGCTAATAATTTATATCTTAATAATTGAGACAATGTTGACTCAATTTAGGTTAATTGCTTACATTCCATCTCCAGGGATCAAAAGACAATGGATCTGAGTATATAGAAGGATCAAGATTAACAGCTGTTGTGCATGCAATAACCTTCCAGCCTTTTGGAATCTTAAGCCCTAATTTATTTCACAACAGATGAAAAGAAAAGCACATTAATTAAAGACTCATCTTTCTTATTTGCAATTAAAGAAGAAAACAAGGTAACTGAGCAGAGACATAATGGAAAACTCACCGTTGATTTCTGCATCTTGTATGCATTCTCTGTGCACATAGGGGCCTATGTTTGATAGGCGAAGGACCTCTTTTATTACCTATTCAATTTCAAAACACTCTCCATGGCTTAGCCTAATTTATTGAATTCATTTGATATCATATTTGATTACAAGACTATATATTTTGAGCTTGTAATGCTTACATTTCTTGTGAAGGACATTGATTTATAGTCCTCCCAGTTCAAACTTGACTCTCCTTTCTTTATCTTCTGATGAATAAGGGCTTCATGTTCCTCCTGCAGTTGATAAGTAATAAATCATAAGCAGATATGTTAGAACTTAACTGTAAGTTCAAATGGGTTTCTTGATCATTCCATTATAGTGTTAAAATCAACTTGAGATTGATTCTATGTGAATTGAAACATACTCTCAGTTCACATAGTGCTTTGTTATTCTCAGTGAGGAATTTGACAGCCATAGTTATGGCTATTGAAACTGTGTCATATCCACCAAAAAGAAGAGCAAACAGGAAATCCAATATTTTTTCGTCACTAAACTGGTGCCCAATTTTATCTGCCTCGCCTAGCACTATATCCAGGAAATCCTGCTCCACAACTCTTCTCTCCTTCCTTCTTTGAGATATAGCCTTCTCCAGATACTCCTTCACCTTTCCTCGCCCCTGCATAATCATGAATAATATCCATATCTGTATCAGAAGAAGGGCAACTTCCCAAAATTAAAGGGAATATTCAGAAGCTACATGAAAACAAATATTTCTGAACATGTTTGTCATTGAAGCTCTCTGAAACACACCTTTACACAATAATCACAAGGAAAACAAAGACACACCATTGGGAGAATACTCGAAGTAAAATTCAGACCTTCAAACACTTGCTATAAGTTGTGCCAGGAAGCTTGATAGGTAAGCAGAATAACCCCTCCATGAAATCAGAGAAACTTTTCAGAAGGTCCTTTTCTTCGACGGTTTCAGAAACAAAGCCAACAAATTGTTTCATCAACATATTGAATGGTATCTGGCAACAGAAATCATGAGCACAATCTAAAAGATAAGTATAATAATAAACAATAAAAAAAGATAAAATTAGAAAACAAAATGTATGATATTGTTATCAGAATTTAACTGTGTAGTTTTTGAGTCAGATTCATTAATTCATGTTTCATGAATAGTAGATCATATGAACTCATTTCTCATAAGAATGAATGAAACATGTAGCACTAATTGCATATAGGTGATGCTCACAAGATGAAGCACTGAACCTTTTCGAGAGGTCACCGCATCCCAGTACTACTCTAACTCAAGCACATTTAACCATGGAGTTTACCCCAAGATTAAACCCACTTAACTTGCTATCCCATTTGTAAATCTTTAGCAAGTGTTGCGCCTTATGAACCATTCGTTATAGAGCCTCTTTAGCTCATCGATTGATAAGTACATATTTTTCACAAATCAAATTATAGTATTGTTGTTGAGATTCATCTGGATAGTTTTGAGTCGAACTTATTGACCCATGTTTCATGAATAATGACTCACAAGAACCCATCTCTTATGATCATAATTATTGACCTATGTTTCATGAATAATGACTCATAAGAACCCATCTCTCATGATCATAATTAAACTTAAACTTAATGTAAAAAAAAGAAAATAAATTAGAGGTGGGCAGAAAATAAATTGCATGTTATGTTGAAATCAGAAGGTTTTTTAATTTGGGGATTTTGAAACGACATATACATATTTACCTTGGAAACTTCTTCTTTTAATTGGATTAGGCTACCATCCTTACAAGTGTGAAGTGTTTGAAGAACCTGCATCTCCACTTGTTCCACCAATTTGGACTCAAGAGTTTTAAGGCCAATAAGAGAGAGACTTAACTGTCGAAGCTTCTTCTGCATGGGACCATGTACTTCTACAATATTATTCTCCCCTACAATGCTCACAAATGAAGCTGGGTAAGAGCACTTAAATAGACGCCCTTCATGTTGGAAAATAAATTGATTTGCTTCTGCACTGGTCGATATGATAGTTGGTCTTCCAAATATATTTGTCTTGAATACTTTTCCATATCTGTTAAAGAGAAGTAATGTCAGCATGACTCTGTTCAGTAATGAATCCCATTTCACATGATAAACTATGGAAAATCAGAGCAATTTTAGTTTTTATCATTTGATTTATAAAGGAAAATGTTAAATTTTATATAACATACGCGCTCACCATGCGTAGCTGTTCTTGAAGAACACAACTTTTTGAAGTTTTGTCCATAGAAAGGAAAAATACATAAAAAATGAACTGCTATAAACATGGAGATGGAGATATGAGCTGGAAATGACAAGTTTGTTTTAATTAATGTGCTTCCCAAGGGGATCCATATGATAAGATTAAAAATTCAAGATATTTTCATAGAGTACTTATTCATGTACTGTATTTTTAACAGTTTTTGTGGGGATTCGAATCCCCAAATAAATAACCCAAGCCAGCTGGTGAAGCCCTTCCAGTTGCATATAATATTGTAGATGGCATAGAAATAGTGAATATTTTAACACGTTGTAAGGTACAATATAATAAAAAACTAACAGTTTATTTTGTTATTATTTTTTTCATTAAATATTCATGATCTTTCCACGTTTGTTTTGGATGTGATTCATTTGTCAACATCCTTTTTAGTCAAGGGTGCAAACCTGATTAGACATTTCTAATTTGAATTTTGATATTAGATTAGACTTTTAATGGACTAGCTAGGAGTTGAATTTATGATCTTTTATTTCCTGTTAGAGTATTCTACGACCCAACTACCAGTCTTACTTATGATCAATCCAGCTTTTAAACTATAGCTTTGAATCTGATTAATATAGCTTGTTGGGCTTTTCTAACTTTGGACTTCCCTATCATGTTAGTCAATGAATGGACTAGCTAAGAGTTGAACTTATGACTTCTTATTTGCTGCTAGGGTTCTCTACCATTAAATTGCCAGCCTTCTTGATGACCAGTCCATCTTTATTTTGAATATAGCTCGTTTTTCAACATTTACAACAAATGCTGAGACAAGCTTTCCATCATGACATTTTAAGAGACTTAGTATGTGAAGAAAGAGAATAGATGGTCTAGCCTAAACACCTATCTTAGAAAGAAAATAGGTGGTTTAACCTAAACACCATAGCCTTTTTTGAAAGGCAAAACATTACAAGCTTTCTATAAGCACATTAGGGTGTTGAAAATTAGTTAAAACTATATCTCTGATTCTGATTTATACAATGAAAACTGGCCAATATACAATAAGGTTAGCTAAAGAACAAAACCATTTATAAAAAAATCTGCAGAAGCTCCTAAGAAGAAAACCATTAGAAGCAGTTTCACAATGTATGCAAAAACTCATCCCAATTAGCAGTGACAAAAATAAGAGCAAAGTATGTACCTTGAGATCCTTTTATGAAGGAAGGGCCCCATGCTATTAGACTTGAATGGACTTAGATATTCAAGTGTTTCTCCAATAAATGGCAAACCCATACTGCCAGGAGGCAGAGGTCTTTCTCCACCATCTTGACAAGATCCTAAGCCCTCTGAAACCCTAAACCAAACTGCATAGATTACCATTGTCAAGACTGCAGCTAAGACTGCTGTCAAAAACAAGATCACCATGTTTAGTGTGATATTCTCTGATACAAAACATGTTGTACGGAAAATCTAAGGCTTGAGCATTTCTTGTTAGCCCTCTTTTCTATTTATAGGTTCAAGGAATGCACAATTCTTTTGTTGGTGGGTGAATTGGAATATGAAAAACTTGTTGGCAGAGATTTTTATTTGATGTCAATGATAAACTCAATCTTCCATCTTAGGTGGGCGTTGACAAAACAAGTTCAAGGCTCATCTGTAACAAATTGTCAACGATACAGTGAACCATCCATCTTAGCATGTATGTCACCGCTTGAAACATATACACAGTGTATATATGTGAGGTGTGAAGTCTTATTTGGGTGGTTACTGAGGGAGTTTATATATACAGTGTATATATGTGAGGTGTGAACAGTCTTGTTTGGGTTGTTGATCAGGGAGTTTAATTGTAAAGTAGGCAAATTAATCACTTATCTTCTAATCAATTGGGATGCTTCTCCTGCAGGATATATTCTGAAATGCATTTGCTTCCAAAAATTCAACGATTTTGTTCGATCTCAACTTATTTTCAGTAAGGCTTGGGTTTTTTTCCAAATGGGGCTATTCAGAGTGCTTCAGGACTTTATATTGACAGAGGGTTTTTTTCTATTAAACTATTGTGCAGAAGAATAAGCTTTGCAAACATGAAAGTGTTATTAAATTTGGATGCAGAGTTGAACAGAATAAACAATCCAGAGAACCAATAAAAATAATCTGTTTTAAATAAAAAGAATAACATCTTAATATATGAAAGAGCACCAAAGTTTGTCAACTTTTCCCTTTTGTTGTTGAAAACATGCTTGATATTAAAACTTATGTCCAGGAAAGCTTTGACAAATTATAGATTATAAAAAGTGAAGTCAACACATTGTTTTTCAACAATTTTCTTTAGGTATTGCCATTTTTCCATCAAAATTGCCAGATTGTTTTTTCAAGTGATTTGCCCAAGCTTCAATGTGTATTTTGCATGCCTATTATCTCTCTCCTTTTTCAATTCACTCATTTTACATAATTTTCTCAGATGTCCCTAATTCATATTATTTGATGCTAACTTATTACAGAGATATTACCTTGTGGATGTAAAGGTAAGGGTTTGAGTTACCTTGTTGATGCCAATGTGATTGGTTGTGGAGATGAGATTGTTGTGTCAGAGCAGGTTTGGAAGGCAGAGCAGAATTCCTTTGCAAGGAATTGGTACATGGACTTGAGAATGGATATTCTGAAAGTGAAGATAAATATTGGGTTGCGGAGTTGGTGTTGTTGATTGAGGATGTGTGGATGATGGATAGAGGTGGTGGAATACATGAGTTCTTTGTTGTGACGATCTAATGGCTGAGAGTAATTAGATGTGTGTTGAAGATGGAATTGAGTTGTAGAAGTTGTGTAGAGAGTTTGAGAAGGAGAGTGCAGCTCCAATGCATTATTTTGTTGCTGATCAGTTTGGCATTGTCAGTGAGTTTTCTAGCTGGTGTGTTGCAGTGCAAAGGGCTTGGAGATCTTATTGGTGGAGTCAGAGAGTTGGTATTTGTAGATTCATCTTGTTATCCTTGAGGGTTGGGAAGCCGAAAGTCAAGATGAAGTTTTGTGATCAGATTTTCTTCATGTTGCCGATTCCTCTTATAGCATCAAAGCAAGAGGTTCGCTTTCTTATTACCTTGGGTGCCTGATGCAAGAGCATCTTGGGTCGTTGGAAATCTTGCATCAACCAAAAATATTTTCCTTTTAGTTTGTTCATAGTCTGTTCCTATTTGCCAATTTTAGTGTTTTTAGTTGCGGTTCTTAGTCTTGGAGCATTTGCTGTTGTGAACCTAAGGGAATCTTCTAGACATCATGTGGAATCTATGTCTGGGCTTGCATCACATTCCTTTCTGTCTTGGTGGAGATTTCTCGGGTTCTTGGTTCAAGCATATTGTTCTTCACATTATCAACTAGTCTTCAGGTGTTGGATCTTGCAATGGATCTTGATGATTTGCGAACCTATTTGGCATTTGGTGCATCGTTCAATGATCTTTGGATCATGGCTAACTTACCTTATGGATCACAGATTATGGTTTATTCATCTAAAGGAGATCCTTATGATTCAGGTCTAGACCTATATTTGTAATACATTTTCCTATTCTTCGAGAATGTGAATCTCTTCCAAGCCGACTTGTGGCTTGCAATTTGTATATATTGTGACTTATGTTTCATAGTTTAGGAGTCTTTAGGAGAATAACCTCTTGGAGGTTTGCATCCAGTATGGATCAGGATATTGGGGTGTAATCAAGCATGTATGGCGAATGTATGTAAGTTGCATGTGGCAGTCAGACTTGATGTAAATCTTGATTTTTTGATAATGTGAATGAATGAAGGTGCATGTTGGATGTTCAATTGTGTGTTCTTATTGATCTGAGATGGTTAATTTCCACTATGTAGTCTCTGGTTGCAAGGATTGGATAGATCTTTCTTGGTCCCTCCATCCTTGACTACGTCACCCCAACTCATAATGAGATCCTATTTCTAAACTAAAGGGATCTTATTTCTATTAGTGTATTTTCACATTTTTTGTTAAGTCCTAAACTTCCATAGGAAGTGGACTCAACTTTATGCTTTTATTATAGGAAGTGGATGATGAAGGACATTGTGGTGATTTCAAGATTATTATTGCTTTCATCTCCCATGATTTATGGGTCTTTCGAGGCTTTGGAGGGTATTATTGTGACTTCAAGCTTAAGTTTCAGAGTGTTGTGAGAATTTTTTAGAGAAGGTTTTTTTACAGTTGCAGAGCCATGGGAGGCCATAAGAAAAGGTGTGAGCCGAGGAACTGTAATGAATGGAACCAAAACCTAGAGGTTTGGAACATTGTTAAGGAAGGGGGTCTAGCAGTTTATCTGGAAAAACTGTATGGAGGGAAGATTGATGTCACTAAGCATTTCATAAAGACCTGGAACAAAGGGAAAATCATGGTGGGAGCGCAGAGCATGGAGGTGACTGAGGAGATCATAGCGAAGGCAACGGGTCTTAAAATAGAAGGGATCAACTTCTACAGGGACAGGAAGGTGTCGGATAAAGCTCTAGAGACTTTTGCGCCAACGGACCAGGAAAGGAAGCACATGGTTAAGGTTGATAACTCTTATTTTAACCCTAAATGCATTTCTAGGCCGTGGAGACTAGTTCTTTTTGTTATCATTAGTTCCATTACGCTGGATGGTAGATACACCAAAATTTACAATCACCATCTGATTCTGCTAAATCATTTTAGGCATGGGGTTAAAGTTAATTTCCCCTTTTACCTTTTGAGTTCTTTGAATGCTACTATCCTTAGCTGGTAGAAGGACCCTGAAGGTGACCATGCCTATCATGATGGGCTGATGGTCCTTATCTATGAGGTTTTGAATTCTAAGAAGGTTGAGAGGTCCCGGATGAATCGGAAGGCCTTGGAAGATTATGATACTGATGGAAAAGACTTGGAGGAACCCTTCATGGAGGATACTAAAGAGGATGAGGTTGACTCTAAGCAACCCAACAAGCCCTCCATGCATCATGACTCCTCGTCCAAAAGAAAAATCATGAAGGCCAAGATTGAGGATTCGGTTACCGATATGGAGATGGAGGAAGAGGAGAGTAGGGACGATAGTGTGAAGGGAAGGGTAAAAATAAAATGGAAACTATAGGGAAGTGCACTGGATCTAATAAAAGGAATAAGAAGAGGGATAAGAGGGTTGTCATTTCTTTCGATGATGGCTCTGCCTCACAGGAGAACATTCAGGAAAAATAAGAAAAATGGGCGGAGAAGGACATTAACATGGAGGACTGTGATGAGTTAGATCAAAATGTTCTGGTTGATGACAATATCATGCAAGAAATAGCCCAGGATGTGGCTACTATTGAGAAGGATGGCCAGGCTAATAACAGGGACAGGGTGGAGAGCGCCAAGGAGGAGACGATGTGTAGGAATAAGGATTTTGACAACCTGGGGTGTTCTACTTTCCTTAACAACCTTTGCACCATGAAAAATGACATTAGCACTATTAAAACCCACATCCATCAGCTTCAAAAGGAAGAATTCTCAGAAAAATGAATCTGGGAGAGAAGACTATGGGATAGTGCATTGATGAGCTGAAGGAGACTGTTGGCAGGGCTGAGGGGCTTACGACCTTTAATGACAAAATCATTTCTATGGAGAAGAAAATAAAAGAGGGGGAGATGGTGAAAGGTGGGAACATAATTAAGAGAATTGACAAAATGGAAAGCATAGTTGAAAAGCTGGAGAAGACAATGGGTAACATCGCTAAGCAGAGTTTTTCCATTCTCAAGGCCTCGGCTGAGCATGTCAAAATTCTTGTGGACAAAATGGAGCAGGGGAAAGGGGTCAAGCGATCATTGAGATTAAGGAGGATCACAGACCCAAAAAAAGAACCAGATCAAGCTTCAAAAAGCTGGAGGATAACAAGAACAAAGATATTGAGGAACTCAAAATTTCCTCTGCCAATATGCAAATGCTAGCTGAATAGGCGGTTGATCTTATGAAATGCATCTAGCCAGCTGTCTGTTGTCCTGCTGTCTTTTTTTCTCTATCTTTCTTGTTAAGGACTTGTTTTTTTTTTGGTGTCTCTTTTTGGTGTTGCTGCAGTATTTTCGATGGATCTTTAAAGCTTATTTTGTAACTTGATGTAAAAGTTTTCAGGTCCTTTCAAAACCTGCTTTTACGTAATCAAAAATTTATGCTTTTACCCTAACTCACTTCACCAATTTATTCCTATGTGTGACCTTGTCAACATCTATCTGTATCACTCTAATAAGATGTGTCAATGCAATTTCTATAGATAATAAAGGACTTATGTAATGATTCTAGCTTCATGAACAATTGAGAGAACTTCAACAATAGATGGATAAATTTTAGCAACATCTTTTATTTTCGTCAACATATAAAACAATTTTGTCAAAAAAATGTTTATGGAACAAGACAATATTCGTATGGGGTGATTAACACTACCCTTTAGTAACCAAACCAACGCTATCACATGTGAATGAAAAATTTAATGATGATAGCTTGTGGATGTTTCTTCTTTGGGCTATGATGTCTCTATTCATTATGGTCTTTCCTTAATGGAAAACTATCTTCATTTTAGGGTTATGTATTATTTTCCATATATCAACATCATTTGGTCTTTAGTTTTCTGCATGCATTTTCTTTCATAGGAAGCATTAAGGTTTGATTAATAAAAGCTTTGGTTTATAGTTCTTCCATCCTTTCTACTATGATAGGACTTGGATATGTTGTGATTATTATTCCTTGGTTGGTTACCCTTTCTTGGGGACTATCATAATCATTTGCATTGGTGTTCTATTCTTTTTTGATATATGTGTGAATTTGTGGCTATTATTATGATACTTGGATAGTTGTTGCAATCATTGGGCACTCTAGAAAATACATGTTCAATAGCTCCATATGTAGAGTGCGGATAGAAACAAACAAAAAATAGTTTATTCACTCAAAAGATGGATTGAATAGACAATAGTCAAAAGGGAAGAGAAGAGAGTAAATGGATTGACCAAAGTTTGGTCACAAGTGGCTAAAGGATGATAGGAAATATAGTGATAGAGAGGAGCTAAGAGGTAGAGGATGATTTGAGTCCATATGGGCTATTATTATTGTATGGTGATAAAGCACATGGAAATTATATAAGTTAGTAGGACATGTTTGTTATCATCTTACTGTAGCATGTAAAGGAAGATTATTTTGAGTTTGGTTTTTGAATTAGAAAGTTTATAAGGTAAAAAATTTCATACCTTGTAATTTTAATAGTACAAGTTAATCTTATTTTAGCATCCATTTCTTGTCGTATGTTTTAATATTCACTTAACCTAGTATTAGACTCTACTATATCCCTAGAACTAGATTAGTTTTGGATTCTTGTGTGCTTAACTTTTTTTCTATGTGCTTGTGTAACAACCTCTAAAAATGTAGCCATAAAATTTCCTAGGCATTCACTAAGATAAACATCTCCATACTAATAATATGGGTCTCACAAGTACATTTCTACTCCTCACAATCAACTTGACATCATTTCATAACCAATATATACAAGTGTTGGAAGATTGTTGAGAATGTCATAGTTTTGGATTTGGGTGTTCTTACATTAATGTTTTTCATTGATGTCAACATACTTGTTGTCATCTCTGACATTGTCTTCAGGATGTTTGGTAAGGAGGATTTCGGTTGTTCAGATTCTATACTAAAGATCTTGAGATGCGATGGTGAGGTATTGCTCTGAGATGTCTATAGATCATCTACAAAGGTTCACGGAGGTTGGTTTGATAGTTTGAGTAAGATGTGATCAATTTTCTGGTAACTGGTGTCAGCGTGTTCCTATGAATAGTGGTGGTATATTTGGTTTGGTATGACTTGGATGTGATGTTTCAGAGGTTGTGAAGCTGGTTATTGTATGATCCCTTATCATTGTGATCACAACTAGTGTTGTTTGTGATTTAGAGTACAACAAGTTATCTTTTGTTATGTTTGATTTTGATATTTTAGTGTTCATGTTGATTAGAGATAAAGATGAGCTTGGATTTCGTATTGGAGATTATGAGAAGGTTCTGAATGGTATTCATGTTGCTTTTTGGTGTTCTTGAATCATGTGATGATCATGTTGTTGGTTCACATTGGTTGCGGTGATCAGATTTATTACTTTGGTAGCATGTTGATATTTTTCATTTAGGTCCTAACTGACTTGATGGAGTAAGGTGTTGTGATTCTTGGTAATGCATTGATGATGGTATAGCATGTTCAAGGATAAAGATTTGGGTCCTATCTAAGTCTTATCCGATTTGATTTGGATTGCATTGAGGATTAAGCATAATGTTTATATCTTTCATTATATTAGGTCTTAGTTGATCTAGTGGTTGATTATTCTTTGTAATCGGTATAAATGAGAGATCATTTTGTAATTGATGTGTGTGAGAAAAATGATTGTGTATATGTGTTCTGTACTTAAGGAGGAATAGTTTGTAGTTCATTGGAACTGTATTGGCATAGGAGATGTTATTGTCAGTTCGGTTGGAAGGACTGTATGTCCACCCTTTTGTAATTGAAGATAGATTAGTGAACCTGACTGAGGGCCAGATCTTAAATTGTATTGTGAGAAGTGAGCCTACATACTGGGTTGTAAGCCTATGGTTTTAAGTTCACACTACTACATTTGGGGTTAAATTTTGACACACTTCTGACGGGTAAATTTTTTATAATGAATTTGTTATTTTAAAAAAAAATAGGCCCCGATGGTATCGGTATTCTGATGGGTTTTAAATTGATCATCGGAATTTTGATAGTTTCGGGTATACATAAAAAAAAAGTGAAGCATCAAATCATTTTTATTTCGATTGGAATAGAAAAGGAGTAGGAGAAAATGAGTGAAAGCTAGGCGTGAGAGAAGGTATGTGATTTCTTCATCTTTCGAGCCTCTGGCATCATATTCGACCGCAAATTTCAAATGCATTGCATTTTATTTGATCATGAATGCTCTCTGAAATGTCCGCATTCTACTGGTGTCATGCCCTAGCCAGTGCTTTATCTCTATTATTTAATGTTACTGGTGTTGTGCCCTAGCCCGTGCTTTAACTCCATTATTTGATGTTATTGGTGCTTGTGCTCAAGGATATCCATTTTTTTGAAATGTTGACTGTGGTTATCAAATGGACAGCTTGTGAGCTTCTAGCTAGGTGCCATTTTTATTGATAGCTTAGGGTATCAAATGTATTGTATCATTGATAGTTGAGACTTTGTTAAAAGGAAATAGGACAAAGAATGATTTTGATTTAGTTCTTTAACTCCATTATTTGATGTTATTGGTGCTTGTGCTCAAGGATATCCATTTTTATGAAATGCTGACTTTGGTTATCAAATGGACAGCCCATGAGCTTCTAGTTAGGTTCCATTTGTATTGATAGCTTAGGGCATCAAATGTATTTTTATATCATTGATAGTTGAGACTTTGTCGATAATTCATAAGAAATCCATGCATCCAATTTGAATAGCAATTAATACAAAGAAATAGGGTCCCCGAATGGCCCAGTCATTTGGACTTTGATTGTCCCCTCAATAATGACCCTTCAAAAATGGGTTATCATGCAATCAGTGAGTGATCCTTCATTTTCCTAGTCTGCTCTGCATCCAAACATATTGGAAATACACAATACAATGATAACAAGCCTTTCAAAATCCCCCTTCCCTCAAGGAACACTATCAACATCCAGACCTTGACTATCCCCTCAACTAGTGACCCTTCAAAATTGAGTTATCATGCAATCAGTGAGTGATCCTTCATTCTCCTAGTCTGCCCTGCATCCAAACATATTGGAAATACACAATACAATGATAACAAATCTTTCACAATCCCCCTTCCCTCAAGGAACACTATCAACATTTGGACCTTGACTGTCCCCTCAACCAGTGACCCTTCAAAACTAGGTTATCATGCAATCAGTGAGTGATCCTTCATTCTCCTAGTTTGCCTTGCATCCAAACATATTGAAAATACACAATACAATGATAAAAAATCTTTCACAACCACCCTTCCCTTAAGGAACACTATCAACATCCGAACCTTGACTGTCCCCTCAACCAGTGACCCTTCAAAACTAGGTTATCATGCAATCAGTGAGTGATTCTTCATTCTCTTGTTCTGCCCTGCATCCAAACATATTGGAAATACACAATACAATGATAACAAGTCTTTTACAACCCCCCTTCCCTCAATGAACACTATCAACATCCGGACCTTGACTGTCCCCTCAACTAGTGACACTTCAAAACAAGGTTATCATGCAATCAGTGAGTGATCCTTCATTCTCCTGGTCTGTCATGCATCCAAACATATTGGAAATACACAATACAATAATAACAAGTCTTTCACAATCCCCCTTCCCTCAAGGAACACTATCACCATCCAAACCTTGACTGTCCCCTCAACTAGTGACCCTTCAAAATTGAGTTATCATGTAATCGGTAAGTGATCCTTTATTCTCCTATTCTACCTTGCATCCAAACATATTGGAAATACACAATACAATGATAACAAGTCTTTTACAATCCCCCTTCCCTCAATGAACACTATCAACATCTAGACCTTAACTATCCCCTCAACCAGTGACCCTTCAAAACCGGGTTATCATGCAATCAGTGAGTGATCCTTCATTCTCCCGGTCTGCCCTACATCCAAACATATTGGAAATGCACAATACAATGATAAAAAGTCTTTCACAATCCCCCTTCCCTCAAGGAACACTATCAACAAGTGATCCTTCTTCTTATCAGCCATATCCAATGTTTCATTGAAGTCACGACCAAGAATGAAGGTCACCTTACCCATACCATTCATGGATTCTGAAATGTTGTTCCAAACTCTTGAAAACTTTTATGTTGCTTCTTGATGCCCCTCCCTGATTAAGACCCCCCTCATCCTCAACATGGTCTTCATCACCTATAGTCTCAATTTCACGGATAGGGGACATGTAAATATCTTTAAATACTTCTTCTACCACAATGTCCTCCTGCCCCATCTTCTTGATCTTCCTTGCTAAAGCAGATGAATCCACACACAATAACCCAAAATGAAGGGTTTTGTATCCTTTAATGAATCTCAGTCACTGGTAATGCATGGATAGTCAAACTAGTAGTCTCCAAAGTATTCAATAAGTGAATATGAATGTTTGAAAACTTTCCTCTCAACTTCCCCAACCACTTCTAATCGGTTAGAGGGATATTTATAGAATCTCCACTATTCCTATCCTTACCAACAATTCTTAAACATACTTTATCTGATATGATAATAACATGCTAAACTGAACCAATGGCATGTTCTTCATGTGGTACGGAAGATTTGGCTATCAAATCTTCCTTCGTGCAAGTTGAGCGCGAGAGAAGGTATGTGATTTCTTCATCTTTGATTGGTATCTTTGACAAGCAACATCTTTCGAGCCTTTGGCATCATATTCAACCGCAAATTTCAAATGCATTGCATTTTATTTTATCATGAATTCTCACTGAAATGACCACATTCTACTAGTGTCGTGCCCTAGCCCATGCTTTATCTCCATTATTTGATGTTATTGGTGGTTGTGCTCAAGGATATCAATTCACTGTTTTGAAATATTTGGATTCACGTTTGTTGATATTACAATTCATCATATCAGATAAAGTATGTTTAAGAATTTTTAGTGTCTAAACACTCAACTAATCCCTCTAACCAATTAGGAGTGGTTGGGGAAGTTGAGAGGAAAGTTTTCAAACATTCATATTCACTTATTGAATGCTTTGGAGACTATTGGTTTGACTGTCCATGCGTTAATGTTTAGAAGAGATCAATAAAGTATTTAAAGAAATTCTTACATGTTTGGAGAGGTTTGAGAGGCACTTATCATGATTTTACCCTCACAAATAGCGACATAGACTGGTTTTACTAAGTTTCCTTTCTCTATTCTGAGGTTTCCTTTCTCTTCCGTAGGGGTACAATTAGAGGGTTCATTGACAAAATGATCCTTTGAATGGTTACTATAAATATGAATGATTTGATATAGCATATTTCTCATTTTACTTGAAGTTTGGAATAGCTTGTGCAAGGGTGAAAGTACTTTTGATCATTTTGGTCATGACTGTTCCTCTACACGGTCAGGAAATGTAACTGTTTAATGATTATATGTAATGTTGAATATATTAAATGTTTTATTCTTGGTAGAAGTGAATGGAAGGAATAGTGTTGGTGTTAGGTTTCATTTATTATTGAATTCAATGGTTTCCAAGATGTGTTGAGGAGTTTGGTCCTTGTTTAATGTTAACTGTTCTTGCACAATCCACTCATACAATAGTGAAATGCTATGTGATTGACAATTTCATACAACTGGTCCTTTGGCGTGTATTAAATAGAATAGAATTTTTAGCATATTATTATCATTCTATTTCTTTGTTGTAAACATGCCATTGGTTCAGTTTTGTAAAAAAAAATTCATGTTAAATTTTTATTTTTTTATTTTTTCCATTTGATAACCACAGTCAATATTTCAAAATAGTGAATAACATCAAATAATGGAGATAAAGCATGGGCTAGGGCACGAAACCATAGATTAAAGGAAATAGAATGATAATAATATCCTGAAAATTCTATTATGTTTAATACACGCCAAAGGACCAGTCCCAACAATTCTTAAACATACTTTATTTTGTTTAAGAATTGTTGGGAGTAGTTTTCAAACATTCATATTCACTTATTAAATTCTTTGGAGACTAGTGGTTTGACTTATTGACTTATTCACTTATGAAAATGTAGTTTTGATTTGGTTAATGTTTAGAAGATATCAATAAAGTATTTAAAGACAATCTTACATGTTTGGAGAGGTTTGAGAGACACTTATCATTACTGTTTAGACCATTAGTATACCAATATATGACTATCCAAATCATAAAAATGCCTCGCCCTTAGGGCCAAACTCTCAGTGCTGCTCCCTAGCTATCAATTCCCTTAACACACTGTTCCAGCCAGTGTTCTCTTTACTTTCTCAAATCTCTACGAGTCAAGAACATTAGAGTTGTATAATACATTGTTAGTATCCTCCTTCCATGGGTACTAGGCCTTTGGGTTCATGGAAAGGAAATAGATTACAAAATACTCTTCAAAACAAAGGAAAAACTTAGCAAATTCAGTCTAACTCACTGTAGATGAAGGAACAGTCATGCTAATAGTTCCTCTAAGTCTTCCAAAACATTTATTAAACTCCCCTAAAGTCCGATTGGATCCCCAAATTGCTTAATCCAATCAACTTACATCAGGATCATGAGAAACTTCAAAGGATTAAAAACATTACTTGGAATAGTCACTAGTTTTACCAGTCAAAACGTAAGGAACAAAATTTTAAAGTGTTCACAATACATTCAACGATGAAATGAATGCTTGGAGATTTCTTACTATTCCATCCTTGAATTTAGAAACCAAAACAATAAGTAAAGACGCCTTTCAACAATGCATAACACAATGGACTTGCAGATTTAAACTTCTATTTTTATTGAATCTTTGTTTTTGCCGTACACTCCAGGCTTAAGTTTTTCGTACAATGACTTCCAAAGGTTACATATAACTCCATCACAACTTCCCCAACCATGAAGAAAATAGGTGAAGAACTTGATGGTTTCATGTTTTAATCTTTAAGAACTTGATCAACAACATAGGTTTTAATGAAATATCAATTTGATTTGCAAAGTTTGTGTTCTTTACAAATTTGAAAGGCTCTAATACTTACTAGGGCGGATGTGGATGTGAAACCTTATGCTTTTACTACTAAGTCTCTATTTGTTGGCCATACTTATTATAAGTACTTGACATATATAAAAAATGTTGCTAATTAAGGTTGGCGGGATGATTACGCCTATCCTGAAAAAAGACTGTCAAATCATTATGCTTTCAAATCAATTACCTATCGACATATCCCTTGCGAGGGAGAGAAGCCAAACACATAAAGAACATGCACATAAACACAGGAGCTGAAAAACTTAAATGGAATACACCAAGAAGTACCAAATGATGAATGCTCAATTGTTGTAATGGCGAAGCATCAGAACCGTCCATTTCTAGAACTTGATCTTCTAGTCTAAATGATTTTTCTATAGTCGTAATGATTTTTCTAGAGCTTGATTTTCTAGTCTTAATGATTTTTATATAGTCCTAATGATTTTTCTATAGTCTTAATGATTTTTCTTTCGTCCTAATGTTTGTTGCTCTTGATAAATTAGGCCTTGAATTTGAATTTTTGTTCACTATTTTATTTCAGCTTGATATTTCATTCATTTTTCATATACACAAAGACTACACATGCTGATAAAAAAATAAGCTATTTGATTAAGGTTAACTATTCATGATTGTAAATAGTCAATATTTCTAATGGTACTCCTTGGTGTATTCCATTTTAAAATAATCATGTTTCTATGGCTATGATAAGTGTCCCTTTGTGTTGAGAAAATTAGAGTTGAAAAAATGGTTGCAAACAAATCATCCTTCTTCTACCAACATTCTAGTCAATGTACAAGTAACGAGTCATTCCATTCACGAAAGACCATGTATGACAATATCAACCTAGAACAAAATAAGGAGTATGCAAAATTTAGTGATTGTATCTTCCATTAGAGCCACTTCATATGCACAGGTGATGAACATGCATATTTGCCTGAGCGCTATTGGGAGCTTACCTAGCAACACATGTACTATTGTGAAAATCACCACAAATCTATTTGCTACTAGGTCTAGCTCCTAGTATTGCTTGGTCAAATATGCATGTTTTTCACTTGTGCATATACCTTCTATGATCAACTCTTATATGCATAGGTGATGAACATTCAGATTTTCCTAAGTAGTACTTTGAGTATTCCTCCAACACATGTACTATTGTGAAAATCATCACAAGTCCATTTGTTGGAGGAAATCTCATAGTACACATGTTTGGAGATTTGAAGGAAACAAGAGAATTTGAAGAGTCACGAGTCTTAATATTGTACTTAATATAGCCGAGCTTCATTCAATGGTACATTCAAACATGAAACAAACCATTCTTAAACCAGATTAAACTAGTAAACCAAAGGACATATTGATTATAAGTAAACTAGTAAACCAAAGGACATGCTTTTACTACTAAGTATTTGTTTGTTAGGCATACTGATTATAAATACTTGACATATATCACAAATGTTGCTAATTAAGGTTGGCGGGATGATTATGCCTATGCTAAAAAAAGACTGTCAAATCATTATGCTTTCAAATCAATTACCTATTGGCATATCCCTTGCGAGGGAGAGAAGCCAAACACATAAAGAACATGCACATAAACACGATAGTTGAAAAACTTAAATTGAATACACCAAGAAGTACCAAATGATGAATGCTCAATTGTTGTAATGACAAAGCATCAGAACCATCCATTTCTAGAACTTGATTTTCTTGTCTAAATGATTTTTCTATAGTTGTAATGACTTTTCTAGAACTTGATTTTCTAGTCTTAATGATTTTTCTATAGTCCTAATGATTTTTTTATAGTCTTAATGATTTCTCTTTTGTCCTAATGTTTTTTGCTCTTGATAAATTAGGCCTTGAATTTGAATTTTTGTTCACTATTTTATTTCAGCTTGATATTTCATTCATTTTTCATATACACAAAAACTACACATGCTGATAAAAAAATGAGCTATTTGATTATTCACTGTTCATGATTGTAAATGGTCAACATTTTTTATGGTACTCCTTGGTGTATTCCATTTAAAAATAATCATATTTCTATGACTATGTTTCTTTTCCATTTCTACAATATGGACTTGTACTTTGCTTTGAGCACTGTGCTTTATGTTGTGGGCTACAAGGCAGAGCCATTAGGCCTTTGTGACAGTCTAAAGCTATTTAGCCTATTGATACCCTTGGTATTTTGGACCACCCCTTGGAGGACAGGAACACCATAGAGATGCTCAATATTATTACCTTGGCTCATTTGAAGGTGATTGTTTTGTTTTTCCTTGATGTTTCAGGGTCCTGTGGTTATAGTATTGCATAATAGGCAGCTCTGTTTCATAGCATAAAACCTATGTTTTCCAATAAGCCTCTTATTGTAGTTTGTAATAAGATTGATTTGCAACCACTAGAGACTAAAAGCTTGAATAAGTGGTATATTTTGGCAAATGAACAATGGAAAGAAGATGATATTCCTAAGATCATGGATGGACACAATGTTGCAGACTTATTGATCTAGATATCTTGCAGAGGCTTGAAGAACTGGAGAGGGAAGAAGGGATTAGGATGGCAGCTAAGGGTGATGAGGATGATGAGATGGGGGAAGTGGAGTTTAATCCTGATGAAAAGGAAGCTCTGGCTATAATTAGGAAGAAGAAGAAGATGCTTATCATCAAACAAAAATTGAAGAAGAGTACTGCAAAGAGCACGCCTACCGTACCAAGGAAGTTTGACAAGAACAAGGAATATGGCTTAAGAAAAATGGGAATACATCTTTCTAGCCTGGGCTTGGATCCTTTGACAATTAGCTTGATAATAAATGAAGAAGATGAGAGTTGAGCAATTAGCTTCCTAAGAAAAATTTCATAAATGAACTGTGTGTACCCCAATTCATGTGCCTTCTGCGCGTATCTAAATGACATATTTGAAACAACAAGGGTAAGGCGTAAAGAAGTTGATTTTGCATTGCTAGATAGATCTGCATGTTTTATCCACAATGACCAAACTTCATAAAACATACACAATTGTCTAGTGATCATATTGTGCTAAAGGTGGTGCCTACTTATCTTTACACAACTGTTGTAGTGCAGCAGAGCATTAGGCACCACCTTCAGCACAATATTATCACTAGACAGGTCTGTATATTTTATGAAGTTTGGTCATTGTTGATAAACTATATAGATCTATCTAGTGATGCAAAATTAACTTCTTTAAGCATTACCCTTATTGTTTCAAATATATCATTTGAGTACGCACAAAGGGCACATGAATGTTGGAGATTTGCCAGAAAGCCAGTGCTGACTGTATGTTTGTCATTGATGACATCATATGGTAAGTAGTATGTGTTGAAGACTTATGCAGTAAGCTTTGAGTATATGTAGCATGAACATGTTATCAACATGATATCATGGACGTAGAGGTTAACTGTTAGTACAGACAGTTATGTAGCAGCTTGTGTCAACAGTGTTCCTGATAGAGTTACAGGCAATGTTCTATGAGTGATTATCCGTATAGTCATTATGGAGCCTTGCGCCTTTGGATATGTCATGAAGATATTTTAGTGGTGTTACAATCATGGACACAGAGTCTGATGATGAGTATAAGTGAAGTTATGCAATTGCTATTCACCAGTAGCAATTTCTTGTGTTTATTCAGAAGAGCCGACAAAGATTGTATTGGTTTAGGAGTTGCGCCTATCATTTCAGTATGCACCCTTGGATTATGGATTGGAGAAGAGTTAATAATGTTTGGTTAAGAGTGCATGATGTAATTCATCTTGAGGAGGAAGTTTCAGTTACTTTGGTAGAGCCAACAGTGTGTAGCGTGCGTCTACATTTATTAATATTGGATAGGTCCCAGATTATGTTGCGTGCTTAGTAGAGCTGATAGAATTATTATTGGAGTATGTTATGGTTTCTCTAATATGATCTCAAGGTGGTTCTAATAGGCTAACTTGATTATATCATTTGGAGGAAAGATATTTATAAGCAGTCATTTGTGGTTACTAAAGTATGGTTTAGAGTTGATTGTGAAGTGCAGAGAAAAGTGGAAGTGTTGAGACATTAGAAAAAGGTCTATGTGACCAAGTAAAGAGTTTGTGCTATACATTGGAACTGATCTAGAAAATAGGTCAAAGCGTAGTTCACCAAGATCCAGATATAGTGTGTATCTGTTATTCAGAAGGTTGTAGCCTTCACCCCTTTGAGAAGTGTGCTCTCAGACAATACGTCCTCACCCCTAACATGGTTAATTGTAAAAAACTCCTAACAGGGTCGGACCCTTGACCAGGTCACTGTACTAAATATATTGTAAAGAAACTCCTAACGGGGTTAAGGATCTTATAACAAGGATCATAAAACACTAGTGCAGATTATTAGTGGGTGTCAATTCGCACCGGGTTTTTTACCTATTTGGGTTTCCCCGTAACCAAAATATTGGTGTTGTGTTCAAGTGTTCTTTCATTATGTTTATGCTTTATGTTTAAATATACTCAATTGGATAAATAATTGAAACTTGTAGATAACTGATTCACCCCCCCTCTCTCAATTATCTCTTGGGACTATTCCTAACAATTGGTATTAGAGCCAAGTGCCTCAAAGAGAAATTTTAATAGCTTGAGGTTGATCAGATGGCATTCTTTAGAAAATACAGTCCTAATTTTGATGGAGATAATTATCTTGATTGGAAGAACAAGATGGTGACACATTTACAATGCATTGCTTTTGAAGTTTTTGAAGTGGCTATCAAAGAAGTTCAGATCCCCTCTCTATCAGATCTTGCAAAGGATGATGCTACTAGCAAGTAGAAGGATTTGTTCCATTAGAATACAATAGCAAAAGAAGCCCTTATCAATGCCCTATCTGATATTGATTTTTTAGAAATAAAGAAAGTAGACTCAGCCTACAAGATATGGAAGCACCTAGAAGACATGTTTGAAGGAGATAAACAAGAAAAGAATGTGCGCATAAAGACATGGAAGAAAAATTATAATACATTGGAGATGTTACCCGAAGAAAACATAAGAGCCTACAATCAAAGGATCAATGAAGCAGTTGCTAGAATCAGAAACAATGGTGGAGAAATATCAGAAGAAGAAATCATGGATAAGGTAATGACTACCTTGACACCATAATATGAGAACAAGATAATCATCCTTGATGAGACTATGCAATTTTCAAAAAACTTCAAAAGAGAATCCCTAATCAGCAAGATTGCTACATTTGAAATATCAAGTTTGAAGACAGAGCCTAAAAGTGAGACTGCCTTCAAAGATTCGGTCCATGGGAAGAAATCTTTGAACACCTTTGGTAATTTTGATGATGATGATGAAGAAAAAACTCTAGATGATTTCATTACTATGATTTCTAAAAGAGAAAAGAAAGGAAAAGGAAAATATGAAGGACAATTACCATTCAAATGTCTTTCATGTAATAAGATTGGCCACTTTGCATCTAAGTGTCCTACAAGAGTTAAAAAGTTCAAGAATGACTACAAGCCTAAGTATACAAAGGAATGCTACTACGCTAGAGATGGAGTATCAGATGAAGAATCAGTAGAAGAGGAGATTGGATTCATTTCTCTTGAAGATGAAAATAATTCACAAGAGTTAGCACTGATTTCACAAGCTAACATTAGGACAGATTGGATCATTGACAGTGGTTGCTTGCATCACATGACAAGAGACAAAGATAGATTTGTTCATTTGACTTGATACAAAGGAGGCATGGTTAGATTTTGAGATAACACTCCCAAACCTATCATTGGTAGACGAGCCATCACCTTAGATGGAAAGAATAGCACTGTTGATGTTCTTTATGTTGATGGTTTGAAACATAACCTACTAAGTGTTGGGCAGTTACTTGATAAAGGTTACAGATTGGAGTTCAATGGAAACAAGTGCATCATTAACAACAAAGAAGGAGAAATAATTGCATTAGGATCAAATACTAAAGGTAATGTTTTTCATCTTAATCCATAAGCAAGTTGTTTTGTTGCTAAAGTAGATGATAGTTGGATATGGCATAAAAGACTATGTCATATCAATTTTGATAACATAGTAAAGATAAGTAATGTAAAGGCAGTTAGAGACCTACCTAGCATAGCAAAGCCAGTTGATACTATATGTAGGGAATGTGTAATGGGAAAGCATGTGAGGAATTCATTCAGGAGCAAGCATAATTTAGTAGAGAACAAGTTGGATCTGATTCATATAGACCTATGTGGACCAACTCAAACAAGATCATACTATGGAGAAAGGTATTTCATTTTGTTTGTAGATGATTATTCTAGAATGATGTGGGTTGCATTCTTGAAAGATAAGTCAGAAGAATTTGAGAAGTTCAAAATATTCAAAGCTAAGGTTGAGAATGAATTTGGACTAAAGATAAAATGTCTAAGGTCAGATAGAGGAGGAGAATTAACCTCTAACAGATTCTATGAGTATTGTGAAGAACATGGCATAAAGAGACAGTTAAGTGCACCTAGAATCCCTCAAAAGAATGGGATTGCAGAGAGAAGGAATAGGATCATCCTTGATATAGCGTGCACCATCATGATTGAAGGAAAAGTTGCACACACCTATTGGAGAGATGCGGTCAATACAATAGTCTATACCATCAATAGAATACAATTAAGGCCTGGCGCAGACAAGACACCTTATGAGATATGGTTTGGTAATGTTCCCATAGTGAAATACTTCAGAATCTTTGGAAGCAAGTGCTACATCAAGAGGGATGAAGCAATAGGCAAGTTTGATGCAAGAAGTGATGAAGGTATTTTTCTTGGTTACTCTACTAAAAGTAAAGCTTATAAATGTTTTAACTTGAGATTAATAAAATCATTGAAAGTGCTCATGTTAAGATTGATGAAAATTTTATGGTTCAAGAAAGATATCATGATTACTCACCTATGATTGAAGAAGAACCCAGACCTTCCACTAGTGAGATAGTTATTGAAGGGATGTTTGACAGTATTAATGTATTGTTCAATGACCCTGAAATAAGTGTAGAAGAAACTTAGAAGGAAGATGAGATAGTATCACCCAAAGTTCCAAATTTTACATCTAGATACCATTCCAAGAATGACATCATTGGAGATCATAGCGGAAAAGTCACAACAAGATCACAAGAAAAGAATTCAGCAAGCAATGAGGTAGTATGTTTACTCTCTCAGATTGAACCTTTAAGTGTTGAAGATGCATGTAATGATTCAGATTGGCATTATGCTATGAAAGAAGAACAAAATCAGATTATCAAGAATGATACTTGGAAAATGGTCCCAAGACCTAGTGATAAGAATGTGATTGGAACAAAGTGGATATTCATAAACAAGATGAATGAAGATGGCACAGTAGTAAGGAACAAAGCAAGGTTAGTATGTAAGGGTTATGCGCAAAGAGAAGGCATTGATTATTCAGACACATTTGCACCTGTGAGCAAATTAGTAGCTATTAAGTTGTTTCTAGCTTATGCAATAGTAAAAAACTTCAAAGTCTATCAGATGGATGTCAAGTCAGCATTCTTGAATGGAGAGCTAAAAGAAGAAGTATACATTGAGCAGCCAGAAGGATTCACCCTATCAGATAGACCTGATATGGTATGCAGATTGAAGAAAGCCCTCTATGGACTTAAGCAAGCCCCTAGAGCATGGTATGAGAGACTTGATGGATATCTAACTAAAATTGGATTCAAGAAAGGAGTGGTAGATTGTAATCTATTCATAAGAGAGACATCTAAATGACTACTACTTGTAGCTATATTTGTTGATGACATTATCTTTGGAGGTAATGACAAACTTAGTGCTGAATTTGCTAAGGAGATGCAGAGTGAGTTTGAGATGAGCGTGATTGGACCTATCAAATACTGCTTAGGATTAAATGTGTAGTAGACAGAAAAAGGTATTTTCATTAATCAATCAAAATATGTGAAAGAGATATTAAAGAAATTCAAGATGGATGATTGCAAGCCAGTGGGTGCACCTATGATAATAGGATGTAAGCTTACAAAAGAAGATAATTCACCAGCAGTAGATATAACATTGTACAAGTCTATGATTGGAAAACTTATTTATCTTACTCAAACTAGACCAGATATTTCCAATGTAGTTGGCATAGTTGGAATATTTGCAGTAGAGTGTAAAAAAAGTCACCTCATGGCAGTAAAAAGAATATTCAAATACTTGCAAGGCACTATAGATTATGGTCTATGGTATCCTAATTCAGAAAATGTTGAGCTTCATGTATATACTAATGCAGATTGGGCAGGATGCGTTGATGATAGAAAGAGTACATCAGTAGAAGCAGTGTTTCTTGGTGATAGACTTGTGACTTGGACAAGCAAGAAGAAAAATTGTATCTCTCATTCAACAACAGAAGTGGAGTATGTTGTAGCAGACTTGAATTGTTATACAATTGTTTGGATCAAGCAAATGATAAAGGATTTTGGAATTCAAATTGATTATCCTATTGTTATTCATTGTGAGAACACTAGCACTATCAATATGTCAAAGAACCCTATGATGCATGCAAAGACAAAACACATTGAGGTCAAGTATCACTTCATAAGAGAGAAAGTGGCAGAGAAAGAAGTCAAATTGGACTATGTGAGTACAAAGGAACAACTGGCAGATATATTCACAAAGCCCTTGGCAAAGGATACTTTTGAGTATCTCAGGAAGAAGTTGGGAGTAATTCCCTTCCTTGATTCTGCTTAGAAAAAAGAAGACAGAGCATCAGTCCTCAAGGAATGATGGATGGTTGGCTACTCTACTTCAGGAGTAGTACCGGTGCTTAAAAGAGTTGGTGCCCTTTGCCATTGATGTCAAAGGGAGAGTAATATATAGTCATGAAAAACATAAGTAAAGAAGGAGTAATATACTAAGGGGGAGTAGTATTCAGTCATGGAAGTAGTTTAGTTTAGGAAATTGAGAATATTGAAGAATATTGCAGTAGATGGAGGACTCATCCTTGGGGGAGTTTTGATGAGGAAATGGAGAATGGCATAAAATAATTTCTCATTTGGGTTGGTGGTGTTTTTCATTCCATGTTTTTCCATCAATGCCAAAGGGGGAGATTGTTGGAGATTTGCCAACAAGCCAGTGCTGACTGTATGTTTGTCATTGATGACAACATATGGTAAGTAGCATGCATTGAAGACTTATGTAGTAAGATTTGAGTATATGTATCATGGACATGTTATCAGCATGATATCATGTACGTAGAGGTTAACTGTTAGTACAGGTAGTTATGTAGCAGCTTGTGTCAGCAGTGTTCCTGATAGAGTTACAGGCAGTGTTCTGTGAGTGATTGTCTGTATAGTCATCATGGAGCCTTGCGCCTTTGGATATGTGATGAAGACATGTTAGTGGTGTTAAAATCATGGAAACAAAGTCTGATGATTATTAGAAGTGAAGTTATGTAGTCGCTATTCACCAGTAGCAGTTTCATGTGTTTATTCAGAAGAGACGACATAGATTGTATTGGTTCAGGAGTTGCACCTATCATTTTAGTATGTGCCCTTGGATTATGGATTGGAGAAGAATTAAGAATGTTAGGTTAAGAGCACATGATGTAATTCATCTTGAGGAGGAAGTTTCAATTACTTTGGTAGAGCTGACAGTGTGTAGCGTGCATCTACATTTATTAATATTAGACAGGTCCCAGATTATGTTGTGTGCTTAGTGGAGCTGACAGAATTATTATTGGAGTATGTTATGGTTTCTCTAATATGATCTCAAGGTGGTTCTAACAAGTTGACTTGATTATATCATTTGGAGGAAAGATATTTATAGGCAGTCATTTGTGATTACTAAAGTATGGTTTAGAGTTGATTGTGAAGTGCAGAGCAGAGTGTGCAAAGTGTTGATCCATCAACAGAAGGTCTATATGACCAAGTAAAGAGTTTGTGGGTTTAGAGTTGATTGTGAAGTGTAGAGCAGAGTGTGCAAAGTGTTGAGCCATCAGCAGAAGGTCTGTATGACCAAGTAAAGAGTTTATGCTATACATTGGAACTAATCAAGACAGCAGGTCAAAGCGTAGCTCACCAAGATCTAGATATAGTGTGTATATATTATTCAGAAGGTTGTAGCCTTCACGCCTTTGAGCAGTGTGCTCTTAGATAGTGTGTCCTCACCCCTAATAGGGTTAATTTTAAAAGACTCCTAACAAGGTCTAACCCTTGACCAAATCACTATACTAAATATATTGTAAAGAAACTCCTAACAGGGTTAAGGATCTTCTAACAAGGATCATAAAAAACTAGTGTATATTATTAGTGGGTGTCAATTCCCACTGGGGTTTTTACCTATTTGGGTTTCCCCATAACCAAAATATTGGTGTTGTGTTCAAGTGTTCTTTCATTATGTTTATACTTTATGTTTAAATATACTTAATTGGATAAAGAATTGAAACTTTTAGATAATTGATTCACCCCCCCCCCCCTCTTAGTTATCTCTTGGGACTATTCCGAACAAGGAATTGGGGTACGCATAGTTCATTTATGGGATTTTTCTTGGGAAGCTAATTTCTCATCTGCCATCTACATTATAATGAAGCTAATTGCCAAAAGATCTAGGCCTAGGCTAGAAACATAAATGTAGATTTCACAATAGCTAAGAAACATAATTGTAGGCATCATGGTCACAATTTTTTGGAGACAACATAAGTGAGTTGTATACCCAAGCGATGGAGAGAAAATTCTGCACCTCCAATTCCAAATTGAATACATTGTTGGAGGACCTTGTATTCATGAGCAACAAATGTAGTCAACTTGGAATCGGAGGCGTAGGAGCTAGTTTCTCTCCATCATCTGGGTATACAACATAATTGAGTGGTATACCTAGACGATGCAAAGAAACTACTACTCCTTCAGTTCCAAAGGAGTAGTGGTTGCTTTGCATTGTCTGGGTATACCACTCAATTATGTTGTCTCCAAAAACTTGTGACCATGATGCCTACATTTATGTTTCTCAGCTGTTGTGTCCCAGGACCCCTTATGACCCTTTATGACCCTTTACCACCCCTAAGAATACACATCTTAGAGGTCTTAAAATGTCATAAAGGGTCATAAGAGGCTCCTAGGAGGGGCCAGATGAGCTTCCACCTTCACGTGGTTGGCCTTGTTAAGTAGAGAATGTTAAACTATTCTCGAAACAAAGAGAAGCTCAATAATTTAAGGTCTCGGTCCACAGAGATGGTGAAAAATGATGGGAATCGATGATGGAGAGTTTTTAGATACTGAGAAGACGTATATGCAGTTGAGGCCAGAAGGGATTTTTCTGGAAATTTGCTAGATGTGGAGATTTTCTAGAGAGGGTTTCCAGATTGAGTACCAGTGTAGAGATGATGATTCAATACTATGTCTATAAAACCTTCACAAATATCCCTTTTTTTGCCTCCACTCATACCTCTTCTTAGAATCTAGAAACTTTGGATACTGTTTCTCATCCATGCACAAAATGTGCTAGTGATCGTATAAAATTACTTTTGCGAGACTGGGATCAATTATGAGAAGGTAAAAAACAAGATAATTTTATTGTATCTTTCATTTCTTTTATCCATTCATATTTTCTACCTCCTCTTATATTGGATACTGTGCAGTGTACATAAAGGCAAGGTAATGATTATTCTTAATGATTGACATGTATAAGTCTTCCAGCCCTTACCCAATTGCTAGGACTAAAGATAGCAAAGCTCAAGAGATCATCATAGTTGGTCTCCATCCTTGGTCCATATATTGACAAAATATTTTACATTTCGTTAGCTCATCAAATGTGGTGATTTGAAAGAATTTAATGAATGATATTTTCATGTATAATGTATATTATTTTAGTTTGATAGTGAATGAATTTATCTACTTCACACACTTATATACGTCGAGCACAACCATAAAGAAGCATCCCCACTCCGTCCTTGGGAGGACATGCTTCTTTATGGTTGTGCTCGTAGTATACAAGTGCGTGGAGTTGATAAATTCATGCAATGTTAACTTAAATAATATATGTTATCATGAAAATATTCTATTAAATTCTTTGAAATCCCCTCATTTGATGAGCTAATGAAATGTAAAATGTTTTTTCAGTATATGGACCAAAGACGGAGACCAACTATGATGGTCTCTTGAGCTTTGTTATTTTTACTATGCTAATCTGTCATTTTTTCGATAGGTTGCAATCCATTTTTGATAGAAGAGCTATTCATCCAATAGATTATCATGTTGGTACTTAATTTCCTCATGTTGGATATCTGACAGGTAACCGTCAACAGAACCTCAATTTGATAGATTAGTCCGGCGGGACTACTATACCTCTGACAGGTAGTTCTGTCGGACATCTACTGAATATCCGTCACCTTTCCGAAAGATGAAAAATCGTAAGAAGCATTTTTTTGACAGATCGATCCCATAGTAAAATTGTGATTTATGTGGCCTATTCCAATGGGTAGTGATGTTGGAATACCGATGGTTATCACTTTCATCGCCATTTACAATGCAAAAATGTCGATGAATAGATGTGTCAAAAGGTCAAAAAATTGTCGTGGAAAATTTGACAAATGGCTGTCAAAATTTGGCCTCAAATGTACTAGTGTCATCCTTTGTTCTCTATTTTTCTCTTAATAAGGTAGTACTTTTAACATAGTACACTTATCTAGTAGGTTTGACTCCCACTAGGGTTTTCCATTAACCAAGTTTCCTTGAGAACAAATCTTTGTGTTTTGTGTTGTGGATCTTGCATTATTGTTTATCTTTAAGATATAAGTGGCTAAAGTGAAATTAATGTAATTAGGTACACACAACTGATTCACCCCCCTTCTCAATTGTGCTTGCCTCCTTTTGGACCTAAAAATTGGTATGAGAGATAAGTCCTTTTGAAGAAGGTTCATCAAGGAAAGTATAAGAAGAGAGTATGTATTTTGATGGAAATAATTTCTTGATTTAGAAGGATTGAATGAATACCTACCTGATATGCATGGGAGAAGGAGATGAATACTAGCAAGTCACTAAGAGTCCTTATACCATTCTGAATAACCTAACAAATGCTACCGTAGATGAGAAAAAGAAATTTAAGGAGAACATGTTAGCAAGAGAGGCACTAATAAATTCTGATTTAGAGGGTTTTCAATGGGCTTCAAATCTTCAATTTATCTATAAGGGAAATACAAGGATCTTCAATGTTTACCCAAATAGGCTTAAGGCACCTAAATGGCTCAAGAGGTCAAAACTCAACAAATGCTCTACCCAAGGTTCCAAATGGATTAGGATGCTTAATTAGGTCTATTAAAAATTAATTCAAGAGGTTTTATACTCCTCAGCAATGGTTTTATCCCCAATCTCCAAGTTGCTCCTTGTAGGCCTAATTGCCCCCAACTAGGTCTCCAACAGAGATAAAGAACCAATAACTCACAACTTTTCCAAAAAAATCACAATTTTTTTTATATTTATGGATACCCTTTTCAGCCTTATACAACATACCAACAGATTGGATAGGGTAGTTTTGGAGAAATGTCTTTTGCTCACACAAGTGACCCTATTTTAGGTTAAAAAGATGACCAATTAACAAAGAAACCTCAATTTAGATTTATCCCCTAGCTTTGATACTTTCAAAAGTCTTCTAATATGACTTCAATTTAATGATTATCAACTCAAATTGACCCTAAGGTCTCTACAACTACAAAAGCCCCAATCTGACTTCACACAAACCCTCAATCCTAGGGCTTCTCCAATGTACGCTCTCTGAACACTTCTGCAACCAACCAAGGATGGATTCACCTTCTATTTGGTGTGTCTAGACACCCTCAATAATAAAAGGTTCCCATTGTTAAGGTAGATCTTTTATTGTTGCTCCATACCAAGCAAATCACTCAGGTTCTCCTTCAACTTTCTTGGTGATCACCTTTCAAATTCACTCCACCTACATAAATTTATGTTAGGATTGTGATGTAAATTTTATTTAGGCATCATTCCATGAGAAACATTCATAATACATTCATGGAATGACCCTTAGCGTTAAGTTTGATCAAACTGTTATGGAAAAATAGTGGATTCAATGGAACAATCACCACTAATGGATAAAACTGAAACTAAAATATCCTTAAAGAATTTAAATGTGATTCAAACAATCCTATAAGTATAAAAAATGAATTATAACCCAATAGAACTTCTAAGAAATCAAAACCATACAATGAACAAAAGGAAAAATGATCAAATTTTGAGTTTTATTGCATTTTACTAAGACAATCTGTACATTTTGCATCTTTGTACCATACAATGATGTTTTACCTTCTTAAAGACTTCCTACTAACTTCCCCCAACCATTTTGGATTGGTTTCATGTCTTTGTTAAGGTTAAAACTTCCTAAAACTACTTTCCCACCTTTTTCCTCCTAGCCGTTAGAATTCAAATATTTAAATCTCTAACTTACAAATTATTGATTTTTCTTATTGAAAACCTATCGAACTTTATTTAATTTAACTCCTAGGATATTTTATACTTTCTCCATCCTATCTAGATCCTTATTTGATTCTTGGGGCAGTACTAACCGATATTACATTTTTTTTGGTCCTAAGTCCTTCACCAAGACTTCTAGGACTTATTACATTTCCATTTATTTGATCATTACATAGGGCCATTATTGGTTTTAGGATATCCCAATTCACATTTAGGGATGATTTTGATCCTTCCATGTTTGGCTCTTTGGTGCTCCTAGGTGTCTTCATGGATGCTCTTGCATCAAATGCCTTATCAAATTTATTGTTGGGATCATGGAAAGATAAGTACTGAGAGGGGAGGGGTGAATCATTACTTACAAAAAATTTCAAGACTAAAACTTTGTAGTAGTAGATATCATTTAACCGACTGAATCCATTGTAAAAAAATATACATTCAAATAACTAAAAATATAATTTGCATGTAAACTAAACAATAAACCATTCATGAAAATTCATACTCATAACACATATATTTTGGTATCGCAGAAACCCTTGTAAGAAGGTAGAAACTGCAGTGGGGATGACACCCACAAATCTTCACTATTGCAATAAAAAAGTATGCCAGTTAAGGCTACAAATTGTGATCACTTCTGATGATCTTACCCTCTTAGGAGTAACAATTAGATCGACTAGATCTACCTGGTTAGAGGATTTTAACAACATAATACATGTGTGTACTCGGTTAAGAGATTTACATAAGAATAGTTAAGTCCACTCTGTTAAGAGATTTCAATTCTGCTACAATGGTTAAATGTAACAGTAAATGTATCTATAAATAGAAACTCTTTCTTGCCTAATTCAGATCTATAATATATCAAATAGATATCACCTTTTAGTGATGTATGTGTCCTTTTGTTATGCTCAGTAGCCTTGTGTGTGTTCTATAAACTTAATGCTTCTTTCATAAACCTTCTATCAAAAACCCTTTGTTTGATCTCCTGATGTCCTTAGTGCGGCTACTCCTTCATGATACATGTTCATAATGATATCTTTACAAATTTTATATCAAACTAACTTGACCTAATTAGGGTTTACAACATATTAGAAAGCCTAATATCAACGGTGTAACAAAATAACCTAGATCTAACATTACATAGGAATCATCAACAAATTAATGATTACATCCATATTTAATTCTATCTCGATCTTAGTAAACCATTTTCCTGATCAGTGTGAACCATTTGTATAGATATTTATGCCATTTCAGATTACTATGTCATTTCCTATTATACTTAGTAATCAATGCATTCTTCATTCGGTAAATTATTGGTGCTCGGTTCATACAAATGCTTGGTGATCAATATTCTTGGTACATGGTAATTGTGTATCTCTCAGTGAGTGTACTCAGTCAAAACCTTGTTTGGTTAACTTAGATCTGCCTTGTGTCTTGCTCGATGTGTATGATTTATGTGGTTGACCGACTATCCAGTTTGTCTCCTTTACCGACTAAATAACTGATTGATACTAATGAAAATCCTTTAATTCTCAAATGGGAGTAACATTCTCCCCCTTTGGCATTAGTATCAAAACCTTATGTATATGTACCGACTATCAAAAAAAAAAAATACACACTCCAAAAATATACTAACTCACTAACTCCAAATATATACTAACTCCCCCTTTGTGCATGCTCTCGGTGTGAAGTACATACTAGCATATATATAATCTATATACATAGAATTTCACCCTTTTTGAAATTAATGCCAAACAAAAATAATGTACTTACAACTTATCAAAAATATGTTGATGGGTTTTCTTGAGTGAATTCAAGAGATTTTCCCATTTCTCTTTTAGGTTCTCAAGAGCAATGTGCTCTAAACCGACTTGTGCATGCATGTCAAAAATATTTTCTAGTACAAAAATTTATGGTGTGGCAACTAAATCTTTTACCTTATTCACATGGTGCTCCATGATCTTAAGATGTGGAAGCAACTCATCTTGAAGCTTGGTGATTTGATCACTTATTGTATCTTCTTGCTTCCTCAAATCAATTCTCAGTAGCTAAAGTTCTTGAACCTTTGAAATATGCTTATGAAAAGAATTTGGCTTGGTTAGAGAATTATTTGCATTGACCTTTATCTCTTCATCAAGTTTCTTGATATTTTCACTAACCTCGGTAGTGAATTGGTCCATAGTGCATAACTTGTATAAAATTTGAATTATTTGATGAATGATGGTTTCAAGCTCGGTAATAACCTCTGAGAGCTTAACCTTATTAATTGCCACTTCTTGGCTTATTTTCTCTGCTAACTTTAACAGTATTTTTGCGTCTGCCTGTTCTTCTTGTTTTTTCTCAGCATCTACATGGGGGGAATTTATGTGATCGATTAGAGTTGCAAGTTGATCAATGATGGGAGTTTCCTCATTGACATTGATGTCGGGAACTACTTGCAATATAATATCTCTAACATCCTCCAAAATTTGTTTACTTTTATTCTCCTTTTCAATATTCTCTTATTCAGCCTTCCTTGTGCACAATTCCCCATATCTTCTCAATGCTTTGGAGTCTAATTTCCTAGGGTCACATTTAGGTATTTCAATAACCTCATCAAGTGTGACAGGACCCTTACCATGTTTATTTTTCTTCTTCTTCTCTGGTGTTGGTGATTTTGTGTAAGAAACTAGAGCTTTAGTCTCCAGATTTGACTTTTCTATCTCGGTATACACACTTTCTTCCTTAGGTTTCCCAATGACCAGTGTCTCGATAGCTTGTCCTTGGGCATTTTTTGTGGTGTCTGTTGTAGTTGATTCAACAAGTTTATTCTCTTTTGGTGCTTTTGTTTTTGCCTCTATATTCTCAGGCTCATTGGAATATTTTTTCTCTATTGTACCCTGTCTCTCAGGTGTATCCTTTGTTTGCTTGGGGGTTGAGCCTTCAAGTTCCTTCTGTGTGACAATGTCAACTACTTGTACCAATAATAGTAAGTCACCTGGTATTTCACCCATTTCTTCCTCACTAGGTGCATTCTCCTCGATGGTGTCTATAGCAGTTTGGATATCTTCATCATCATTTATATCATCAGGATCTCCATTGGTGATGTCCTCAATTAAAACATCATTTGTACCTGGTATGATTGCCTACTCGAAAGTATCCTATCTATGTTCTTCTTTGTATCTAGCCAGGTAGAAATCAATATCAATGGTGTCATCTGCTACCTCGGTATCAGATAAGTCAATTGGCTCCTTGGTGGCTAAGTCTTCATCATCCGAGTGAATTCCTTTTCCTTTCTTCTTGTTCTTCTTTTCAAGAATTATAGCCAAATCCAGTTGATCTGCTTTTGCTCAGGCTTTTAAAATTGTTGTCCATAGAAGCTTGTTGTTTTCATCAACCTCTTCAAGGTTTCCTACCAATATGTTAAGGGCTCTACCCTTCATTAGAAATCATTTATAGCATTGTTTCATCAACTCTTCTATCTCGGGAACCGATAGAGTAGGCATAGCCAAAATCAATGAGTGCTCCCTCATTTTCTTTTTAGTGTGCAGGGCATAAGTCCACTTGGCTGACACTTTCTCATATAGTTCTTTAGGTACATATTTTGAAAATTCTATTAGTACCCTTGTAAACTTGATCATCATTTGTATGACTACCTCTTCAAATTTTTCTTGATCTTCAGTAGACATATATACATCCCGATTCCATTTAGGGTGAGTTAGGCTCCCTGTTTCCTTTATGTTATTTTCTAACTCATCTATCGATTGGCTTTTATTTACAACTACTTTAAATTTACCTTAATCTTCTTCTTCATCATCTTCATAAACATCATCTTTAGCTCTAATTAATCTCCTCTTTTTAGGTTTCTCGGAGGTGACTTGGGCACCTCTCTTTTTCTTCTGATAAGTTTTTGTGGGAGTTGGCCTTGAAATTTTTACTATTCCTTTCTTCAGGGGTAGAGAAGCAGTTGTTGAGGACCTTGTCCTTTCTCTTGTCAATGCTTCTTCTTGTTTTCTCTTCCCTGTGGCCTTGACCAGTGTAATTTGAATATCCTTGTCTGACTTAGTCTCCTCCTCATCATGTTCACTATTCCCAAATAATAACTATTCCTCGGTTGCCTCTTCAACTAGATTAGCTTTAGATGCCTCATCTTCTTCTGCTTCATCACCAAACTATTTTTCCAAGGTATCCATTATTTTCTTGGATTTCCTACTTACCTTCTTTCCGACTAGATCCATTATGATTCTTAGTTTGGTCTCTTCATAGGTACCAAACCAATTTGCCTTTGGATCTTTGGGCTTGGCCAATAATTCCTAGATTGACTTTGAATCTCGGTCAATATCTAGTTCATAGCCCATAGGGGGTAACCAAGTAGTCCTTGGTTCAACTGCCTTGATCAATGTGGAGTCGGTGTCTACTAGGAAGAAAATATTATCCTTATGTTTTTCTACCATCTGACCTAGTATCCTACTCCTTGGATGCATTCTTTCCTTAAATTTATCAAAATAAACATCCATGACACTCACAAAATTTTGACCCAAAATTTGAATAAAATCACTGATTTTCATTATGATAGGTTGGTTGACATCCTAGTCAACATTACCGACTGAGGGAAAGAAGTTTTACACATAGAATAATATACAAGTTAGCAGGGAACCAAACTTACAAGTATTTGACTTAGTTGTCGTTATGGTACTCATATTTTCTTCAAACTATTTCAGTAGTAGCTCGGCTAGGTCATATTCAAAACCTTTCTTCACAATATTGTAAGCAATGTCCACGGTTCCACACGGTACATTGTTTGGCCTACTTGATTGAAATATTTTTTAACTGACTATATATGCTCTGAACCTTATCTTTGGATCAATAATATTGTTGACTATCATACCTTTGTCATCCCATTATGCTCTAGTTAACTTCTCAATTTTGGTCCTCGATGCATTCCTAATGGCTTTCACTTTATCAGTAATAGGGTAGCCGGTGACTGCATGTATAATGTCTTTAGTGATTTTTACTAGTTCATCCAACCATAACTTCCCTTCATGCACTCATCTTAATACAACCCTAATCCATTCTGACTTGAACTCTCTTAGTAAATATAGGGTGTTCATTAAACCCTTCACCTCCAAGTGTTTATGCTCATCCTTGAGCTTTCTGTCCATGCTCAGCTCCTGGAAGGTGGATTGAAGCTCAAAATCCCCTATTTGATTGATTTTGTAGTGGATGTATGCACAAATATCTTGGACCAACAAAACCCTAGGTGGAATACATGAAAATACGTTAGTTTGGTCAATTTGTGATGAAATCTCAGGGTGTCACTTGTATTTCAGCTCATCACAGGTTGCAGACTTAATTAGGTTGACCTTCTTATCACTCCTAGACTTGGATTTTATAACCTTGGATGAGATGCCATCATTTTTTAAATTTAGGGCTTCGCAAATATACTGTTAAAATAACTCGGTGCATGAAGAGCTTACTTTTGATCAAGATGAACTTGCTCGAGAATCCTTTAAATCTCTGATGATAGCTCTGTGAATTCTTCTCTCAAACCTTCTCAAATCACTCTGGTTCTTCGTAATCATTGTGTGAAAAATGACTAAGTCCATCGTGTATTTATACCCAAAAATTCATTTCCCTCTCAAACTTTTGCATTTAATGCTTCACCTACCATAGCTCGGTAGATGTAGTTGCGCTTGGTTTACACTTTAAAAGACCTTAGCTCGGTTAACACTTAAATATTACTCATTTGATACCATGTCTTGATTAACTTTTCCAATATTTACCGACTAGAAAACATCTGCTCGGTCATGATTTTACCGATTGTACGCAATTTAAGTTCTAAACATGTAATGTCATAGTGCATCTTATTTCATGTTGATTTGGTGTGCATTCACTAGATATAAGGAAATATTTGTAAAATATAACCGATTTGAAATTTAGTTCCATACATACCTTTTTGATTTAGGTGGAGGTGGTGATATCACCTAATCCAATGGATGAGGTGTCACCGACTGTAGTGCTTGATCCAACATTGTCATTTGATGCCTTTCTCCACATTTGATTCCTTATCCTCATGATTTCTTCAATTGTATTTCCATTTGTATTTTTATGTGTCTCTGGTGCTCGGTCTCTGCAATCCTTTCTTAGGTAACTGACCCTGTGATAGTGCAAACATGCCATACCAGTATTTGTCGGATTATGAGATCTTCCTCTCCAGTTATTTATCATGCAATTTTCTGCTATATGTCCATACCTACCACATGTTGTTCATTTAACCCAAGTATATACATTACCTTTCCTTCTTGGTTGATATGTTTTGTTCTGTTCTTTCGGTGTCTAGACTTGATTTATCTTTGTCCTTCATTCTTGTGATATGTGTCCATGCATGTTGCAAGTGAGACAATGTTTCTCCATGTAAGGTTTCTTAGGTGTCCTATTCAACTTTGATCTACACTCATGTGCCTGATGTCCATACTTATTATAGTTATAGCATGAACCATTAAACTTAGGAATGGATTTAGGAATACCTTTTTCTTTACTCTTGCAAACATTTGATGTGTGGTCCAATTTTCCAAAATGATAACATGATAGCTTCTTTGGCCTTGGATTAATATAGGCATTCTTTTGTTCATCTTGTCTTGATTACTCTCCATGCTCGGTGTAGTCTAAACTAGTTGTGCTATCAAGTCTTTTCTGACTAATCAGAAATTCATCCATTCTTTTACTATCATCTTCAAATTTCTTGATCATCTCATTATGTTGTTGTTGCATTTTTACCTCATTCTTCAATCTTTCATTTTTCTCTCTTAATTCACCGATGTCTTCTAGTTTCCTTATAAGCTTACTATTTATTCAGTTGGCTTCTTGACTTATGACAACCATTTGATTGGAGATTTCAAAGTGATGCTCGGTGAGTCTCAGTATCTCAGATTCCTTCTCTTGTAGCTTATCAGTCATTTGTCTCCTATTTTCAATATCCAAGTTTCTTTCTTGTTCTTCTTGCCTTGCATTGTTCATGACATCAATCATCCTAACCATTTGTGTCTCTTGACCAATCTGCAGAGATTTCACTTGTTCAGTGAGATGTAGATTTTTTTCAAATAGATCTGATATGGTTCCTTCAAATGCATCATATATGCTACCAGATCCAAACTCAAATATGTCAAATGGATCATCTATCTCTTCCTTATGATAATCAGTCTCACTATACCGAATTGCCATATCCTTCCTCTTGATTAGTAACTTCTTCAATTCTTCTTTGGCTTCTTTGAATTGCTCAATAAATATCTCCATCTACAATCTTTTATTCTCAATAGTCTTATCCAACTTATATCTTTCCATCCTTAGTTCTTTCCTCTTCAGTGATTAAAATTTCATAACAAGAGATCTAGCTATGATACCAATTGTTGGGATTATGGAAATATAAGTACTAAGAGGGGAGGGGTGAATCATTACTTACAAAAATTTTCAAGACTAAAACTTTGTAGTAGTAGATAGCATTTAACCAATTGAGTCCATTGTCAAAAACATACATTCAAATAACTAAAAATGTAATTTGCATGTAATCTAAACATTAAACCATTCATGAAAATTCATACTCATAACACAGATATTTTGGTATCGCAGAAACCCTTGTAATAAGGTTAAAACTACGGTGGGGATGACACCCACAAATCTTCACTACTGAAGTAACAAAGTATGTTGCTTAAGGCTACAAATTGTGATCACTTTTGATGATCTTACCTTGTTAGGAGTAACAATTAGATCAGCTAGATCTACCTAGTTAGAGGATTTTAACAACACAATACATGTGTGTACTCAATTAAGAGATATACATAAGAACGGTTAAGTCCACTCTGTTAAAAGATTTCAATTATGCTACAATGGTTAAATGGTAACAATAAATGTATCTATAAATAGAAACTCTATCTTGTGTGATTTAGATCTATAATATATCAAATAGATATCACCTTTTAGTGATGTATGTGTCCTTCTATTCTTCTCAGTAGCCTTGTGTGTGTTCTATAAACTGAATGCTTCTTTCATAAACCTTCTATCAAAAACCCTTTGTCTGATCTCCTGATGTCCTTAGTGTGGCTACTCCTTCATGACATATTTTCATAAAGACATCTTTACAAATTTTATATCAAACTAACTTGACCTAATTAGGGTTTACAACATCTTAGAAAACCTAAGATCAATGGTGTAACAAAATAACCTAGATCTAACATTAGATAGGAATAATCAATAAATTAATGATTACATCCATATTTAATTCTGTCTTGATCTAGGTAAACCATTTTCCTGATTGGTGTGAATTGTTTGCATAGATGTTTGTGCCATTTCATATTATGTCATTTCCTATTATACTCAGTAATCATTGCATTCTTCATTTGGTAAATTATTGGTGCTTAGTTCATACGAATGCTCGGTGATCAATATTCTTAGTTCTCAGTAATTTTTTTTCATTTGGTGAGTGTACTCGCTCAAACCCTTATTCGGTTAAATTAGAGATCTACCTTGTGTCTTGCTTGGTGTGTAGGCTTTATGTGGTTGACTGAATTTCCAATTTGTCTCCTTTACCAACTGAATAACTGATTGATACAAATGGAAATCCTTTAATGCTCAAATAGGAGTAACATTTATATATTCACACATTTATGGATTGAGGACTGCACATGATGTATGGGAAAAATCAGAAACTATTAATGAAGGTGATACATATGTTAAGAAAGCTAAGTTTTCAGGACTGAAAGGTAGATATGACAACATGAAAATGAGTGAAGGAGAGACTACCTTAGTTTATTTGCAAGAGTGAATGATCTAGTATGTGAAATCAAATGTGTTGGAGGAACCTTGACAGATAATGAAGTTTTTGACAAGATTATAAGATCTTTGTTTGCACGTTATAGTGAGAATTTTTCTACTATTGAATAATTGAGAACCATAAGACCTATTTCAAGAGAATATTTGGCTAGAAGACGTTGTGCCTATGAGATGACTACACTCAGTAAGTAACTTCCAAAGGTTGAAACTACATTCAAAGAAAGAGTGACCAAGTATGACCAAGGAGAAATATCTACAAAGATGAAATTCAAATACTATGCTAAGGATTAGGACGAGATCATGGAAGAAGAAATGAATATTGATGAACTTGAAGCCTTGATTGCAAGGAGACTACCTAAGGTTCCTGGTAAGTATGAAGGAGAATTATCTTTGAAATATTTCAATTGTAATAAGATTGGTCATATTGCATCTAGATGTCTGAACAAAAATTACAATGATACTAGAGATAAATCTAAGAAATATTATTCTAAGGGTCATAAATTTTTTTATTCTATTGAAGAAGGTGTGACTTATGATGAGTTTATTGCTAGTGAGGAAGAATTTTCATTTATTGCTATTAAAGATGAAAATCCTAATGAATAAAAGGAATTGGTCTCAGGAGTTGTTAAAAGAGATGAATGAGTTATTGATAGTGGATACTCACATCATATGAATGGTGATAAAGATAAGTTTGTGAAGCTTGAGGACTATGATGGAGGTGTTGTTAGCTTCGATAATAATGCTCCCTACTTGATTAAAGGAAAATGATCTATTACTCTTGATGGTAAAAAACAATACCGATGATGTCTTGTATGTCAAAAATTTAAGTCATAACTTGTTGAGTGTTGGGAAACTATTGGATAAAGGTTAAAAATTGGAATTCATGGAAGGAATCTGCAAAATCATTGGAATTATAGGAAAGCTTATTGCATTAGGTACCTCTCCCATCATCATGATCTGATCTATCATCAATATTAGGAATAGTGTCTAGAGGATTTGTAAAACATGGAAAGGGATGTTGTGTAAACCAGTACACATAATCATCTCTCATGCTAGTATCAACAATGTGATCTCTCATATCCTAGGCTAAATGTGGTAAAGAAAGAATCTCATCGTGAGAAACACGATAATCTATCTAAGTTCTGCACATAGATCTCTCTGCATGTAGCCATGCATATAGTGCCAAACCTTGTGGCATGCCCTATACATAACCAAACTATCAGAGTACCCTATGGAAGAAAAATCTCTCAATAACCAATGGAGTCATCCCAATCATCCACCAAGGCATATACATGAAAGGAATCTCTAAATCATCCTCTCGCCAAGGCTCACATCTAAGATATGGTCTCCATTAGACTTGATCAATGTCATCTAACATACATCACCAAAAATTTAGTTTTCCCAAGTGAGGATGGATAACTACTCCCTCGTAAATATATGCATATGGTCATCCAGGATCTCTATCTTGGGCTATAATCAGCCTTGTGATTGGAAGGTTCTCCCAAGTCTAGAGCTGTAACAAAATAGTACATGTAGATAATGTTGCAACATGATGATAGAATATATGGTGTAACTCATGGTATGAATGAGTAAGGACAAAAGAATCCTATTCAAATCTACATGGATGAGTAATCATATCCTATAAGATCCTTCCCCAACCAACAACGAAGCCATATCCTCTTCGATTTGGTAATAGGAATCCCTCAATCAATATCCTTAAAACTGTAGGAAGTGTAGGAAAGGAAATAAAATGTGCCCAGGGGATTCTTTCATCATCAATGGTAGAATTTTCAAAGACTCAATGACAATATAAGCCATCATAAACTCAATCATAGTAGATTAGATCACCCCGTGTCAGAATCCTAAGTAATCTATGCACATCCTTAGGGGTGACTGTCATCTCACCCATTGAAAATGGAAAGATTTATGGTTGGAATGCTATTTATCTACATATTAGTGAGAAGACCTCGATTCACATAGAATCGAGGCATGTCTAGGAGGAAGAATAAACCGCAATGATTGATAAGCCTTCGCTCCTAAGCGCCCAACTACTCAACCATATCTAAAGTCCATGGATATAAACCCTGGATGTATAATTTATAGAGGTGAACCTATTGAGTCAAGTGACATCATATCAGTAAACAATCATCAAAGTGAATCATCACAAGTCAATTAGAAAAACCTATCATCATATCGCTCGCCTAGAGCACAACATCATTTTTCTTCTAATTCTAATAAGAGAAGACAGAAATAAATCAAATCAATCATATCAATTTATCAATATTGGCAATTAACTTTCATCAAAACATGATAAAACTAATATCACAACACTTTTTTCCATAACAGGTACAATAGTTTTCATTCATCAATCAGTCATGGAAATCAATTAGATCAAATAGACCATTCAATCAAGTTAAAAATTGGAAAAAACCATCTACGTGTCATTTCATTCTATTATACACGTCAAAAGACCTAAGAATTTTTATTTATCATACATGTTTAAACAATTAGCACATGCACTCAAACAACTTGTACACATTATTTTTTCATCATATGTGCCATTAAAAAGGGTGTAAGCACTATTTTATTTATTGTTTGCATTGATCTGTTCATACGTGCTACTAAACATATTAGATGTGCTAAAATAATCCTAGCGAACATGTTTGTACATGCTATTTGACCTATCATACACACCGTTGTAGTGCGCAGACATGCTCAAACATTATCCTATGGGCTATTCAAATTAATTCTACACGCTATTTCATAAATTTGACAAAATAAGAGAAAAACAATGCATAAAAATTCAAAAAATTTCAATAAAATGGAAAAATAGGACATAAAGAAAGATTGAGGTACTCACCAGAGGTCCATAGTCATGTGGGTGAAAGAATCTGTGACCTCTCTCAAATCTATGCACTCAAACAGGGAGCACCATCATTGCTATATCACTAAAAAGCTCAGAGTGAAAAGTCAAAAGGAGGTGTGCAAATGAATAGTGAAAATGACATTTGGACTCTTTTATATAGACTTTTGACCTAAAAAGGAGACTTTTTATCACACTTTTTTATCCAGGTTCAAAAAAATATTCAACTAATTCTTCTGCAATCAGGGCATTTTCATTAATCAGTAGTCGTATCATTATTGAAAATAAAATTGAATTTGCGCAATATTATTCAAAAAAATTAAGAAAATCAAAAAATACAAATGGGTTAAAATTCATCAAATCAACTTCCATTTCATTTATGAGGGGTAGTATATTTTAAAGGAATTCAAATCGAGTGAATCGACAAAAAAAATTGAAATCAGGAGCATTGAACGCAAAAAATTTCAAAATCATCAGTGGGGCATTGAAATCAGTGAAACTTGCTAAATCAACCATCATATTGGAGTTGATTATCATAACATAAATCTACATCATCAACAAATCAGGGTTTTATCATTGGAATTAGTCATCAAAATCAAATCAGACATCAATAAATTAATCAGACATTGTTTGAACCAACACGCTTCACACATTGATTCAAAGATGGGCATTTGTATACACCTAAAAATGGTCAAGGGAAATTGAAATGAGAAATCAAGGATAAAAAAAAGAATGAATTGAAATTAAAATGAAAAGGATTAATTGAATCGAAAATATCAATTAATTGTGCAATTGATTTTTGTCAAATTAATTGTATAGTTAAATCAAATCAAATCCAACCTATTCAAGGGGTACACATGGCTAAGATAAATCAATTTAATCAATTATTAATTCCTATTTTCTTCACCAACAATATATGGAGAAATATCAAAATCAACCAATGACAATGAAGGAATGAGCTCACATAGGTCAAAGACAAATCAATTTTCCATCACACATCTTGGAGATGCATCTTGACCATTTATTATGTCTCTTGTTCCAACCTTGGAGAACAAAATATTTACTTTGTCCCAACATTTGAAACCATTAACTTGAATCAAACCTAATCATGATTAATCTTACTCTACCCCTAAGCTTTGGGAAAATCTATAAATAGAGGGAAAAATCAGGAGAAAATGATCCACCCTCATTAGTTGTTAATTGCATCCATATTATAGGCATTTAGGTTTGAATTCTTAACATATTTGAGCATAATTTGAGTTAGAATTGGCATAATTACATCATAGATCATAATTCTCATTCTAGATCTATATATAATGAATGCTAAATCTGAAGGCATTCCTTTAGCTTTTCTAGTTAGAGATCCATACGATGTTTATTGTCATTATTTCCATTCAATTGCTTTGAAATTATTGTATTTTTCATAATTGAGTTGGTATTTTGATGAACTAATCCTATGAAGGTATTTTACATACACAAAATGATAATATTTTCTTATATATATACCTATGTGGTTTTTTTCATTATTAGATGTGTATGTGAATCTAGTTAAGTTGGTTTTTTCATTGATCAAATTTTTAATTTAAACCAAGTATGAATATTTATTAAACTAATTATTTTGGAAACTTTGACTCATGATTTATTATGTGATTATTTTGGTAATATTATTATTTCTATGGGAGAAATTTTAAGTTGAATTTAGGAGTTGGAATACCAAAGGCCTTGGGATATTTTGTATTGCATGAATCGCTTGTTTGAACATTATTGATGAACTTGATTTTGAGTTGATCTTTTATGTGATATGTGATTACCCCATGATGTTGTTTTGTTGTCATGTGGTATGAAGGTTTTTTGTATAGTTGTGTTTGGTTGCATATTTCACATGGGGAAATATAGTATCCATCTTTACTATCAACCTTGTTTATTTAAACTCGTGGTTTTATGAAGACCTTGAGGGTGTGTACTTGATGTTATGGTTATGAGAGAATTAGTATGTTCCTATTGTATTAAGGAACTAATTTGAAGATCATTATTATTATTTTGATGTTATTTGGTTTATGAGATTAGGTAGCTATGTGTATAGAAGGTGAGTGGATTTCAATGGGGGTTGGGGTCCTAAGAGGCTTCCAGAGTAACTCATTATAAGTTGACTTAATAAGTGATAACTTAATAAAATTTATTAGGAGAGATACAATAATAAGATGTTTGTGGTCCTCGCCCATTCTTTGACTGCTTGTATAGGCTAGGATGGGAGTGGGAGAAGATTCTTAATTGAGGTATTTCATATTTAGTACCCTTGTTTGTATGAGAGGTTACTAATTTCACATAGACTCACTAGGGGGCCAGGGTCTAGAGAGACTACCATGGTAACTCTAGAGTTGACTCATGTCATGACACTAGAACCTATATGCATCTTAGGTTTCCTACATGTGTTATTTGTCTCTAGTTGAGTATGTATTATCCTTGCAATATGTGTAGTACCTCTTGAGATGGAGCACTTTCAAGATCCTTTTCTTAGTTGTATTGTGGTTGATTTTGGTGTTTGATATCTGAGTGGGGTTTATTATTATCTCCTCATCGTGGTGAGAGTGGAATTTTTGGTTCTACATGGTTGACTAGTATTGATTATTTTACTATTTGATATCTTGATGTTTGTGGTTGTGTTGGATGATCCTTGTTGTTCTTCTTGGAGGCTTGTTCATATCTACCTTATGATGTTTATATTTGTATCTTGTATCAGTGTATCATGAGAGATCTTTGAGGATGCTATATGTGTTTTTGGTATATGATTTATTATTACATACCCTATGACTTGTGTAGTGGATGATGGTTTTCTAGGTACTTCATGATGTATAAATTTTACCTATGCATTCATTTAGGAGATGTTGTACTTGTACTTATTCTAAATAATTAATTAACATTTTTTTCATTCTACATCATTGATCCCTTTAAAATTGTTAACTATAATTGAGCTGTACTTATGTGCATGTTTATAAATTTTGTTGTATTGCTTCCGCATTATTATCATTATTGTTTGCAAACTTGTAAAAAAAGAAAAAGTATTCAGTAAACTTAGTATCATGTTTTAGGTTAATTTCTCTTGGGTTCTTTGGCGGGGCATTATAGTACACCTTTGCCTAGCCATTTTAAATTTTTAAAAGTAATAAGTCCCAAAACATAGGAGGAGATATAGTACATGTCTAAGGTTCTATACTCTTTAATAGTTGGAAGCTTGATGTATGCCATGGTGTGTATGAGGCTAGATATTGCACATGTAGTGGGAGTTGTGAGAAAGTATATAAAAAATATTGGAAAAAAGAATTGGAATGTAGTAAAGTGGATTCTTAAGTATTTGAAAGGTACAATAACTCAGGCTTTATGTTTTGGAGGCTCCAATTCCACTTTACAAGGCTATGTTAATTCGTATTTGGCAAGAGATATTGATAGAAGGAGGAGCACTACATTGTATGTTTTCATTGTAGGTGGCAAACCAGTCAGCTAGATTTCTAGATTGCAAAACATTGAATCACTTTCAACAACATAAGTATAATATGTTGTTTCTAGAGAGGATAATAAGGAGATGATTTGGTTACAAATATTAATGGAGGAATTAGGCAAAACACAAGAGAATATAAGGTTATATAGTAACAGTGAGAGTGGGATTCATCTTGCAAAGAGCTCATCCATTCACTCTAAGCCCAAACACATCGAAATTCAGTATCATTTTATTTGCTCAGTTTTAGAGGATGGATAGTTAAAGTTGGAGAAGATACATACTAGCAAGAATCTTGCACATATTCTAACCAAGGAAATAAAAAAAGAGAAATTGACTTACTTATCAGTTTATATTGGTCTTCGAGCTTAATAATAGTGGAAATGAGAAAGATTCAAGTTTAGGTGAGCCAATATAGTGGGAGCTATAGGGGAAAAAATGTTGCTATAAGATTAACCTCTAAGTGGGAGAATATTTGGTGTGGATCTTGATCATTCCCCTAGTGGGAGATTGTTGATATGTGAAGACTAATCATGCAAGTATTATACAATCATTGGGAAGATGTGTCATCATGAAGCACCGTCATAATGGGGGACCGAAGCCCCCCCAAAAATAAATAAATAGATAAATTATATGTATAAGAATAAAAGCACATGTACAAGTATGAGGAAAATATTATGATAATATTCTTTCAGGGTTAAGGTTAAATTTCTTAACTTACTTTGTAAACAACCTTAAAAGGCTTGATAAATAAGTGGTTGTCTTATGTGAAAATTATCAGATTGTAATTTTCTCTTTGTTTGATAATAAAATAAGTAGAAAACTATTTATGGTGGATGTACCCCACATTGGGTGAACTATGTTAAATATTTTTGTTATTTATTTTTCTATCTTCACTATTTTTTCCATTAGCTTAATATTGTTTATTTCTCATCTCTTCCTAAACCCTAACATTATATTTGGTATTAGAGCCCATATTCACACGTTGGGATCTATATGTTACATTCCCATTGTATTTGGTGTGAGTGATTTATGGTTTTTTTACTCTATAAGGGGTATCATTCTTTTCTTGTTGTCTTGGTATGGCTCAACTACATATTATTTGAGGTTTTCATTCATGTCATATTTTCCTCTAAAGGATGCCTCCTAGACATGAACATGCTTGGTATAATGTATATCAAGTGACCATGAGGAGGAGCATCAAGAGGAAGAGCATCAAGAAGAAGAGAAGTGTGAGGATCACCATGAGGACCATAGAGAGGGTCACTGTGGTAATGACAGGAATCCCTAATTAGTTTAGTTGTTACAAGAGGTTATCACTAGGTTGAGATCTTGATGGGAGGAGTCTCACAATGGGTAATCATATTTATCTGACTATGGAGAGAACAAGGAGAGGAGAGAGTGTGAGCATTCTCATTCTCCACATGTTTCAAGAGTTGAGTATAGGAGAGATAAGGTAGTGGTGGATGAGGATTCTATCTATGTAGGACACATGAGAGATCTTTTGAGGTCTCATCTACCTATATTTGATGGTTCTTGTAGTGGTACAAAGGAAGAGACTTGGTTGTTGTAGATAGGATGTTTCTTTTCTATGAGCACTTATGTGATCAAAACTAGAGCTCGATCTTCCATCATACATCTTACAATATTTGTCTTCTTGGTGGTGCATAGAGGAGTATAAGCTCCAATTGGATATCATGAATATGTCTTGGGAAATTTTTGAGGAGTTTTTTTGTGTGTTTCCTTTCTAACTAGTATTTTGAGGCGCATGTTGATGAGTTTCACAATCTCTGATAAGGGATTATGATAGTGGATCAGTATGAGGATAGGTTTTTTGAGTTGAGGAGGTATTGTGGCTATAACCACGATGATCATATGTTAGTGCAATATTTTATTTAGGGCCTTAATAGTTGTATTATTGGAGTATTTCATATGCATCAACCTAGGACACTTGTTATTAATATCAAGAAGGAAAGATTAGTTGAAGGTAATATTGCTAGAGGATTTGGTAGTAGAACACTTGCGTAGGTACATAGTATACAACCTTATAGATTAAATACACATGGTACATAGGTAAAAATCATAGGTTCTACTAGGGCATATCCATTACCACCTAGGATAAGTCAGTAGCAACAACATAGATAGAGGCATTCCCCAAGGTCTATCCCAGAGACAAAGCTCTAGTAGTCACCATCCAAGATACCATGGTGGTTCAAATCATAAGAATAGGTCTCATAGTCAAATATCAAGGAGTATACCTCAAAGTGGCAAGAAGAGCTCCAGTAGGGATAGTTTATTTTAATCAAGTATACCTTTTGTAGGTTGTGGTCGTGGCGAAGGGGCTTGTTTCTCTTATATCCATTCAGGTCATATTATTTTGCAACATCCTCAGAGGTCATCTTCTTGACCAAGTTAGAGCAGTGTTATTTTTAAGCCTACCATTAGGGATGTGAGTAGATCTCATAGATTTTTTGTAGTGGTTTATAACCATCAAGATGAGCCTCAGGGAACTGTGGTGGAGACTAGAGGTTTATTACATGTTATTTATACCTCTACCTTATATGATTCTACTGCTTTAGATTCCTTTATTTCCCCTTCCTTGTGGAGGAATGCTGACTAGTTGTAGCATGACAAGTTGATAGTTGGAAAGTTGAGTTAGCTATTGGTTCTAGAGTAATTGTGGACTCCCTTTTTTGTGGTTGTGTCTTGGATTTGGGAACCTTCACCACCACCATAGATATTTGTATCCTACCCTTGAATTCTTATGGAATTGTGTGGGGTATGGATTGGTTATCTTCCTACTAGGTAAGCATATATTATCAATGCAAGTCGTTACAATGTGTGGATGACATAGGTGCATATATTGACCTTGTAGGGGTCCAGAGACCTAATTCACTTCACATGATCTTAGCCATGCAGTTGAAGTGGATTATGCGATAGGGTTGTCATTTGTTCATAGTCTATGTTAGTGGCCTTCATGGGTTTGATAGTTGAGAGGTGTCTCTTCATGATCATCCACTGCTTCATGAGTTTGTATATGTATTCCTAAGTGAGATTATAGGAATATTGCCTCAGTGTGACATCAATTTTTGAATTGATCTCATTCTTAGAGATAAAAATATTTCTTGGGCACCTTACCATATGACCACTCAAGAGTTGAGTGAGATTTGTGTGCGGTTAGAGGATTTTTTAGCTAAGGGCCATATTCATCCTAGTGTATCCCCATGGATTGTACCAGTCATCTTTTAGAAGGAGGATGGATCCTTTTGGTTGTGAAATCTTTACTGACAGTTGAATATGGTGAAAGTGAAGAACCAATATCCCTTTCCAAGGATTGACATTTTTTTTTATCAGATGAAGGGAAAAAGAGTGTTCTCTAAGATAGATCTTAAGTCAGGATACCATCATATTTTTATCCATGAGGCTAACATTCATTATATATCTTTTTACACTTGATATGGGCATTATGAGTTTATGGTTGTACCATTTGGGTTGACCAATGCACCATTACTGTTCATGATCTTAATGAACGGGGTGTTATGCACCTACCTTGACCATTTTTTCCTTATATTTATAGATGATATTTTAGTGTACTTGAGGACTATGGAGGATCATGAGGGCCATTTGCATCAAGTTTTGCGATGTTTTTGTGACCATCAATTGTCTGGAAACCTAGCCAAATGTGAGTTCTTCCAAAATGAGGTTAATTATTTTGGCCATATCATCTCTAGAGAGGTTATTTTTGTGGATCCTTCAAAGATCCAAGCCATTATTGATTGTCAAGTGTCGAATAGTGTTCATGAGGTTTGTGGTTTCATGGGTTTTGTAGGTTACTACCACTAATTCATGAAGGATTTCTCTTGGTTGGCTCATCCTATCACTTCCCTTTAGAGGAAAGGGAAGAAGTTTTTTTGGTATGCATAGTGTGAGTCAACATTTCAAGCTCTTAAGGAGCACTTGACTAGTGCACCTATCTTGGTAGTACCAAATCCTACATGTGATTTTATGGTGTGTACCGATGCATCATTGGAGGGTTTGGGAGCAGTTATTATGTAGGAGGGATGAGTGATAGCATATGAGTCCTAGAAGCTCAAGGACCATGAGCTGAACTACCCCACCCACAATTTGGAGTTGGAAGTAGTTTTGCATGCACTAGTGCACTAGAGACAATTCCATTTAGGTCATAGGTTTTAGTTGCATAGAGATCATCATAATTTATAGTACATATTTTCTTAGTTGAACCTGAATGCATGACAATGCCATTAGATGGAGTTCCTTTGTGAGTATGATTCTGATGTTAATTACATCAAGGGGAAAGAGAATGTTGTTTCAAATGCCTTGAGTAGGATAAGGCATGATATCTTTGTTTTTTCACTTGGCATGGATTTGTATAATCATATCCTTGAGGTTTTACTTGATGAAACTTGGTATCAGGAAGTTACCATAGATATTGAGTCTTGAAATGCCCTTGAGGGGCATTTTTCAGGTTACTCTTTAGAGCCATGTGGATTTTTGCAGCACCTTGGGAATATTTATGTGTCAGTGTCAAGTGATCTTCAGTCATTGGTTTTATCTAAGGCACATCATGTACCATATAATACACATCCTAATGTCAAGAAGATGCATGTCAATCTTAGATAGTTGTAATTTTGGGTAGGGATGAGGTGTGATGCTACTGATTTTTTGGCTAGATGTCTTGAGTGCTAGAGAGTTAAGGCAAAATATCAACATCCATTAGGCATTTTACAACCAAATTCCATTCCTAAGTGGAAGTGGAAAACTATGTCTATTGATTTCATTACTGGGTTACCTATGTCTTCATGTCGTCATGGTGTTATTATGGTTATTATGGACAAGTTGTCCAAGGTGGATCACTTTTCACCCATGCAAGATTTTTTATATTTCTACTTTGGTGGCACATGTATTGTTCATGGAGGATATTGTTTTGTTGTATGGGATACCTCATAGGATTATTTTAAATAGAGATCTAGTGTTTTCTTCTCTACTATGGACATCTCTCTATAATTATTTGTGCATGTATCTCAATTTTAGTTAAGTGTATCACCCCAAGATCGATGGTCAGATAGAGTGGGTGAATTAGGTTCTTGAGGACATTCTTTACATATATGTGATGGATTATCAATTGAGGTGGGAGGAATATTTTTACTTAGATGAGTTTTCATATAATAATGGGTACCATAGTTCTCTAGGAATGTCTCCTTTTCAATCCTTTTATGGTCGACCATGTCATACAACTTTGAGTTGGGATCTTGTGGAGGATTGTGTAGTATTGGGTCCTGAGATACTTTAGGATATGTAGAAGTATGGGGGTCGTATTAAACAACATTTATTTACTGCTGAGGATCGACATAAGAAGTATGTTGATTCCCATAGGTTTGATTGTCACTTCTTAGTTGGTGACCATGTGTTTTTGCAAGTTTGACTATGAAAGTGCCCCATCCATTATGGGAAAGGTTCTAAGTTAGGATTATATTTTTTTTTTGGATCTTTTGAGATCCTAGAGAGGATTGGTCATGTTTTCTATCACTTCACATTTCCACCTATCCCATTGCGCATTCATGATGTTTTCCATGTTTCTATGTTGAGGAAGTATATTTATGATGTGACCCATGTTCTTGATTGGGGTGATTTACAGGTAGGCGATAGGTAGCTTTATTTGGAGACCATATGTATTCTTCAACATCAAAGGTTGACCCTTAGGGGAAGAGACATAAAGTAGGTACGGTTCCAATGGGACCCAAGTGATGAGACTTTTTCTACTTGGGATAATGCTTCATGATTGATACTTTTGTGCCCCTATCTTTTTGCAGGCTTCTAGGAGTAAGCCTATGCCTACGGGGGAGGATTTAGTACCTCCCATAATTTCATTTTGTTCCATGTTATTTTTTATCCAAGATATACTCTTATTATGTTGTTGTGATTTTTTGCATAGTGAGATGCATTTGATGACATTATATTATTTTAGTTGTCAATATCTTAGTTGTGATAGATGGTTAGATTATGTTGTTGTTTAAAGTTTTGATCATATATGTATGATGATTCTATTGATGTGACATGATTCCTTAAGAATGATATTTGGTGTATTTTGTATTCAAGACTATTGATTATGTTTTTAGGATAATTTTGATGGATTCTCTGTTATATTGTACCTTATATTCTATTGGATATTTTAGTTATTGAATTTCATTGATATATGCTCTTATTGTCATAAATGAATATTTTAATGCTTTATATTTAAATGAAATGTTTAATTTCAATGTAATAATTATTTAAATTATATGTACATTGAGGAGTAAAAAATGGAATGACTAGTGTCATGACATTATTTATGTCTAATTGTGTCACTAAAGCGCCAGTGTTCCATTAGGAATTTTATTATTATTGTATGTTCTTTGGCTATTTATATTGTGAGAACCTGTACTTGATGTTTTCATGTTTCAATGAACAAGTACCAAACATCATTCTACCAGAGTTGTAGGATTTGAGTACCTTTGTTCCTAACAATGGTACAGGAGATAGTTTCACTAGATTTTCATGTTTGATCCAATATCATCCATGTATGGATGGTGCATCTGTATTTGTTATATTATCCCTATAGTATGTGTTGGTAATCAAGGCTTCATGATGCATTTTTTGATAGACTAGTTGTATGTCTGTTCATTAGATTTTTTGTAGTTGTCATGGAAGAGGCTTTATTAAAATGTTAATTCTAATTGTTTTAACATTTATTTTTAATTATGTGGAGCGGGATGAGTGGGAATGGGAGCAGCGTGTGTGGTGGAGGGGCTAGGGTTTGTAGCTGAAATGGAGAAGGGGAAAATACAGAGGGAGGGGATGGAGGCAGTGATGACGATGGAGGGAAAGAGCCATGTGTTTCTGGTTCTAGGGGTTCTAGTTCAGAGGAGCCATGTGATTCTGAGGACGATGAAGATGACTTGCCTGAGATTTTGTTGGATCTAGCGCTTGGGGGCTATCATTCCTATGGTGGGAGTTTTCCCCCAACTCTTTGGGAAAATGGTGTTCCCTGGTCTGCAGCTTTCCTGGTGTGGAACCGAACTGGTCTTGCTAGCACTAGGTTTTCTAGAGATGTTCGCGGGGGGTTTTTTGGGGTCGGGATTTCTTTTGGTCAGTCGTGTGCTTGCCTCATTGGAGATGTGGTCTTTCTCTTCGAGGGGGTCGGTTCTAGTGGCTTTGTGGAGACTCTTTCAGAGGAGCTGTCCCATTCTCCTTTCCTCCTTTCACTTAGTGGAAGGTTTTTGGGGTTCTCTCTGATGGAAGATGTTTTTCCCTTTCAGCTTTTGGACCTGTTGGGTATTTGGGTTCAGACTCTTTCAGTGCAGGGGAATAGTTATTTTCCTATCTGGTTATTTTCCCTACTCTCTATTTCTATGGAGATCTTTGTTGATGCTTTGTGGCATTGCTTCTTGAGGCTTGTCCTACCTCCTGTTGCTTTGGTGTAAGGGGCTCTTTTTTTCCCTTTGATGCCCAGCTTTGGTGGGCAGCTGTGTTGGTTCCTCTTTTGGGGCTCTCTTTGGGTGGCCACTCTCTGGGTTTTGCAGATCCCCTCTGTTGGGTGGGAGAGTGGTACTAGCTCTTTTGGTGTTTCTCTGAGTGTTGTGGGCCTTTCCATTGCTCGTGATGGGAGATGGACCAGTTTTAGTTGTTGTTTTGCTCCTCCCATGCTTGGCTTTTGTGGTTTTTTGGGTTTCCTCCCTCTCCACTCTATGGTGTAGCCCCCTTTTGGGGTGGGGTTTCACTTAAGGGTTCAGTGGCTGCTGAAGGTTACTCTCCTTCTTCAACCTTCCATTCTACTTCCTATTGAGGTGGAAGCTCCTTTTGCGATGGAAGCTCAACCTTTTGAGGTGGCTCGCTGCTGGATAAATGAGTTGTTGAGTGTGGGTGCTACTCTTGCAAAGGAGTGGTGGAAGCCTACTATGGAGGTTGAGCAGTCTCCTATTGAGGTGGAGATTGTGTTCATGAACTTGGAGGTGGAGGGGACTCCTATTGAGGTGGAGTTTTTCTGGGCTACCTCTTATGGTTGTACTAATGGAAGGAGATGTTACAGCTTTAGCCTTGTTATTTTGATATTTTTCCTCTCTGTTCCTATTGAGGTGGACAAGGAGTTTGCAGCGGGTTGGAATATCTTTGACAGCGTTGGTTTGGGCTAGAGGTGTAGTGGTTTCTGGACCTTCATTTTTGACAGAGAAAGATGTTAGAAATAGGAAATACTGAGAGGGGGGGGTGAATCAGTATTTCACAAAATTTTAATTTTGCCCACTTATGGATATAACAGATTAATTTAGTGCATACAAAGATTATCAAGCTAATTAACAAACATAGTAGTAAATAGAAAGAACTCATAACACATGATATGTTCTCGAGGAAACCCTGGCCAAGGCAAAACCCCAATGGGGATGGTACCCACAAAGATCACTAATCAAAAGTATCCTATTAGGGATATTGGACCCTGTTAAGAGTATGTTTACAATGTATAGTAGATCTGTCCTGGTTAAAGGACTTTAGGCCTTGTTAGAAGCATTAACCTTGTTAGGAGTTAGATTACAAAACCTGATCACCAGCTGAGCTCACTGCCCAAATAGGTAATAAAAAATGTTTCTTACTATAATATGGTACTTCTTACAACTTCACATCAATAGCCTTTGCTGCTATCACAATATACAACTTTCGCAAGTTATCCTTTTCTTTCTTTTTACAAAAAAACATCATACTCATTATATTTCAAGTATGCCTAATATATGAGTTATTAGAGCTAATAACTTCATATGGTCAGCTTCCAAAATCTTTATCCAAGGGTAAACATCTAGGATGTCATCCCTTCATAATGTTAAGTCATTATTTTGACAAGCAAAATAATCCCTTAACTCTTTCGCTAATACTGTCTCCAAAACTATTCTGTCTGCAAAACTATCTTCGGTAAACTTTGAATAACTTCATCTGTACTACTCCAAAATTTATATGCACTAAGATGGGGTATCCTCATACTCTATAGAAGCTTCATTTAACTCTGCAAACAAAAATATTGCTCCAGTAGACATCGCCAACTAAATCTTCATCGGGTGCTCTGTCAGGATCACTATATCCATACTTAGACAATTTCTTCCTTCAACTTGCCATACTTGCATTCTAGATTTTGCGCTCTTAGTAGAGATCATATGTTTCCATAATGACAAAATCTATGCATCCACATTAGCCAAATTGCCAACAATCTCCCCCTTTGTCATTGGTGGCAACATATGGGAAAATTGGCTAAGTGTGCAAACAAAACTTCAAAACACTTACACAAAATTGTGGCCAAATGTTATACAAAACATATAAAATATTATAGTCCATAGAATAGCTCCCCCTATGAGTATCCTTCCTCAACATATTATCAATTTTTTGCTATCTCACCCCCTTTGACAACAATGAAAAAGATAGGGTGTACAAAAATTTCAAAAAAAAAACTTGATACCTTGTTATCAGCTATTGCAAAGCCGATAGGCTTGCAACACAGTGGCCAAAATTTGACTTTCATGTTTCAAAATATTTCTCCCATATCTTCTTGATGGATTTAGCAACATTTAGTAAAGTACTCAATCCGTATGCTGCTATCTGACAAGCTTGCAGGTAATTAAAGCTAAACTTCTGAAAAGATGTCTTTACTGAAAGACACTCCTCAATTTGGTCTTCAACAATTGAGGTCTTGATTGAGACATGCTCTCTCAAGATGTTAATCCTGATCATCTTTCTGTTCTTCTCCTTTGCTAACATTCTGATTTCATCATTTAACTTCCTTATGTTCTTCTCCACAGAACTTACCTTTACATTAGGGCTTGTCAAGGTGTTTGTCTCAGCTATAATTGCATCTATCTTCTCTTTGATCTTCTTATCTTCTTCAAATGTTAGGATTTCTGATTTTGTGCATTGTATATACAAACTCTTTCCAGTCTCAAAATGTTTCCTCAAATTCTTTATACATACATCCAAATTACCAATATCATTTCGAATATTTACACTTATATTTTGTTGCATTTCTTCTTCATAAGCTTCCTGAGCTTTTATTCTAGCAATATCCTTCAAGTTAGAAAATTTAGAGTCAAAAGAGTTCATTACCATTTTAGCTTTCTCAAGTGGATCCGAGTCAAATACCTTAGTGCTGATCACACTGTCAAGTTTCTCTGTCAAAACTCTAACTTTGCCTTCAAGGTCCTTCACCTTCTTATTCTTTCCAATAATTTTATTAAGAGATGTGATGAACTCAAGCTGATCATCATCTTCAACCTCTTTTCCAATATCTTCAAAAATTGAACCAATTTGTCTCTTCTTACTGTCAGGTGTGCTAATGTCTTCAACTGGTATAGAAGGTGCACTAGAGGTAGTGACCTCTGTCAAAATTTGTTTACCTTTAACTATCTGCTCTACTGGAACTGATTTTGATATAGCTGGTGCTTCCTCTGCCTCTGTATCCTTTTCTGATTCTGTAACCTTCTCTTGCTCTCCTAAAGCCAAATTGTCAACAATGTTTCCTAGATCACAAAACACTACATCATCTGACTCTAGTGTCACTTTGGTGCCTTCAATGTCCATTGATTCTTTGCTAATATTGATATGTGAAGAAGATGGGACTTCTTCAATACCAACTTCCTCTGCATGTTGTTCCTCTGATTGCTTCTACTGAGGATCTAATTCAACATGCTTTCCTGCAACTATATCTGCAAGAACTTGCATTACTGCTTGCTCAGTCTCTTTCTGTACTTCCTCCTTTTTGCCTCCCATTATAAGAATTATTCTTCTCTTAGTTCTCAATAAAGTTCCAAGAGGCTTCAAGATTCTCTTCAAATGATCTTCATCCTCAACTTCACAAAACTGTCTGATTACATGTTCTCTCATCTTTGTGTCCTTTTCTTGTGCTCTCTATTTTCTATTCACAAGTCTGTTATACAAATCTTCTGGGATCTTACCATGAATAGTGCTAAATTTCTTATCTGTCAAAATCATATGTGTAATCATTGCATTTTCAAAATTTAATCTGTCAAATGATCCATATAGATCATAGTATTTATTTATCTTAGTGAAGTCTCCATGCTGCAATATATCTTCATTAACTCTTTCAATTCTTGGTTTCCAAGTTTTCTTCTTGACTGAAACTTCATCATCATCTTTAATTTCTGCTACTTTTCTAGGTATAGGTGGTACAATCACTTTCTGTCTCTTGCCCGGTCCTGTTGCACTCTCTTTTACTCTTTTTCTAGGAATAGGAGAAAAGGATTTTTCCCTTTCAACTTTTTTCAGGTTCTTCAACTTTTACCTTTACTGCAATACTTGTTTCTTCTCAATACACATAAGATAAGCTACATGAACCATTCCTACAGCCATGTCATCTTCCCTTGAACTACCACAGAATTTAGTTGTTAGGATTTTGCAAAGGTACCTAACATCATCTTGCTTAATCTTACTTATCACAATTCCTCTACCATTATAACTAGATCCAGTGTTGTCTAAGACAATCTTTCTCATGTTCTTTTCATTTAGTGGAATCTCTCCAACTTTTGATAATCCAGTAACATCATGAATTAGGTCGGCAGTTATATCAATAACTCTATCCTCCATCCAAAATTTCCCATTGTGGATTCTACTTAAAATGATCTTGGTACATTCCTCATCATCAAATTCATACTTCATGGAATAATTGATAATTTCATTGTTCTCTAGGTGCCCATAAGCTGGTTTAACTGACATGTCTTGATTATACAATTTCCTGCAATCATCATTAAAATCTGCATCTCCCAAGGTTTCAAACTTGCAACCTAAATATCCCTTAACATTCTCAATGCGTAATACTCCATCTGGTATAGATGATAGTGCTAGTTTGTCATCAATTTCAGCTGGTTCTACTGGTTCTTTCTTAATCTTAGGTCTATTCTTATCCTTAACATTATGAACCATAGAAATATCCATCTTATCAACTAATTAAAGATCGAAAAATACCTCAACTTTGCAAATCTAGGGTTTCAGTATGATCGGCGCTGCAAACTGCTTCCAAACTTCTTCAAATCATCCTCAACTCACTTTTGCTTCTTTCAAATATCTTTTCAATCACTTTGAAATTGTAATAAATTCAATTTTGACCTAATAACACTTCACATTAACTCGATCTGACATCGCATTCATTCATTTTGCTGCTAAAACCTTAAAAAGCTAATTCTGCAAACCTGCAACCATAAAACTTTTTGCGACCTCGCAAAACACAATATTTTCTTTTGTGCACTTAACCATAGCATTAGTACAACATAAAAAACCTATATCTAACTGCGCAAAACTTAACTCATTCAAATTCCTAATCTACACTAATCCTAAGTCCTAAACTACAGAAACTTACATAATTTAAGTACTTAAAGAAGGGTCAGGTAAAGATTCATCCTTACCATCAGATACATTACCATCCTAACTACTTTTAGTGTTGAATATACCTCCTTGATCTGTGCCTTTATCAAATTTTACTTCATTTTTATTGCTACAACAACCTTTCTCTTTGTTTCCTGCATTTTCATTCCTTCTTGCATTGTTCCTAGGGTTAGGGTTATGATGATAACCTTCATTGTTCATTCTGCAAACTCTTGCTGAGTGTCCAAACTTGTTGCATATTTGAAAAATGATTCCATTGTTTCCAAATCTCTATCCTTGCTGGTTAATCTGTGACTTGCAATTTCTAGCAATATGTCCTACTTTGTTGCATCTAAAACATACTACCACTTTTCTTTTATTCATTTCTTCAATAGATCTCTTATCTGCATTGTTAGTATTCCCAACCATTCTATTATCATAATTATTCAAAATTACTTTAGGTCTTCTACATTCATTAGCTCTATGTCCAAAACCATGACAATTATAACAATGTCCATTAAGAGGTTTAAATTGCTTACCTATGCAATTTCTCTTCATGTGCCCAATAGTATTACAAGCAAAACATCTACCTTTGAATTCTCTTTGCATACCTTTAGATGATTCTTCCTATTTTGATTCTTCTTGCTTTAATTCTTCTTTCTCTCTAGGTGGTTCTTCTTTAGGTGGATCTTCCAATGTGTTCTCATCTAGCTTCATTTCCTCCATACTTTCAGATGTCTTCAGATCTGGCTTCCTACTTTCATGATTTGTTCTAAACATACTAAATCCAAATCGAGTCTTATCAAATAATGGTTCTCCAAAAGAAATTTGGTTTTTAGTCCTATCATCATTAGAATATAGCCTTTCAAGTTGTTGTTTAGATTGAGTCAATTCACCTTTCACAATTTTATTATACTTCTCAATTTTTGCATACTGCAATTTTACTTTTTCAGATTCAGATGTTACCTTTTCAAGTCTTGATCTCAGATCTTCATTCTCAATTTTCAATTTTTCATTATCAGATCTCAAATTTCCATCTTTCATACTAAGCTTCAGATTTACTATCTTTAGTTCATGCTTAAGGATCTCATTTTCTTTTTCTAATTCATCACAATCTTCAACAAGAATATCAGATTCCTTTTCAGATTTCAGATCTTCAATCTTACCTTTTAATTTTTCAATAACATTATTTGCATCTTCATACTTTCTTCTTAAGGAGTTTCTTTCATCAATAAGCATATCAATCTGTTCAAGAGCTTCTTCAAGATTCTTTTGAAGTTGATCCATATCCATAGAGATCTTACTCAAGCTGCTAAGCTTTCCTTGAATGTTCCTTCTCTGAGTAACTATGCTCTGATACCAATTGTTAGAAATAGGAAATACTGAGAGGGGGGGGTGAATCAGTATTTCACAAACTTTTACTTTTTCCCACTTATGGATATAATGGATTACTTTAGTGCATACAAATATTATCAAGCTAATTAATAGACATAGCAGTAAATAGAAAGAACTCATAACACATGATATGTTCTCGAGGAAACCCTGGCCAAGGGAAAACCCCAGTGGGGATGGTACCCACAAAGATCACTAATCAAAAGTATCCTGTTAGGGATATTGGACCCTGTTAAGAGTCTGTTTACAATGTATAGTAGATCTGTCCTGGTTAAAGGACTTTAGGCCTTGTTAGAAGCCTTAACCTTGTTAGGAGTTAGATTACAAAACCTGATCACCAACTGAGCTCACTGCCCAAACAGGTAATACAAAATGTTTCTTACTATAATATGGTACTGCTTACAACTTCGCATCAATAGCCTTTGCTGCTATCACAATATACAACTTTCACAAGTTATCCTTTTCTTTCTTTTTACAAAAAAATATCATACTCATTATATTTCAAGTATGCCTAATATATGAGTTATTAGAGCTAATAACTTCATATGGTCGGCTTCCAAAATATTTATCCAAGGGTAAACATCTAGGATGTCATCCCTTCATAATTTTAAGTCATTATTTTGACAAGCAAAATAATCCCTTAACTCTTTCGCTGATACTGTCTCCAAAACTATTCTATCTGCAAAACTGTCTTCGGTAAACTTTGAATAACTTCGTCCGTACTGCTCCAAAATTTATGCGCACTGAGATGGGGTATCCTCATACTCTGTAGAAGCTTTAGTTAACTACACAAACAAAAATATTGCTCCAGTGGACGTCACCAACTAAATCTTCATCAGATGCTCTGTCAGGATCACTGTATCCATACTTAGACAATTTCTTCCTTCAACTTGCCATACTTGCATTCTAGATTATGCGCTATCAGTAGAGATCATATGTTTCCATAATGACAAAATCTATACATCCACATTAGCCAAATTTCCAACAATAGATAGACAGGCTATTTGTAGCCTGAGCTTGCTTCTTCGGTTTTATGGTGATGAAAGTGTCTCTCTCTTTTAGTTTCTTTTCTTCTTGTGATCGGGTGATTGCTGACAATTTTAAAGGGCTCACTCTGGTCCTTTGTTTTTGTTTTTGGTTAAAGCTTGCAGCTTTTGTGGGGGCTTGTCCCAAGATGATCTTTAATTTTATCTTTGATAGAGGCAAACTATTCAATATTTTTCTGTTGATTATCTACTCTCAGACTAGTGCCATTAATGTGCTTTTAATGTGCTCCTAGTCCTTTGTTCCATGGGCCAACACCCTCTTGCTACTTTTCTTTATCAAAAACATTTATTTTTAATTACTAGATAATTTACAGTAATTGAATTCTATTTATTTGGAATTTATTTAAATATTTTTTTAAGTCTATAGTTGGTTATGAATATTTAAGTGATTTATTTTATTAAACCTTTTTGAAAAAGTGACTTATATTGAGGGAATCAGACTTATTCCTCACTTGTGTATTTTGAAACTTATTGATTTTTCTCCAAAATTGTGTGGATAAAATCATTGCTTTACTCATTGGGTTTGATTCAGGCATCAGATCCTCATAGGTATTAGCTCTTTAGAACAGTGTCAAAATTTATCCCATTCCTATGGAGCTATTCAAGATTTAGCGGAGTTTTTATTTTCTTCTAATCATTTTAGTGTCTGTAGCTCAGTGAGAGGTAGGGCTCTCCTTTTTCTATTAATCCCTTCTCTGTTTTAGTTCATTTTTGTTTGTTTTTGCAATATGGGATGATAAATAGTAGTTTCCCCGCTTTCCTTTTTATTTATTTTACCTAATGTTTGAACCCAAAATGATCTCTTATTTTATCCTTTAAATCTATTTGTGCCATTTTGTAGGCAGTTTAGAGCATTAACTCCCAGAATAGTGCATATATAAGAAAAATTAGCACATATGCCTATTGTTTTAGTGCATACACCTCCCTAAATAGTGCATACAACGAGCACACTAGCACATATGCTTATCAAAGTAGCATATACACTTATCAAAGTAGTGCATACAAATCCTATTTTAGTGAATATGTCTTTAGTTTTAACACATCCATTTTAGTGCATATGAAATAGTGAGAAATTCTGAAGGGTCTATTAGAAATGTAATTTCATATTTGGATACCCTTTTTCCCCAAGATCCATTACGTATATTCACAATCAAAACTCAAATTCATTATGATATGTTTGAAAGCACTATCATTATTTTAGGCTTAAACTATATCTTGTAATTGATTTGTAATGAGGATGGATTAGTCTCCTTAATTGGTGACCATTGACGATGGTCTGGTCATGACTCATGAGGTTCATGGACGAAGTCCAAACTCTCATGTGGCGGCTTGAATGTGTCTTCATCGTTCATTTTTTTATTATGGATTATCTTAGAACCTTTGGAAGTTCTTGTTAGCCTTTCACTTGTACATGATCATGTGATGATCATAGTTTAATTTCTTATATTTATTCTTTATGATTATGTGATGCACTTATGTACATGATGTCCATTCCATGTGAAAAAAAAATTGTGTGGTACATAATTGACCCTATGTTTTTAAGGATTCCTTGGTGGGGCATTACAGATATCCTTAAAATAATAATGTATTCTTATACCCTAGAAAAAGAGTGAATACTCTTGTTAACTAATGGAATAGATAACCGTGAAAGGATATCTACAAATGGGAAGAGACCCTTGAAAGGAAGAGATCCTTTTTATAAGACATATACCTTTGAGAGGAGCTCTTGAACAAAGATAAATCTTCAAAATAAAGATAGTAAGAGAACAAGAATTCATCCATTTAGCCCTCCTATTTCTAGGTGAAAAATAGATTCTTGATGAAGGATGACACACTTTCAACCCCTAAGTAAGGTAATTTGTTTAGGATGAACATATTTTTACAAACAAGGAAGAGGTGGTGATCAAGGATGTTGGATACAATTGTCTGAAGGACATTGTTGGATTAGCTATGTGTTGTCTTTGATGTCACACAAATGTCATATCAATTATCGCTCTTAGTATCTACCGAGCTCATTCGGTCAGCTAGGCGGTTTTTAGTGTCTACCGAGTTCTCTCAGGTGTCTAAAGGAAACATGACAGGGTAACAGTGTTAATTGAGCCTCCTCGGTTATCGAAGGAAAATTAGTGGTTACTGAGCTCTCTCAGTCTCCAAAGGATGTTGCAGAATTTGCTGTGGTTACCGAGTTCTCTCGGTCACCGAAGGAAATCTTTTCAGGATTAATGTTTACCGAGCAAGGTCGGCCCTTTCAAAGAATTTTGTTATTACAGTTTGTTTATCCCATCTGACTGTTATAATAATTATTAGTGCCGACTTGACAATCTAAATGATTATGAAATGACATATATATATAGAAGGTCAAGTGGTGAATAAAAGATATACAACATGCAGAAATCATTTTGAAGAAAGGTGTGTGCGAATTTTGAAGGATGATCAGATATCCTTGAGGAGTAGCAAAGATTTAATTGATCACTAAGGATCTAGTGAAATAGAACAAAGATCTCTATTCAACAATTCAGTTGCAGGTCATTTCATTGTTACTCTCTAGCAATTGTAGCAGTGATATCAAAATCTCTTAACCGAGTTGGTTTAACAACCATTTTGTAAATCCTCTAACAAGGTAACCATTCTATTGAATTGTTTCAAGACCTCTTACAAGGCCACTCCTAGCAGGGTGATTACATCCTCTAACAAGGTCACACCTAACAGTGTGTTTTGTAACCTTTTACTGGGTTGGCTTCTAATCGGGCATCACTTCAGAAGAGTGAAAAATAGTAACTAGTTACATTGGTGGTTTTTCCCATATTGGGTTTCCATCGTAAATCTGGTGTCTCTTGTGTTCATATTATTTTCTTTATTCATGTAAGTTAATCAGTGATGAATTCTTAAGAACAGTTTAATTATTACACACTTCAAGGATCAAGTTTTCAGCATTTCTCTATATATTTACCGAGTGGCATAGTAAATAATTTGTTAAGATATTTAAGGGATCAGTGGTAATATTTTTGTGGTTAACTGATTCACCCCCCCTCTCAGTTACTGCATCTATATTTCCAACAATTGGTATCAAAGCTTTTGGTGCTTGTAGGAAGGGTTTCAAGGACCTAAGCTAAAGATCAGGATGTCTTACAAAAGAGAAATTCCAAGGCTTAACAAAAATAACTTTTCAGCATGGCAAGGTCTCATGAGACTACATTTGGCTTCCATTGGTGATTCAGGATGCAAATATATTGATCAAGAATATACAATTCCTACTGGCACATTAACTGTTGAAGACATTACAAAGAAGAAGAACCATAACACTATGATGATAGACATTGCATCAGCTCTTAGCTATGAAGAATTTGATGAAATCAAAGACTGCATAACTACTCATGAAATGTGGAACAAGCTGAAGAAAATCTATGGCGGTGATGACAATGTGAAGAGAGCCAAAGCAGAGAGCCTAAGAGGACAGTTTGATCAAATGAAAATGAGAGAAGAAGAAAACATTGCAAAATATGTTGAAAGGATCAAGACAAGTGTTAGTGAAATTAGAGCTTCTGGAGGAAAAATTGATGATGAAACGGTTATAAGTAAGGTTCTTAGAACATTACTCCCTATTTATGCAATAAGAGTTTCTGCTATTCAAGAAAGAAGATGTGAAGAAAATTACAATATAACTTTGGATGCCTTAGTTGGAAGATTGACAGCCTTTGAACTGGATAACTATGACAACTATGTTCCAACTTCTAAAAATATTGAATCAGCTTTTGAGGCCAAACTTTCACTCAAGAAAGGGAAGAAAATCCAATCAGAAAGTGAAGAAGAATCAGAGGAAAGTTCTGATAGCGATCTTGAAGTTATTGAAGCATTACTTGCAAAGAAGTATTCAAGAGGCACAGGAAAATACAAAGGTAAAACTCCCTTAATCTATTTTTCATGTGAAGAAATTGGTCATATTGTAGCTAGGTGTCCAAACAAGAAAAGCAAAGATGAGAGGAAAAATTACGAGTACAATGGCAAGAAAAATTTCAAATCATTCAAGGATAAAGGTAAGAAAACATGTTTTTTAGCTAAAGATTCGGATGATAGTGACGAAGAAATTGTTTTCATTGCTGTAAAAGATGAATCTGACAATGATGAAGATGAGATGGCACTTATCTCTCATATAAGCGAGAATGATACATGGATTATAGACAGTGGATGTTCACATCATATGACTGGTGACAGGACCAAGTTTGAACACTTTGAAAACTTTGATGGTGGTAATGTAAGGTTTGGAAACAATGAACCCTGTTGTATAAAAGGAAAGGGATGAATTTCATTAACCAAAGAACTTATATGTGATAATGCATATTGGGTCGAAGGACTAAAGCATAATCTTCTAAGTGTAGCACAACTAATCAACATTGGATTCAAGGTTGAATTCATGAATGGCAAAGCAAGACTGCTGGATGACAAAGGAAAACTGATAGGATCAGGCAAACAAACCAAAGGTAACCTATTTTATCTTGATCTTGGTGATTACTCATGTTTTATTGCTCAAATTGAAGAAAGTTGGTTATGGCATAAAAGGTTATGTCATGTAAATTTTGACAACATGATGAAAATAAGCAAATTCAAGAAAGTAAGAGGTATTCCTACTTTGAACAAACCTGATGTTGGACTATGCAAGAATTGTCAAATTGGTAAAATGGGAAAGTCTAGTTTCAAAAGTAAAAACTATTAGTCTGAAGATATTTTGGAAATTGTGCATACTGATTTATGTGGACCTATTGGAATTGAGAGCTATACCGGAGAAAAATTCTTTATTCTCTTTGTTGATGATTATTCTAGAATGATGACTGTTATGTATTTAAGAGAAAAGTCTGAAGCATTTGAGAAGTTCAAATGGTATTTAGCAAGAGTAGAAAATGAAATAGGAAAAAGAATAAAATGCTTGAGATCAGACAGAGGTGGTGAATTCATCTCCCATGAATTCAATAATTTTTGCATTGAAAGAGGAATCAAAAGACAGGTATCAGCCCCGAGAACTCCTGAGCAGAATGGAATAGCCGAAAGAAGGAACAGATCTATCATGGACTGTGCAAGGACTCTAATGATTGAAAAGAACATTGCTATGAAATATTGGAAGGAAGCTATCAACACTGCAGTTCATACCTTGAACCGAGTACAGCTGAGAAAAGACACATTCAAGACTCCATATGAGCTATGGTATGGCTACAAACCAAATGTAAGTTACCTAAAAGTATTTGGTAGTAAATGTTACATCTTAAAAGAATCTAGAAAAGGAAAATTTGATGTAAAAAGTGATGAAGGAATATTTTTGGGATATTCTTGCAAAAGTAAGGCATATAGATGTCTAAATTTGTCTACTCACAAAATCATAGAAAGTGCACATGTGAGAATTGATGAGTTTGCAGAAAAGATTGAAGAAGAAAGCAAAAAGGAACCAGAGGACTACAGAAAATTTGTTTACATCAAACCTGATACATTGCCAGACACATGTAAGGAGACTACATCTACCGAGCCCAATATAGTAACCGAGTCACAAGAAAAAGTTCAGACCGAGTCACAAAGTACCGAGTCTCAGTCTGAAGCTACCGAGCAAGTATCTACCGAGCCCGAGCAATCTGAACCTGAAGATGAAGAAGATGACAATGTAACTCATTCAGGAAGAAAGGAACCTATATTATCCAAGTACGTCAGAAAGCATCATAAACCAGATTAGATTATTGGTAACAAATCAGATGGTACTATGACAAGAAGTAAACTAAAAGGTACATGTTTATTTGCTGATTTTGAACCTAAAAATTTCAAAGATGCATTAGAAAATGAAAGTTGGATTGAGGCTATGAATGAAGAAATAGAGAAAATAGAGAAAAATAAGACATGGACTCTTGTACCTAGGCCTAAAGATAAAAATGTAATTGGGACAAAATGGGTATTCAAAAATAAGTTGAATGAAGATGGTCAAGTATCAAGAAACAAAGCAAGATTGGTATGTAAAGGATATTCTCAAGAAGAAGGAATAGATTATGGAGAGACTTTTTATCTTGTTGCAAGATTAGAAGGTGTGAGGACTTTACTTGCATATGCAGCACATAAAGGATTTAAGGTATATCAGATGGATATCAAATCTTCTTTTCTCAATGGTATTCTTCAGGAAGAAGTCTACATTGAGCAACTTGAAGGTTTTATTGATCCAGACAAAAGGGATATGGTCTGCAAATTACACAAAGCATTGTATGGTCTGAAACAAGCTCCTAGAGCATGGTATGAAATATTACATAACTATCTTACTTAGATTGATTTCAAAAGGGCTAATGACAACAACAATTTATACATCAAAGAAGGATTAGATAACAAAATTGTTTTGGTAGAAATATTTGTGGATGATACTGTGTTTACAGGAAATGATGATCAGTGCAAAGAATTTTCAGAGCTTATGAACAAAGAATTTGAAATGTCTATGTTTGGTCAGATAAAATTCTTTGTTGGACTTCAGATTCAGCAAAACAAAAATGGTATCTACATTACTCAGTCTAAATATATCAGGGAAATACTTAAGAAATTTGGTATGGAAGATTCAAAACTAGTTGGTACAACCATGTGTACTGGACTGAAGCTTACCAAAGATGATGATTCAAAAGAAGTAGATCAAACCTTATACAGATCAATGATTGGAAAATTACAGTATGTAGTACACACAAGGCCTGATATTGCCTTAGCAGTTGGAATAGTGGCAAGATTCTTGGCTAAACCCAGAGAAAATCACATGATGACAATCAAAAGAATCTTGAGGTATTTAAGGGGAACTGAAGATTATGGCTTGTGGTATAAATTTGGAGGCAATCTAGATTTAAAAGTGTTTACTGATGCTGATTGGGCATGAAACATTGATGACAGAAAGAGTACAAGTGGTGGAGCATTCTTTCTTGGCAAGAGGTTAGTATCTTGGACTAGTAAAAAGCAAAACTGCATATCCCAATCCACAGCAGAAGCAGAATATGTTGCTGCAGCAGTAAACTACTCTAATATTATATGGTTTAAACAACTTTTGGAAGGCATGAAGGTTGAGATCAAAGAACCAGTTGTTATGTTTTGTGATAATACAAGTGCAATAAATATTTCAAAGAATCCAGTAATGTATTCCAAAACCAAGCACATTGCAATTAAATATCACTTTGTCAGAGAATTGGTGCAGGACAAGGAAATCAGATTGGAATATATTCATACAAAAGAACAAATTGTAGATATCTTCACCAAGCCACTACCTAAGGATGCATTCTTGTATCTAAGAGGCAAGTTAGGGGTCACTCCCCTATCCGAGGTTCACTAAATAAAGTTTTAGTGATGCATCAATCAGTTGATGCAGCATAGTCAGGGAATCATTGCATATGAATCAGTACATAAGGTACATTGATATTTACTGAAACTATGTAAGTTGTCTTTGGCATGTGTTGTCAAAGAGGGAGAGTTTGCTGTCATTTCAAGAAATTTCTAAGAAGAATAATTTAAGAAGTTAAGAGGGAGAGTTCTCAGTCAGAGAAAGAAGTTTGAAGATGATGGGAATCATAATGAAGCTAAGGATATGTTTCTTACTCTTGGTTTCTCTATGAAATTTCATTGTGCTATGACATGTTGTGTTGCCATCAATGCCAAAGAGGGAGATTGTTGGATACAATTATCTGAAGGACATTGTTGGATTAGCTATGTGTTGTCTTTGATGTCAAACAAATGTCATATCAATTATCGCTCTCAGTATCTACCGAGCTCAATCGGTCAGCTAGGCAGTTTTTAGTGTCTACCGAGTTCTCTCAGGTGTCTAAAAGAAACATGATAGGGTAATAGTGTTAACTGAGCCTCCTCAGTTATCGAAGGAAAATTAGTGGTTACCGAGCTCTCTCGGTCTCCAAAGGATGTTGCAGAATTCACTGTGGTTACTGAGTTCTCTCGATCACCGAAGGAAATATTTTCAGGATTAATGTTTACCGAGCAAGGTCGGCCCTTTCAAAGAATTTTGTTATTACAGTTTGTTTATCCTAGCCGATTGTTATAATAATTATTAGTGCCGACTTGAAAATCTAAATGATTATGAAATGACATATATATATAGAAGGTCAAGTGGTGAATAAAAGATATACAGCATGCAGAAATCATTTTGAAGAAAGGTGTGTGCGAATTTTGAAGGATGATCAGATATCCTTGAGGAGCAGCAAAGATTTAATTGATCAGTAAGGATCTAGTGAAATAGAACAATGATCTATATTCAACAATTCAGTTGTAGGTCATTTCATTGTTACTCTCTAGCAATTGTAGCAGTGATATCAAAATATCTTAACCAAGTTGGTTTAACAACCATTTTGTAAATCCTCTAACAAGGTAAGAGTTCTATTGAATTGTTTCAAGACCTCTTACAAGGCCACTCCTAGCAGGGTGATTAAATCCTCTAACAAGGTCACACCTAACAGTGTGTTTTGTAACCTTTTACTAGGTTGGCTTCTAACCGGGCATCACTTCAGAAGAGTGAAAAATAGTAACTAGTTACATTGGTGGTTTTTCCCATATTGGGTTTCCACGGTAAATCTGGTGTCTCTTGTGTTCATATTATTTTCTTTATTCATGTAAGTTAATCAGTGATGAATGCTTAAGAACAGTTTAATTATTACACACTTCAAGGATCAAGTTTTCAGCATTTCTCTATATATTTACTGAGTGGCACAGTAAATAATTTGTTAAGATATTTAAGGGATCAGTGGTAATATTTTTGTGGTTAACTGATTCACCCCCCCTCTTAGTTACTGCATCTATATTTCCAACACAAGGATACACACCTCTTGCATAAAAAAGAATCCCAAATCAAATGCAACAATTCTTTATAAGAAAATAATATTACATGATAAACAAATACTACTATACTAAGGAAAGTAGATCCTTAGAAAGAAAAATAAAGAGGAATATTGACACATGAAACCTTGCCCCCCCAAGTGTGAATCCAAGGGAAAATACAATACATTTTACAACCTAATTTATAAATCTTTTATAATAGACATACAATTCCAAGAAAAAAATAAGTTGTAAACAAGGATTTAAATCTCTTGAAAAGGAGAAGATCCTAAACAAATTTATGCAAGAAAGGACATCATTTTATAAAAGAAACAAGTCAACAAAGGGATAATGGATGAATAGTAAAGGAACAAAAACTATTCCCTAAATGGAAGATCATTAGGAGCTACATCTCTATCATAAAGATCCATAAGCATCATAGGAGTAGGATTAAGAAGGTTTATACTATTTTTATATTTAGGTTCACCCACAAAAGCTCTTATGTAATCAACATATTCCATGCATTTTGTTAAAAATTGAAAGAGAAAACCACATGAACTATTGATAAAATATTTGAAATATTCCTTATAAGGAAGAAATATATTTTAAAGTATAATAATTCTATATTCAAGAACACCATGAAGGAGTAAAAACATCCAAAAATGAAAGAAAGTATGACTCACTCCATGTGATTTATAAAGAGAAGTAAGGAGAAATGTAACACCATAGGTTATCACACACTAAACTAGTTTAGTAAAATCCATGAATGCACATGAAATTTAATAAGGACACAAAGAGTATCTTACACCTAAATCAGAAGTATGTAAGAAGATTCAGGTTCACTAAAATATACAATAGGAAAAAGGGAAGCAATGCACATAGGTCGATCACTTCTTCTTGAACTAAATATGCACATCTCAAAGGAATTTTTCTCAATAGGAAAAGGAAGGTCACAAGAGTTGAATAGGTCAATTATCCTTTGTGCTAAATATGTGAAATTCAAATGGGGAGACATAATGAGATAATAAATGTAGATTAGGGAGGATTTATGAATACCTAAATTCAATATAAGAGATATCTTGCTTCGGGTCTTAATTTATGACAGATAGAATCCCAAAAATACTTGTGCTGATCTAAAACATGAAGACTATAACCTATCTATAAACCAAAATTCATCTAATTTTGGGAAGTATAGAATGTCTGAGTCATTATATACCTTTAGTTTTTTATTGAGACATTCAAGGATTCTTTGAATGTTCCTAATTTGCCTAGAAAAGTATCGGTATCTCCATAACCTATTCCTTGGAAACACAAATTCTTCTTTGAATGTGATAAAATATATTGATGAAATAGCTTTGACTTAACACAAAAACCCAAAAGGAAGTCATGAAAGATAAAACCTCATTTAATGGATGTTGTAATTCACCACAATGTTTGATTTAGAGAGAAAGAAGAAGACTTGGATGAAAGTAGATGAATGTTTATCTCCTTAATTGATAGAAAAATCCTTTTTTTGGTCTACATTGAGGGAAAGAAGATAGATGTATGGAGAATAAAACCTTGAATTCTTGAGAAGAATGCTAGATTTTGAATGCTTGGACTTTCTAGCTTGTTGGCTCTTGAACTTGAATTTCTTCCTTACACTTGATAACTTGAATTCTTGATTTCTTGATAACAACCTTGGATAATGATGGATGAAAAAAAGAGGAAAAGTAGGGAATTTTTATACCTTTCACAATATTTTAGGGATTGAAATTAAGGCAGACCAACTATGGGACCTAATTTCCCACCAAAACCCTAACATGAATTTTTGGTTTAATCTTGGACCACTTTAGGTAGGTATATAATGCCTCAGTCATTATGTAATTGGGTAAATAATGCCTCAATCATTAGGTACCTAGGTACATAAAGTCTCATCCATTATGTACCTAGTAAAAATGGTCAAAAATTGGATTGGGTGTCGGGATGATAGGGTAGATGTAGAATTATTAGGTATAACTAGTTTTGAGGTCAGGACATAACAAAATGGACACAAATAGTGATATAGGACCTAGGTGATTAAATGAATTATGGAATTGGAGGAAAAATAGAGGAACACACTTAGAAATAAGGGCTTACCTTGATTTTAAACAAAATTAAAGTGAAAGAGGACCCATATTTAAATTTAGGTGCCCATTAAGTTCCATGTGAGGTCTTGTTGTATAAAACACATTAATGTGGTTGAAAAATAGTCCTTAGATTTTACACTAATTAGGTGCTTACACTCTAGGATGGTGCAACTTTGACTTACGATTATTATGTATTATGATGTTATGTTAATGAATGGTTGTAATTAAAAAAAAATTATACATAATTGTGTACAATAGGAAAAGGGAAGCAATGCAAATAGGTAGATCACTTCTCCTTTTCAAAGTTGCACATTTAGAAGGAAGATGTCCCAATAGGCTAGGATGGGCCCAAAAACTAAATGGGTCAATGATCCTTTGCTAAATATGTAGAATATAAATGGAAAATGATAATGAGATAAGAAATGAAAATTAGGGAAGATTTATATGCACCTAAAATTAAAATAGGCAATATGACACTTCAGATCTAAATATCGAATAGATGGGGTCCAAGAAATACCTACAATTGTTGATATGGAACTTGAAGGGTGCAATCGATCTTCTAGTCAAATATGAGATAAATCTGGGAGGTACAAAATTTTTGAAACATTTTGTAGCCAAGAACCAAATGTTTAAAATGTTTTGTTCCTTGGGTTTTTGATGCAGGAGTATCCCGGGGTAGTTGGAAATCCTACATGTCAGAGTGTTTTAGTGTTACTCGGTTGCAATGTTAACTGATGAGCTTACTTGCTTGGTAGAACCTATGCTTGATGATTCTTGTGGTGCTTGGTTGACATGCTTTCTCTGTGATGCCTAGCTTTCTTGGTTGTTTTGCTAAGACTCGGCAGTTTGGCTTGCCGAATGGAGTTCTTATGGATTTTTTGGGCTGACTTGATGTATTTAATATGTGTATCATGTGTTGCATTCTCCTAGGTAGATCTAGAGGCTAACATGGAGAATTATCTATTTATAAGGCTATTTGAGAACCAACTAATGTTGCATTTAATATTTGTTTATTTTAGAAGCTGAATAGGTTTAGGATTTCTTTCTTTCTTCCAATCGACTTGTGGCTAAAGTAGTATATAAGCATGGGTTTGGGTAGTTATAGGGAGAAATGTGTAAGGAGTAGTAGAGATTCAAGTTAGGAATCTAAAGACGTGATTTTTTTAGCAGAGCTAGTAGTGATTGAGGCTTAGGAACAAGGAGATTGCTTGGTGGGCTGTGAGTACAAGTTTAGATCTTGTTGGATGTTTCTACTAGATTTTTGTAGCCTATTGTTTTTTATTAAGGTAAAAGTAGGTTTTACATGGACCTAAATCCAAATACAAAAAATAAAAAAGATAGAGCATTAAAGTTTCGAAGTGAAACACTTGCTGGAAAACAAAAGCAGGAACAAACAACAACACAGTTCAAACATAGAAACTAAAAGAAAAACTAGCAACAAAACAACTACAAGCAAGACCAAGCTATTTATCTGGTATCATTTCTTCATCCTTCTTCTGGAGATCTTCCATCTTTTGGATAGTCTCTTGCAGCTCCTTCAGTTCTTTCAGTTTTTCAGGAACCTTCCTCTGGATACACCCTCTAGTTATCATCCCCAGACTAGTATTGCCAGCATCCTCATCAATGGTGATTGTAGTTCTTTCTAGCATGTTCCTTTCCATATAGTTATGCAACATATTGAGTTCATAATTGTTTCCTTCAGACCCTCGTTGTTGTGACTCAGAACACCTTTTATCATGTTGTCATAGTTGCTAATTTTGGCTTCTAAGTCTTTCACTTTGTCATTAACTATCTTTCTCCTCTCAGTAGTACAATCCTCATTTTTATTTTTGTTTTTCACCTTATCAAAAACCTTATTTTCCATCTTTCCCAGCTTAGTAGTCATATTTTTCATGGTTTTTTCCATTTCCTGCATTTCCTTTTTCCGTTCCATTTTATTATCCTTACTCTCGACATTATTCTCCTCCTCCTGCATAGTAGCTTCCCTCAAGAGAACTAAGGTTTCCTCTTTATTGTTGTTTTTCTCCACCATGGTCATCATGTCCATACCTTCCTTATTCACTTTCTAGCTATCTTCATCTTTTTCATTTGTAGAGGGGGTCTTATTAGTCTCCTTACCTTTGTTCTCTTGGCCAGCCATGATTCCCACTATAAGCCCCTCATCATCATCACCATCCTCATCTTTGTTCTTACCATCCCCACTTTATGGGTTAACATTGATTAGATCTTCTTCCACAGGGGCATCCTGGATAGTACTCTTAGCATCCATAGTTAACACCTGAGTGCCTTCTTCCTCTTTATTGGCACCTCCATTATGATCAAGGGCTTCTTCCATGTCATCTTTTGTAGAATTTTCTTGGGACTCTTCCTCTTCCTCATCCACTCCTCCTCTTCATCTTCTTCTTCTTGATAGCTCTCCTCCTTTTCTTCATTCTCCTCTGCCAGCCATTCATTCATTTCCTCTTCTCTTTTTCTTGATTGTTACCTTCCTCTTTCTCATTTTTTTTCTCTTCTTCTCCAGAATCCTCCTCATCACCCTCCTCAATGTTACCCTTCCCCTGGGAATGAGGCCTTTTCACAATTTCCTCAATGTTGGCCATGTCTTTGCCATCGGTACTATCAGGGGCCTTTTTATTATTTTTCTTTCTCTTCTTACTTGTCTCATCCTTTGTCTCCCTCTCATTCTTCTCCTTTCTTTTACCAGTGATCCTTTTAGGGATAGGATTTGGAATATTGTCCCTGGTGTAGTCGGATATAAGAAGGATCAAGCCCTCATGCAGCATGGGGTTACTAGCCTTCTTCCTATGCCCCATAATACTACTGTTCAGGGAACTCATGAGATAATAAGGGAAAGAAATCCTCCTATTATGCCTAAAATCATTTGCAAAAACAAAATGGAAGTTGTAAATTTTGGAGTAACATCCATCAAGCGTAAAATATTCAATCATAACCTTCAAAATTTTGGCCCAAAATTCATCAATATTGGTTATGTCCACATAGTTTCCATTACCCTTAGTCATGAGGGATTTCTCATCATCAATTTTAGGGAAAATAGAGAAAGCTTTAGTTCCAAGCCTATGATTTCCTCTATGGAAATGGGTTCCTTCCAAAGGTAAACCAGTAATTTCAGCTAAAATAGAAATAGTAAGAGTGAAGGACTTTCCCCATAGGTGAACTTTACCATTAGCCCAACCATCTATGAACAAAGAAGTGATATGTTTATCATGTTCGTGAAGCTTCTTCATGAACTGCGTAACCCCCCTTTCTTCAGCTTCTTCCAAACTTTTCTGTTCTGTCTCCATTTGTCACAGTCGGAAGGTTCCTCCCTCTTCAAACCACCTCCCATTTTATGCTTAATTCTGATATACTGGTTCAGCTCCTTACCAGTGATTTTCACCTTTCTTCTCTGTTTATCTTTTCTTTTGTGGTTATCGATATTAACCCAATTTCTATGCTTCATTAATTGTGAAATAATGATCCCACACTTTTCCTTACATGCAAACCTCCTCGGTAAATGATTTGTCCTTGTCATCATCATTTTAGGTGATTTTTCCTTCATAGTGATTAATCCTGTCATAGCTAATTAGACTCGTAATCTCAGCCTTTAGATTCACTTCCCCTCTCCACTTTTGGGTGACATCACTCAAGGTACCTTCATTTGCCAGCATGTCCACCGATTTATTGCCTTCACGATAGATGTGAGTGACATGGTATTCTTCAAAAGAATTCATTATTATTTTTATTTTGTTTATAATGTGTTCTATAGTCCATGAGCTCATAGACTTCCCTTTAATACAATTAATTATATTTAGGGAATCCCCTTCCATCCATAATTTCGTGCAGCCCATATCTTTCGCCATCATAACCAGGTAAAGTGCAAATTCAACCTCCGCCACATGGTTCATTTGGATACCCAGCAGGATAGCGATCACTCCTAAATAGTTTCCAGCAATATCTCTTAAAAGACCACCACCTCTAGCCCTTCCAAGATTTCCCCTAGCTGAACCATCAAAGTTCCCTTTAAGCAATCCAAAAGGAGGAGTAGTCCACATAACATTATCTCTGGGATTTTGGATCTGACTACTTTTTAGTCTCTCCCACAAAATAATATTGTCCTTCTTAGGTTGAGGATCCCAATGGTTACTATCTTTTATTCCCATACTTCTATAGTTCTCCATTATACTTCTAGTTACAGAATTAGCAACCAAAGGAGGAGCCTTTTTCTCTCTATAGATTTTTTTATTCCTCTCCTTCCAAATTTTCCAAGAGAAGTGGGGAAAGAAAATTTTCCAAATATCCCTAGCATTTTTGTCATGGAAAGGACTCTGCCACTGCTGGAAAAACTCCTAGATAGAGTTAGGTTTCACCCAATTGAGCTCGAGTGAAGATATTATAGTGTCCCAAACCTCTCTAGTGAAAGAGTGGTGTATCATTAGATGATTTCAATTCTCAACTTCTTGATAGCATAGGGCACATCTATTAGGTAATTGAAACCCTCTTCTCATGAGGTTGTCTTGCGTGAGGATTTTGTTCTGGACAAGCAGCCAAAAAAACATGTTAATTTTAGGGGTAAGGTCTTTATTCCATACATGCACCCACAAAGGCTAAGCCTCATTAGGGAGGAGAAGATTCAAAGAAGAAGAAACTAAGAAATTTCCAGAGGTAGTCGGACCCCAAATAAGTTTATTAGACTCAATTTCTCTAATAGACTAGTTGTTTAATTTTTTATTCACTTCTTTAAATCTAGTATCCTTCAGCCCCAAGTCTATCTACTCTTCATTTTTCCAATAGTCACTCACAAATTCACCAATAGAATCTTTACAATCTTGGATAGCATTCCCCCATTCTTCATTCTCTATAAGAGGCTTATCTGACATCCATTTATCATTCCAAAATTGAATTTTTCTGCCATTTCCCAGCTTCCAAATAGCACCTTTGCTTATAAGATTCTTGCCTTTACTTATACTATTCCAAACAAAAGATCCTTGAATATCATTTTGAGATTGGAGAATTCCTTCAAGATTATTGAGATGGTATTTCCTCTTCATTATCATATTCCATTCTTTCTCATCTTCAAAGATTCTCCAGCATTGCTTTGCTAAGAGAGCCTTATTAGTATTAATTATGCTCCTAATTCCTAGGCTCCCCATCTTTTTTGGTTTACAAATCTTCTCCTAGGCCACCAGCTTGAGTCTCTTTTTCTCTTCCACTCTTGTCCAAAGGAACCTTTTTTTGGATTTTTTCAATTAAATCAGAAAACTTATGAGGTATTTTGAACAGACTAAGGGCATAGATAGGAAGATTTTAAAGAGTGGCCTTCAACAGTTGGACTTTTCTAACTTGACTGAGGATCACTCCTTTCCATCCCACCAACTTTGTATGAAATATATCAAGGATTTTGTTCCAAAAATTGGCCTCCGATTTCAAGCACAGTGGCAGCCTGAGATAAGAGGTTGGGATTCTTCCCATTTTGCAACCAAGAATAGCATAGATTTTATTCATTCTAGCTTCAAGAGTATTGAAGAAAAATAGGGCACTCTTCTCCTAATTTATGAGTTGACCTAAAGCACTTGAATATACATTTAATTAATTTTTCATATTACTAGCCTCTTTAATAGTAGATTCTCCCATAAGAATCGTATCATCAACAAATTGTTCATGACAACAGACAATACCTACTGAAGATGGTTGCAAACCTGAAATCAAACCTTGAGAGACCTGAAGGGTAATGAATCTCCCAAGACTTTCAGCTATGATGGAAAAAATGATAAGAGAGATAGGATCACCTTGTCATAACCCTCTGGAAGGTCTGAAGAAAGGAGAGGATCCCCCATTCACAATCACCAAAGAGGAAACCATAGTAACAAGTTTCATAATAAGTTTTATCACTCTAGCATCAAAACCAAAAGCCTGAAGAATTTTAGAAAGAAGCTCCCAATCAACTCTATCATAAGCTTTTGATAGATCAAGTTTCATGAGGAAACCCCATTTCCTTGATTTTTCCAGCGAATGAATATTCTCATGAACAACCATAATCGAGTCCAGGATTTGCCTCCCTAGAACAAACCCATTATGTTGAGGAGAAATAAGATGATGGAGAATCTTGAGAATCCTTGTAGTGAGAACCTTAGACATGATCTTATACAAGCAGTTACAAAGACTTATAGGCTTAAAGCTATCAACAGAGTTAGCTCCCGGTCTTTTGGGTATCAGAGCTATGAAGGTGGAATTGAGCTCTTTAAGAATAGCTTTAGAACCATAGAATTCTTTCACAACACCACATATATCTTTTCCAATAATTTCCCAGTAGTTTTGAAAGAAAAACATTTGGAAGCCATCTAGCCTAGGGGATTTTTCACCTTCAAAAGACTGGATAGCCTTTTTAATTTCATCCTCTATTGGAATAGCTTTAAGAAAGAGATTGTCCTCAGCCTCCAACAATGTAGGAATTTGACTAGCCTGTTGTTAAAGATCTGGCTAGCAAGAGTTAGAATTTGACTTGGATCTTGAGGTATCTTGCAAGACTATTACTTGCTTTGTAATTGGTTGTAACTAAGAAGGCCTTACAACCTGACACATTGCATGTAATCAATTATTTATGAATAAAGAGTTCAGTTTGTTTTCATATCTTGTTTTTTTTTTGGTTTCCATTGTGTGGTTTCTTAGTTGGGGGCTTGGACATCTCCTTTGGGGATTCTCTCAGCTTTGTACTATGTTAGTTTTTACCTCAAACTTGTAAGGATTCTCTAACAGCTCCTAACCTATCTAGAAAAGTTTTGATAGCTTTGTAACTTGTTTCTACACACAAAAAATAGAGAAGAAGGTTGGATAAATGGTGTTACCTTAGTCAAACCCCTATTTAGGAATCAACCTTCAAATGAAATAAAATAAAGGAAAGTGTGTTGTCATGTAATAGAGGTTAAATCTAAGAAATGAAGTATATCATACCTTGGTAACACAAATTCTTCTTTGATTGTGATCAAGTATGTTGATGTAATAGCTTTCACTTGACACAAAAACCCAAAAGGAAATCATGAAATTCAAAACCTTATGGAATAAATGTTGTAATTCAATGTTCTATTGAGGGAGAAAGAAAAAGACTTAAAATCATAGGTGTATCTCCTTGATAGAACACTCCTTTTCTTTTCCTCAAATGGGGAAAGAAGATAGATCTATATAGAGAAACACCTTGAGTTCTTGAGAATAATTCTAGATCTTGAATTAGATGACTTGGTTTCTTATTATCTCTTGAACTTCATTTTCTTCCTTGCACTTGACAGCTTGATTATGAATCCTTGATAATAAATGTGAATGATGGATAATCTTGATCATGGTCACTAAAATGACAAGAGATAGGATGTTTATATACCCTTCACAACATTTTATGGATTAAAACCAAAGTAGTCCAACCATGGGATATAATCTCCCAATAAAATTGTGAGATAGAGCTTCGGGCCAAATTTGGGCCAAAATAGGTGGGAACACAACATTTGAAACATTTTGTTCCTAGGTACAAAAAAATTCAAATGTTCTATATGTAGGTAAATCAACCCAATTTAAACTAGGTGTCGAGAAAATAGGGTAGATGTAGGATAATCAGCTACAACTAATTCTGAGGTTGAAATAGAACACAAAAGCCATAAATAGTGATATAAAGCCTAGGTGATGAAATTAATTATGGGATTGGATGAAAAAAGAGGAGAAAACTTAGAAATAAGGGCTAAACTCATTTTTAAGCAATATTAAAATGATAGTGAGCCTATATCTAAATTTAGGTGTCTATTAAGTGCCATATGAGGTCCTGTTATATAAAATACACTAATGTGGGTGCAAAAAATTCCTAAAATTATACACTAATTATGTGTTTACAATTTAGGATGGTACATTTAGCCCCCACTTTAGTGGAATTATGAGAAAACTCAGTCTCACAATAAAGAGTGATGAGAGAGAATAAAATGAGAGAGGAAACACGAGAGATGGTCATGTGAAAATTGCAAAGAGTTAAGACATCACTATGTTTAAGGATGAAAGACCCCCAAAAAAGGACTCAAATCACACATCCATGCACAAGGGCATGAATAAATAAGACAAAAATAAAACCAACATGAGACAAAGACACCACAAAAAGGGGTTAGTACCAAAATAAAACTCCAAATTAACTAGTAGAAGAAACCTAGATCTAGAAATGTCTCAACCAATAATATCATGTTCAGAAAGATATTGGAAGAGCATAAGTGACCACATGGAAAGGGAAAGAGAATCAAAAAAGATGATACATAACTCCATGATCTAACCTAATATCATAGCTATGAGAAAACACACACATACACAGACCATGAATCCAACAGGCTTGCAAATTTTGTTATGCTAGGTGATTCATGGGAGAAGAAGAAGGAGAAGAAGGAAAGGCTAACAAGTTGTGTTATGATAGTTCCACTTGTGCCAAAGAAAAAGGGAACGAGAATCAATGGTCTAGCAAGCTACATTATTCTAGTCGACTCTACCTTTAAAAATTGCATATAGGGGTGGCTTGAAAAATTTTGCACTCAAGGGTCATTTTGAAAAACTTTGCACTCAGGGGCGACTTAGGGGATTAGTCCTATGAAAAGCATTATCTCCATAGGGATCCAAAATTATTATCAGTCCTAAGGAAATCATTATCTCTTGAGGGATAAAAAATATGGTCAGTTCTAAGGAAAGCATTATCTCCTTAGGGATCAAGAAAGGTGATAAGTCCTCAGAAAAACTTTATCTCCTTAGGGAAAAAAACATTATTAGTCCTAAGGAAAATATTGTGTCCTTAGGGATCAATAAACAAAATGTTTCATAATATACAAGGAGGCCATATGTATGCCCCCCTCTTTATGATGATGACATTGTACTATGATGGAATCATAAGGAAAAGAGAACAAGGATACTTAGTTCCAAAAACAAGGAGATATCCTTAAAACAAAAATGTATGCTTGTTCCCTTAAACAAGAGTGAATACTCTTATTAGCCAAGGAAATAGATAATCATGAAAGGATATCCACAAGAGGGAAGAGACCCTTGGAAGGAAGAGATCTTGGCTACAAGACATCTACCTTAAAGAGGATATCTTGAACAAAGACAACATATTCAAGAAAAAGAGGGGAAGAGAACAATAATGCACCCTTTTAGCCCCATATTGCTAGGTGGAAAAGGAATTCCTGGTGAAGGATAACATACTTTAATCCCCAAAGTAAGGGAATCTATCTAGGATAAACATAGTTTTTCAAATAAGGAAGAGGTTGTGAACAAGGATACACACCTCTTGCATAAGAGATAATCCTGAATGAAAACAAAACAATAACTTATAAGAAAAGAATGTTACATTATAAACAAATGCCACTATACTTAAGGAAAGTATACCCTTAAAAAGAAATGGAAGGAGAAAATTGATACCTGAAACCTTGCCCCCTAAGTGTGAAGGAAAAGGAAAATATAATACATTGTACACAATAAGTGGTAGATCTTTTATAATAGACATGCACTTTCAAGAAAAACTAAGTTGTAAATCTCTTGAAAAAGAGAAGATCCCAATGTAAAAGAAACACATTTATGCAAAAAATAGCATCATGTACTATAAGACAAACAATAAGACAAACAAGTCAAAAAAAAGGAGGAATGAATGATTTACAAAAGAAATAATATTCAATCCCTAAATGGAAGATTGTTTTATGATAAACATTCCCTTTGAGGCATGCAATAGATTGTTCACAAAAGATGAAAGTACCTTATGTGAAAAAAAAAATCTCATGCCAAAAAGATGCGTGATCATAAAAAAATTCAAATCCATAAAGAGACAATAAAGAGAAAGATGGAAGGATATCACATTATACAAACTTAGTGGATAAATCAATTATAAAAGATATACACTTCCAAACAAGGAAGAGCCTGTAAAGAAAGATATCAATCACATTAGAGAGAAAGATTCTAAAAAAACAAGTTCATGTATGGAAGGACATAACAATATAAAATATGTAAAAAACAAAGAGATAATGGATCCTTTGAAAGGAGGAATAGAGAGACCTTTACCCCCAAGTGTGGAAATAAGGAAAATAACCTATTATGTTTCTCACAATGCATATTATGTAAAACAAAGAACCCCCGATGATGTAAGCTTCTAAATTTACATAATGGAGAGAAACATCACAAGAAAAAAAAGAGAAGCTAACATATGCCTTTGATATCAAGAAAAAGAATAAGATGTGTTGTTAATGAAAGAAGAGATATATCTACTAAATCTTGAGAAAATTTTCTAAATTCAATACAATCAGCAAGAGAGTGTTTATTTATATGATGAAAAAGACATATAAATTCACCATTAATAGGGATTTGATTATTTGGAAAATTTATATAGGGAAATGAATTTTAGGATCATATTTAATCCTCCAAAGGAGTCTTTTAGCTAAAGCCATTCGGTCATCAAAAGGAGGTGTGATGATGGATCGTGTTGGTAAAAAAATATCAAGAGGAGGTTTGTGTTGGGATCAAGATGGATTAGAAGAAGGAAATATGGTATATTGAGGTATAAACCCTAGACCACACCTAGTAATTTGTGAAGGAGGACCTATACGAACCTTAATACCTTGTTCATTAATGTAAAGACCTAATCCATTGTAACCTTATTGATCAGTAATGTCATAGCCCACATTGTAACTAGATTTTAACATAGAGGGTGAAGGAGATGCATCTTGAGCTATATGGAAATATGTTGTATAAATAAAAATAAGAGGATAAATAATCTCTTTAGGGAGATTCCTATCACTATTCTTATCTTCTTTAGGTGGTGAAAAAGAAGAAGGTTTATCAAGATCTTCTCAAGTCTACTTAATATTATTGGAGAGAAATCATCAAGAAAATTCTTAACATTAGGATTATGAATAATGCTTTGATAAAAGGAAGATTGTTTAAGATCATCCAAAGAATTGCGTAAACTAGCTTCCCTAAGACTATCCATTAGGGTGGGTTGAGAAGGAGAGGATCTAAGTCTTACTAGGATGGGATCATTAAGATCTATATATCTATAATAATGATGAATAGGCACCATAGGAGTAGTATTATCAAGGTTTATACTAATTTTATCTTTAGGTTCATCCACAAAGGCCCTTATGTAATTAATGCATGTCATGTATTTTCTTAAAAATTGAATGAGAAAACCACATGAAATATTGATAAAAGTCTTTAAATATTCCTTATAAGGAAGAAATATATTTGAAAGTCTCATAATGCCATATGCAAGAACACCATGAAGGAATAAAACATCATGAAATGAAAGAAAATATGATTAAATTCATGTGATTGATAAAGAGTTGAAGTAAGGAGAAATGTAACAACATAGGTTATGACACACCAATCTAACTTAGTAAACTCCATGAATGCTAATGTGATTTAACAAACACACTAAATGTACAATAGAAAAAGGGAAGCAATGTAAATAGGTAGATCACTTCTCCTTTTCAAAGTTGCACTTTCGGAAGAAAGATATCCCAATAGGCTAGGATGGTCCCAAGCGTTGAATGGGTCAATGATCCTTTGCTAAATATGTAAAATTAAAATGGGAAATGATAATGAGATAAGAAAAGTAGATTAGGGAAGATCTATATATACCTATAATCAAAATAGGAGATATGTTTCTTTAGATATGAATATTGAATAGACGGGATCTAGAAAAAACCTATAATTTCTAATCTAGAACTTGAAGTTTGTAACCTATCTTCCGATCAAATCTAAGCTGAATCTAGGAGGTACAAAATATTTGAAATGTTCTATACCTAGGAATAGAAAACTTGAAACATTATGTTCCTTATGGCTTTTCCTCAAACTTGTAGGGATACTCTAATAGCTCCATACCTATCTGGAAAAGCTCGGGTAGCTTCGTAACCTATTCCTACGTACAAAGAAATGACTTGAAAGAATGATGGATAAAGGGGTTTTCCTCAATCAAACACCTATCTAGGAATCAACCTTGAAATGAAATGAAATAAAGGAAAGTATGATATCATGTGGCAGAAGCTAGATCTAAGAAATGAAGTATATCATACTATGGAAATGCAAATTCTTCTTTGAGTGTGATCAAGTATGTTGATGCAATAGCTTTGAATTAACAAAAAAAACAAAAAAGAAATTGTGAAAGATAGATGCTTATGGAATGGATGTTTTAATTCACAACAATGTTAATTGATTGAGGGAGAAATAAGAAGCCTTGAGGAGGTATTTGTATCTCCTTCCTTGATAGAAAACTCATTTTCTTGGCCTCCAATGGGGAAAGAAGATAGATCTACAGAGAAAACACCTTGAATGCTTGAGAAAAATTACTAGATCTTGAGTTCTTGGACTTGGTCGCTTGATAGTTCTTGAACTTGATTTTCTTTCTTGCACTTGATAGCTTGATTATCAATCCTTGATAATGACTGTTAATGCTTGATAATTTTGATCATGGTTATGAAAATGAGAAGAGATAGTGTGTTTATATACTTCTCATTATATTTCAGGAGTTAAAACACAAGCAAGTTGACCATGAGATCTAATCTCCCACTGAAATCTCAACATAACATAGAGCTCAAGGCCAAATTTGGGCCAAAATAGGTAGGAACAGAATGTTTGATACACTCTATTCTTCGGTACAAAATGTTTCAAATGTTATGTACCTAGGAAAATCAATCTAAATTTGAACTAGGTGTCGGAAAGATAGGGAAGATGTGGGATAATCATGTACAACTACTTTCATGGTTGAGATAAAACAAAGAGGCCACAAGTAGTGATATAAAGCCTAGGTGATGCAATGAATTATAGGATAGGAAAAAAAATAGAGGAGCAAGCTTAGAAACAAGGTCTAACCTCAATTTTAAACAATATTGAAATGAGAGTAGACATATGTCTAAATTTAAGTATCAATTAAGTGTCATATGAGGTCATGTTATAGAAAATACATTAAGGTGGGTGAAAAATAGTCCTTAAAAAGTACCATAATTAAGTGTTTTTTCAATTTAGGATGGTACAAATTAATTATTATTTCAGATTTATATACTAATGTACTATAATAAACTTGAGTGTTATGAATGGTTAGTAGGTGTAAAGGTGAGAATGTGATCAAAAGAGAGGTGGCTAGAGGTTTGTTGGGATCTCCCAAACACCACTCACATAGTTTAACATTCATACAAATTTTTGGGTTCGTAACAAAATGCTTTGTTAGTAATGTGTGTGCATGCTTTTAAAAATATAGTTATATGTTGTGTCTTTGATTAATGGTTTCTTTAAAAAATGTTGATTGGTGATTGTCTTTATTAGTTTATTTGAATAATTTGTTTTGAAAAAAATTAAAAATTAATAAATATAATATGTGTTAAGAGAAGCATTGTAGACACATTTACCTATTGTTGGTGTAGAACTTGCAAAGAAAATCATGGAGACGATAAAGGCCATTTTGGTTTTAATTGATCATGAGCATGTTGATCATATTCTTCTCAATGTGCCTTTGTTCAAGGCTCGAGTGAAGCATCCACAACGAGTGAAAATGGAACCAGAGGTGAACGATATTGGTAGTTCTTCCTACCAGCATAGTCATCATCAACCAGTCATGCCAGAGCTGCCACTAGAGAATCCACAGGATGAGAAGGAGGAAAATATCTTTCACGATAAAGATATGGAGGAATGAATGCCTCTAAAAGTTTAGTTTTTTTATCTGTGTTTATGGGTTAGTTGCATCTTCATTAACATGAATTAGGGGGTTATTATGAAATAGTTAAGATTTTGGTACATCATTCATATAATGTTTTAAAAATTATATGGTGTTTACAGAGCCATAGACAGTAAAGGTTTTTGTTTGTATGATATGTCATGTAAATATTTTGATCATATCTAGCTAATTTTGAGTCATCGACAATGGTTTCTTATGTACATCTCTTAGAGGGAGAGGTTATCAACCTTTTTGCCAACAAAAAATGTGTGATTTTATTTGTCTCACTTAACATTATTTATATTTTATTTAAAATAAATAAAATAAAATACGCAATGTAGATAAGAAAAAATCTCTTTTCCTTGCATGAATAACAATGAAAAAAAACATTTTTATTAATTTATCAAATGAACAACAAATTTTATAGCTAACTAAACTCATTAATTATGCAATGTGGTTGTTATATGAACAAGAGTGGATAAATAAATGCAAAATACATGGGAAAAATAATTGTAAAGAAAATTAGATTTGGGTTCTGTTAGCACTACCAAATTTTCCAACATAAATTCTGTGTTTTTTGAAGTTTGAAATATATACTAGAAGAATTTTTGTTTGGTTAAATGGCTGCCTAAAATAATTCTAAGTCTTGGTTCCAATTTACCAGAGAATTTTCTTGTGATCCATAAAGCCCTAGCTAACTATCTTGTCAAAATAACCCTAATGATTTTCATTCTAAAATAAAACCCTAGGTCAACCTTCTATCCTTCTATTTGGTCGTTACTTTATGAAATCACTTAAGTTTCCATTTAGGCATGTGTCTTATTTTATCGTCGGGTGGGGCCTTACCTAGTAGGTTTTTATTTAACTAAGCCAAAACTTTAATTTTTCCTAACTCTGAAGCTCATGTGACCTTTTTAAATCTTTTCCTAAGTCCTCATGTCCTTTTCCTAAAGTTTTGGCATTTTATTTAAGTGCTTATCTTCCTCATCAATCTAAACAGTCGGTGCAATGGCGCAATGAAAAGATGCAAGGAGATTAACCATCATGGCATTGCGATAGTCGTTGATGAATCAAAGACTAAGCAAGTATGGTAGGTGGGACCGATCAACTTCATTTTATATCAACCGTCTGATTGAGGTAATACGACGATGTGTATTCACTGGGCCCAATTACTAAAGGGGTTAAGAGGTTGACATCTTGGTTCTAATCTGATTGCCAATGCAATCTCATGAAGGAAAGGTAATCGAACATTTGCGATTGTGGCATTGCGACAGCTATTGATTTTCCATAAGGACATAAAGCACGATAGTGGGGTCCAATCATAAATACTTAACGATAACTGTTGGATGCTTTTCATCTAACAGCTACAATGAATATAGATGTCAAGTGGGTCTGGAAGACTGTAGTTTGAGTTACCGTAGATTTTTTTTTATCTAACGGTTGGTGTAAAGGTGCGATGAAAAGGTGCTCGAGAATTACTGATCGCGGCATTGTGATAATTGTCAGATGTTTTCTAAGTGAAGATCAACAGTTCTAATTTAAACTTAACCAAATTTGGTGCAAAAGAAAATTCACCCATTGAGTTCAAACCGTTCGAGTTCTCAAAGAAGTTATGGTCGGATCGTGTGGAATGAATTGTCAAGAATTAATGATTTTTGTGCGTGATATATCTTTTGATTGTTTCATTTCTAAAAGCACAAAGCTATAGAATTTGCAGAGCCTTGGTGAAGGAAAATTACAGAGTGAATTACCATTTTTGAGAAATTGTTGAAATTGGTTAGTACTCTATGAATTATTGTCTCCCTGCTATTGTTTGTCTGCAATTCCTATTGAGAAAATCTGGGTGACCTTCCTGCACCTTTTCTTGATTTTCATATTATTGTTGAAAACCCTAAATTTTGAAAATGGCACCAAGGAGGGAGTTAACAGGAAATGTTGAGTATCATGAAAGGGGTGTACATGAGGACCTCTTAGAGTAGTTTGATCATTCAACCACTGATACATACAAAGAAAAGGAATTGGTACCAAAAAACCCTAGGGTTAAAGTTGCAAATGGCCTGTATGACAAAGGAAATTATATGAGAGACACTAGCATTGAGGTCTCTGGTTTAGTACTGTTCATGGTAGGTTTCGGGCAGAGACATGCTTTTTCTCCTAGTAGAAATGTGTGGTAGTTTAACTTAGGAAAATTTGTTGTACCCAATGTGTTCATGGATGTAGATATCATGATCCAAGTAGCACAAAGATATGATCATGTAGCTAGGGTTGTCAGAGATATAAATGGAAACCCTCTAATTAGTATTACAGCTGAAGAGATCAGAGAAGTTTTTAGGTTGAGTGAGCCCACCAGTGATCTAGAAAAGATGACTTTGATGAAAAAAGACATATCTATATGGCTCAGAGGGACTATCTCAGAAATGGTCCTTTGAAGGAATTTTTCAACAAAGTTGGAGGTCTGATTACAGTAGGGCCAAATACACAAGAACCATTCAAGATGGATTACTTTAACCTTAGGGCAAAGGGTGTGTATTGGTCATTGTGCCAAATTTTTGGATAAGATGCTCAAGAAGAGATGCCAATACATTACATTGTTTTGATGCCACAAATTCTACACCCTTATTTGGCAGTCACTTTTGATTTTGCCCCTTTCTTGGCTGAATTAATTCATGAGGGACTAATGGGAATCCAGAAGACTAAAGTAGACAGATCCTTTTGTTGGTATTCCCTAATGATGTATATGTTTTTGTATAAGGGTGGAGATTACTTTGAGAAAGAAATGGACCTTATGAGGTAGAAGGATGGTGAAGAAATGTCAGTCCAATTATGGAATCTCAATATGACTTGGGATAGAAATGAGACCAGCTTTGTCACTTTTGATAAATGTGTTGCATCAAGGCTTAGGGCTTTGTTATTTTTAGAGAACCCAAAAATCCCAAAGGCCTTGTTGGATCTCCTTAGACCTAAGCAATATGCCACTAACATCAATATTGTACACAATTGGGGTGATTTTATCCTCTACCCAGTGTCTACTATAATCAAGGTGTATGGTTTTAGAGGGAATCCTTTTATACTGCCATATCAGGTCCTTGTCAAGATTGGGGTTGCAGAATTTTTGAGACAAATTGGAGGGTTACAAGATCGTACCATCATAGGAAAAGCTAGAGGAAATCTTTTTCCTACTACCATAGTAGCCCACCAGTTTGTGGTCACAAAAGGTGGATGGTCCCATATGGATAAAATCTTGGATCCATATCACATGGCCACTTCAATTGCTAGGGCAGAAGATCCTGAGGGTTTCTACAATGATATATTTAAGAAGAGGACAAGATTTCACCTCTATGGATCATGTTTTTGTGTGTGTGAATTTTGTACCTAGCTGTAGACACAACACTTCAGTAAAACATTAGAGGTTAGCTAAAATCAAAATCATGCAGTGAAATGGAAACTAGTCTAACCAGGTGATTTACTGCCTTCTAATAGGTGTGAGTATGATATTCTCAAATAGGACCGAGATCAATGACCTTGACGACACCTAAACGAAGGATTTGAATGCAGAATCTAGATATGAGATGAATGCAAATTAATCTATATTTTTAGATTTTCTATGCAATAAGATGAAATAAACTGATATAAATCTATTCTAGATGAAAAACTGATATAACATGCAATTAATCTAATAATGATATGAATGCTCAAAAACAATGAAAATCTCACAACAACTTTGTTTCACAAAGATTGATTCTTCGATCACCAATTCACCAGCATGAGGATGCAATTCGTGGATGGATCCCAAATGAAGAGTTGAGGCCTTAATTTATAGAAATCTGGGGCTTTGGAGGTGCATGGAAAAAAGCCATAAATCACTCTTGATAAACTCAAGTTGATTTTTAAGTTATCAAGAATTTAGAGATAGATTAACTCACAAAATCATGCAAATCAGCTTTTTAATTTAAATCAGAAGTTGAGATCAGCTTTTAACTCAAAAAAGAGTTGAGCTTATTTTTAAAACAACTTGAATTGATTTTCTGATTTAAAGCTTAACTATTTTTTTGGATGTGCATAATTAATTATGAATTAATTAAATAAATAAAGTGATTTATCCTCAACTTAACTGATTTATGGGTTAATCAATTATTTTAATCAAACTTTTATTCAAAACTATATTATTAATTATGACAATTGACTTTGATTAATTAAATAAGAATTTAATCAATTAGTCATAGGATAAATGATTTATTGTCAGAATTAAATAATACAATTTAGGAATAAATAGAATTAAATCTAATTAAATAATTAAGTGGCAGTATTAAATCTAATTAATTAAATATTTAGAATATTCAATTAATCAAACTTTAGGATAAATAAGATTTATCACCAAATAATCATTAAATTAAAGATAATTAGGATAAATAGGAATAAGGAATATTCCCCAATGCAAAATTTAGGATAATCAATTAAGATTCGATAATGTGCCGATGTGCCTTAGGTTAGGACTTTGATGTTGATTTTGTTCGATGTGTCAATATAGGAGGTTAATGAACCTATAGCCCATTTTTGGGGTGTTACATTTTGCCCCTCTTTGAATTACTATGCGAAGCGCAATGGTTCAAAGACAGTCTGTGTATGATGTTGAAACTGATGTTTGAGATTGAAATTGATATGAGACAGAAACTGATTGAAATATTTAAAGATATTAGGTCCTGAATGACCAAAGATAATGTTAACTATAACAGCAATGAACTGAAGATTGCGAAGAAGTGTCAAAATGCCTGATTCTGAACCTTATGATTGCAAAGAAGTGAGTGACTGATTCCAGACCCGATTGTCAATAAGAATCACATTGCTATCACATTTGAACCCTTCAGTTACGAAGAACCAAGGAAATAACACTAATGAATCGATCGTTGTAAAAAAATTGATACAGCTTACAAGATTAAGAGAATACCAGATTGATATGGATCTCGATGAATTTGATATGCCTCGAGCGATGATTGATTTGACCCAAGTGATGAGGTCTTTTGATGAATCAACAACTAGATGTGGTTGTTGTCTCGATTACTGAGGAAAGATATGATTTTAGATTATAGACTTTGAATGATGTGTAATACCATGCCCCCTTCAGGATTAAAATCAAAATTTGACAAGCAAAGTCAACATTATAGTTTTAGAAGCATGTTAATTGATTGGAGAAGTGGTTGTACACGTTCGAGAACATGTTCTACATCATTTAGAGGTCCTAGAGACCAAGTTTGACTAGGTGAAACCATGAGTTGACCATAGTTGACCAAGTTGAAATTTTAATAGTTTGATGTAAGATAATCAGTTAAGTTGAATTCTAAATTTTTGTGATGATTGAAGGTCAATTAGGCAAGCAGTAGACCGTCCTAGGTTTGAAAAATTTAAATCATGATTTTGACATAGTAAATGATCTCAGATTTTGATTTTGATCTTGAAAATGGGTTCAGAACATCGAAATTAGCCAAGGGTGCAATTTTTGTGAAAAATGGAGCACTTTTGAAAATTAGGTCAAAAGCTATATAAAGGCCGGAAGGGTCATTTTCAAATCATTTTCACCATTGACTTCTGAAAACTTGTGGAGCCCTCTGAGTGAGAAAATAGTAGAAATGAAGGTTCTAGTGAGTTGGCATCATTTTGAGGGCAGCCGGAGACACCAGAGACCTTGGCAGTATGAACATTCGGTAGGTGGACCTCTTTGCTTCTCTTAAAAGTCAATTTTTCTGTGTTTATAGGATTTTTAGCACCTTTTTTGTACGCTTTCAATTTTTCAATTTTGCATGCACAGAAACTCCTATGACTCTCCAACGAGACTTGTATGGCCTTTGAACTGTAGATAGGTTTCTGTTTCATTAACCCCCAAGACTCGTATGAGAGGGACCCAAGAGCTATACAACATTTCATCAGGTCCCTCATAACTCGTACGAGGAGGGATACATTGCCGTACTACTATGCTTTGTCGTATGGTATGATGCTGAAACTCATATGAATTTCCCTGCCAGTTTGAAGTGTCGTATGAAAAACAGTGAGCCAAAAACTCATTGCTAGGTCAAATTTTTTATTTTTCTGATCTCTTAGCCTGATTGTTGACCTTTTAACCTACCTTTTGAAATACTGAACTATCTAATTGCTGCACTTGTAACCTATTCTGTAATTGAATTACAGATAGGGTCCCTATTTTTGTACTATGTAGGTCATATATCTAGATATTCATGTACGTATCTCACATCCAACCACCCAAAGACTGTGTATGTCACTACCAAACCCCATGAGGGTAGACCTTGCTTCATGTGGATTCGAGTATCTCATTCATTTACCTGAGATTAGGGTAAATCACAAAATTTTAACTACTTTGATCGAGCGATTTCATTCAGAGACCTAGACCTTTCATTTGCTGACTGGGGAGATTACTGTGACCCCAGAGGATGTGTATCATATACTACACATTCCATTCCATGTTAGAAAATGTCCAGAGTATGTGAATTCAGGGAACTTAGGTCTTTTAGCTTTAAGACATCTCTTTGGAGATGATACCCAGATGACTAACTCTATTTCCTAGGATATCTTAGTACAACATTATGGACAGACGCACCGGCTAGAGTGCATTATTGTTGGGATGATAGGAGGGATTATCATGTTTGACCATAGTAGAAAAGTCTCTTTTGATGGGCTGGGCCCCTATGGTTGCATGTCTGATGGTGACTCCCTTTGAGTTGGCTTGGGGTCAGTGTCTATTGGCACATATGTTCTCTGAGATGCACGAGGTAGTGTATCAAGAGAGAAAGTCTTTCGAAGCTAGAGCTTTAGTTCTATAGAGTTGGGTGTGGGAGCATATCCCAGTTTTGAGACTAGTATGTACCTCACAGAGGCAGCCACAGGAGCCTATGATATATATATATGTTGGATATGTCATACAGGGGTGGATGGGCCATACTGAGTATTGGAGGCAATGCCTTGATGATATGACTTTTTTTCGATGGAGGCCATATGTAGATATTGAGCCCTGGCCTACTGCACATGAGCAGTTTAGTTTCCTCTTTCAGAGTCACGTACTGATTGGGAGGTCTGCCTCCATTCTAGACAAATTCATTATTACCAGGGTCTGGCGTCAGTATGGACGAGTGTAGGATGCACTGCAGGATTATGCCACTTATGCGTGGATAGCCTGGGAGCTTGGACTTGGATGGACCCAAAGGATTTCTTATGCCTTGTGTTCACAAGAATGTAGTGCAATCATCGGTAGAGATTGGGAGTACACACCACAGGTTGTTGATGCTGGTGTTATAGATGGGTTCATCTCATGGCTTGTTGATCATCTGATATATAGATTCTCTGACCTGATAGATTTGATACCCTCCATGGAGGAGGTGATGGACGTTACAGGTACTCTGATGGGATAGGTTTTGAGACCTAAATAGGTTTTGATTATACACCCCACACCTCTAAGATTGAAAGTGATGGCTCCTCCATAGAGACCATTAGGACAGATGAGGCCCCCTCATCCCACTAGTTCCACATCAGGTAGATCTACAAGTTCTTAGAGACAGACTAGGGGAGGGGGTGGTACTTTAGGGAGTGTTGGTATAGCTGAGGAGGTACTGGAAGCTGAGTAGGTTGTAGGTGGTGATGGCCCCAATCCATTATAGGATGATATAGGTTTTGATTTGGGTGCTGAGATCAGATGTCGTAAGGTACAGAGAGCAGAGACCACTGAGTAGGTTGCCCCAGATATGGATATGCCAGTAGTTGGTGTTGATCCTAGTGTTCCTCTTACTCCACACGAGAATATCAAATGACTTAGAGTACAGGTCAGGGACCTGAAGGTCCGTAGTGCTTAGTGGGAGGAACGATATTTAGAGGTAGATAGGTAGCGTATTGAGCTTTGTGTAGAGGTGCAGAGATTACAGGTAGAGGTGATTCATTAGACCTCACGGGCATCTTACTATGTGTCCACATATTATAGAGTTGTCCCTGATGCACAAAGAGTCCCTACGTACTCCCAGTACATGATGGCATCAGAGGGAGCCAGAGTACCTAGAGCAGAGGTAGTACTACAGGCACCACCACCTCCTCCACAAGATGTAGAGGATCAAGCTTACAGCTGATCTATTTTGATATGTTCTAATATACTTTTCTCTTTTTGATCATTGATATACTATTCTGACTTTGATAGCTCACATGAGCACATTCTTTTGTATATTGTGCCAATAGTGCACCCCTGACTAGTTTGAGCTTGATGATATATGAGATCAAGATGTTGGTTATGACTTCATTTGTACTTGTCATGTTTTTGAGTTATGATGATATCATGTGATTCTTATGCTATGAGTAGTGTAGAATGTATGTATGGATATATGCAATGCAATGATGTCTTTCATATGTATGGAAGTAATGTAAATGTGTTTTGATTATGAAAAGATGTATGTATGATTTATGCTTATGCACATGGATGTATTGTAATGTAATAGATGATTATGATAGGAAATGTAGATGCAATGATACACATGATATGTTTTGTAGGAATTGATGAAGACAAGTACTCAGTCTTATGTCAAAAGGATGTTTAACCTAGGAGGATAACTGCTTGCGATTCTATGAAGAGACCTTCGAGTTTGGTGTCAGCTCTTGTTAGATGTTAATAGTTGATAGAAGAATTTTTTAAGCATTGAAGTTTATGTGGCCATTTGTCAGATCATGCAAACATGCAGAATGCAAAGAAACGTGTCAAGTAAAATGCCACCTAAGACCTAGGACCTAGTCACTAATCATGTGTCGGTCGATTTCATCATTGAATTTTTAGGTAACCAGATAAATCAATACAATGTCGACTAGTTATGAAACCATAGACATATGAATATCGATTTGTATGTGCATGAATCAATACAACACCCACTAGTTAGGCAACCATGGATATATGAATATTGATTTTGTTTTTGGAATGTCGGATTAGATATAAGCACCAAGGCACAAGCACCAGGATGACCTAAATATCATGTCCATTTTGATATAGAAAATTTGTATAAGCATCAAAACATAGACATCGTGATGACCTGAATACTCCTTGCATTCAAACACATCAAACAGTCAAGAGATCATTCTAAGTCCAATGTGAATTACCCGTAGTGACCCTTTATCATTCACATCCTTAGGTAAGATCACGTTTCACAATACGAGAAAGAACTCACTCAAAAAAGACAATAGTTAGATCAAACTTCCTTGAATTTTTTGGGTATCAATGGTCAAGGTACGCATGGCCATCCAATTCAAGATAGAGGCTCTTACAGTCAAACACCATTTCAATCCAAAATTTCCAAAGTTGTTAGATTTTCACATACAAGCAGAAAATAAAGAAAAGATTATGCCCCCATTCATCACTCTCTAAATCCTATAAAGGACATCATCGAAGAGCTCGAGGGAACAAAATATGCAAAAATCTCAATGCGAATCAGTAAGCATACAAGGAGATAAAAGCATGTAAAAAGCATAGATTGTTTTTAGTTTGTGTTTGATGTTTGATTGCGTTGTTGTAGATGCAAAATCTTTTCTGGAGACGAGACTGACTGACTGACTCAAATGAAGCTTCAAAGGACTTTGACTAGATATGACTCATCTAAGATGCACTGGAGACCATAGGATATGACATTGATTACCCCCAAGTGTTAAGCATTGATAGGATACAAACGCTTGAGTTGATTGGTGTACAGACCAACTTATTGAAATCAAGAATGCATAAACAAACTAGGAGATATGTACAAACTAAAGCAAGACTGAAAGCTGGGAAAGACCAAGATTGCGCTGATAGATGGAGCATTTTGAAACAAGTGGCACCCATTTGCTGATTTTTCACCATCTTGGCAGAGATTTTATTTTTGCTACCAAGGCGCCTATTTCCAAGTTTTCACCAAGGCACTTTTTCTTTTTCTCATTTTTTTTGTATTTTTCATTTTTCCAATTTTTTTGTACTTTTTATATTTTTTAATTTTTTTTGTGAATCATCAAGGCACCTATTGCTAGGTTTTCACCAAGATCATTTTTTCAAGACTTTTTCAAATTTTTAAGATTTTTTTAGGACAATTTACCATACACTGAATGCCTTAGGCATATAATTTCTTCAGATGGAGAACATTGATTGGTTCTCAGAGTTGTTCTCCTTCAGTTGTTGAGATTTGATAGGCACCAGAGCCAAAAGTAGCTATGATTACAAAGGGACCCAGCCAGATGGGTTCAAACTTCCCCTTGTGCTCTCTATGTGATTGATTTTTAGGATTCTCTCTCAAGACTAGATCACCAACCTGAAATTCTCTATGTCTGACTTTCTTGTTGTAACCTCTAGACATTCTCTTCTAATATACTCTGAGATGATCATATGTTGCTTGTCTGTGCTCATCTAGTAGTTCAAGTTCTTGCAACCTAGACACTCTGTAGTCATCATCAGTTACTAGACCATGCATTCTAATTCTTAGTGATGGGATTTCAACCTTAATAGACAGTACCGCTTCACACCCATAAACTAAAGCAAAAGGTGTAGCCCCAGTGGGCATTTTGATACTTGTTCTGTACGCCAAGAGAGTTGGATTGACCATGAGTGGAATACCCCAAAAATGGGCTATAGGTTCATTAACCTCCTATATCGACACATCGAATGAAATCGACATCAAAGTCCTAACCTAAGGCACATCGGCACATTATGAAATCTTAATTGATTATCCTAAATTCTGCATCAGGGAATATTCCATATTCCTATTTATCCTAATTATCTTTAATTTAATGATTATTTGGTGATAAATCATATTTATCCTAAAGTTGATTAATTGAATATGATGAATATTTTATTAATTAATTTAATTCTGCCACTTAATTATTTAATTATATTTATTCCTAATTATTATTATTTAAATTTGACAATAAATCAAAATTCCTATCATTAATTGATTAAATTCTTATTTAATTAATTAAAGCAAGTTGTCATATTTAATGATATTATTTTTGAATAAAAGTTTGATTTAATAATTGATTAACCCATAAATCAATTATTTTATTTTCAAAATTAGTTAAGTTGAGGATAAATCACTTTATTTATTTATTTAATTCATGATTAATTATGCACATCCAAAAAATAGTTAAACTTTAAATCAGAAAATCAATTCAAGTTGTTTTAAAAAAATAAACTCAACTTCTGATTTAAGTTTAAAAGCTAATTTGCATGATTTTTTGGGAGTTAATTCCTTGTTGACTCAAAAATCAACCTAAGTTTATCAAGAGTGATTTATGGATTTTTCCATGCATCCCCAAAGCCCTGGATTTCTATAAAATCAAGGCTCAGCTCTTCATAAATCATCTCACAAGTTTGCATACTTACTCTGCCAAAATCAATCCATGAATTTGCACAATCATGTTGGCGAATTGATATCTGAAGAATTGAAGCTTCTTTGCAAATCAACAACTTTTGTGAGATCAATCTTATTAGCATATCATTGTAGCTTATTTTGCATATCATTTTTTCATCTAGAATAGATTCTTATCAGTTTATCTGATCTTATTGCATAGAAAATCCAAAAATATAGATTAATTTGCATTCATCTCATATCTAGATAAAGAATTCAAATCCTTCATTTAGGTTTCATCAAGGTCACTGATCTCAGTCCAATCTGAGAATACATACATACTCGCATCTACTAGAAGGTAGTAAATCGCCTGGTTAGATTAGTTTTCATTTCATTGTATGATTTCAATTTTAAGCTAACCTCTAATGTTTTACTGAAGTGTTGTGTCTACAGCTAGGTACAAAATTCACACACACATTTATGGTACCCACCGTGGGGACCTGAAATGGGTTTCCATCCAATTTCTATTAATTTCTATCATCTTCTTGTCATTTTCTGTTCCAAGCTACGATTTTTAATTTCTGTCCGAAAAATTTTCGTACAAGTTTTGTTAGAAACTCGTATAAGAGAATACCCACTGTCATATGATAGTTGATTTGATCGAGGATCATACCATCAGAAACACAGTGTCATTTGGAAGCTCTTTTGTCATATGATCTGATACCCATTATCGTATGAGTTTCTGGATTGTCATCTAGTAGGTGACCCACTATTGTATGAATTTCAGTGCCAGGTTTCAATTATTGTTTCACTTTTTTAGCTAGTTTTCCATATTTGGACTAACAGCTAACATTAACAATTAAAATTTGTTGTTTCTGATTGATTTCTGTTGATTTTGATTGGGAAAAAGTGTAAGAATTGCTAAAAATAGGTAAGAATCTACTAAGCGCGTTGTGAGGAATTCAGGTAATCTTCTCAGCTGATAACATTTTGATTTGGATTAAAAAGAACTCTTGCGTGTCAAGCTTGTGTGACCTTTATTGCTTTCATATCACAGATTTCATTTTGGGCTATAAAAATGAACATAGATTTGCTTTTCAGCATCTTTGTTACACATAGTAAATAGGCCCTATGAACACTATTCATGGTTCTTGAGAGAGTGGGTTTCCAGCGAAACTCTTCTCAATGAAGGAACCCTTGTAGGTAGGGAGGTTACTGAGAGCATCTCACGTTCTACTAGATTTGTGCATCTTTAGCTTCTGATTGATACATTCTCTCTCCAGAGAGGTTGATAGATCATAAGTGGTTGACATCATAGATCTTTGTGAGATAATGTTGGTCTTAGCATGTCGGATTAATCTATCTGCTTTATTTGGGTTAAAAGTGAAAAGGCTAGAGGACTATGCTCTACTCCCTTTTTGGGTAGTACCAGAAACTCAGATCCTTGAATCTGGAGCCAGTCTCCATGTGGTATCTTTTGTGAGTCACCTTTAGAGAGGGTTAACTGTAGTGGAAATTCCCTTAATTGGGTCAACCACGTTGATGGAACCTCAAGTGGTAATAGCCATTTTCATCGTGGTAGCAACAGCCGCTATATAAATGTCCTAGTGGAGGAAATATTCATAGGTGTGGTCTCTTGTTGGGCCGTCAGATCTTCCTAGCAGCTCTTGATTGATTAATTCCTTAGAATGTGTCAAAACCCTGGTGTTCCTGGATTGGAGTTTTCCCTCTTGAGATCAAAAACGTTGCAGAGTCAGACCATTACTAAAAACCCTAGTGAGGCCAAATTTTCATTTTCTAGGAGTATGTGCATTATTGCAAAACTTTTTGGAACATACACTGTTAGCACTCCTAGGGATTAGCACAATTTCATCACTTGATTGTTCATGCGTAGGGTTTCTTTGTCCCCTGTTCATTATTTTCATACGTGCTTGAAATCACTTGCTTGTTGTTTTGCATGCTTTTTTATCTATCTAGTTACTAAGAACGAATCAATCTGATACAATCTTCAAATTTGGACAGACAATTTTGTGAACAATTTGAAATTGAAAATCTAAAAAATTGCAAATCTGATGCCAAACACCTTTCTAGAGTCAAAAGTTGTCTTGTAAAGTCATAAAGTCATGTGACTTTTGTCTATTGTCATTTCATAACCCCCAGATTGTCGTATGGTAGCTGGTATATTGTCATATGAGTTTAGCTGCCAGTCAATTCAGAAAAGTAAAAAACCCTACTATCAACTGTCATGCAAGTTTTGCAATAGTCGTATGAGTTTGTCAATTTTCATTTCATGCTATAACCACTATCATATGAACCTGCAAAAAGTCATTTGAGAAATTTTGAAAAATTGCCAGAAAGTTATCAGAACTGTTAGAGACCCATCTTTTCCAGCCTATTTCCAAAGTATGTCAAGAAAATCACTGTGTCAGGAATAGAGCAGCAAGTATTGAGAATCCAATCATTTTTCTAAAGTGGCCTTTTGAATCTGATTTAGCCTTCTATTTTATCGATTTAAGTCTTTTTCATCTTCTGTCAAAACCTTGTCATAACTATCAACCTTCAATCCATCTTCAAAATGGCTAAGTGTTGTGAACTCATGTCTGCTATCTTTTGGGCATCTACCCATACATCCAGGGCATAGTCTCCTTCATTTACGTCTAATCTAAGCTTCAATCAATCAAACCTTGACAAGGTTGTGTCATTTGATCTTATTGAATCATATCTTTCTTTAGTTGTCTTCATCATATTCTTTTGTTTCACCCAAGGTTAATGGTGGAAACTAGAGCTTCCTCTCACAAGAAATCTAGAGAAATATCCCATACCATACCTTTGAATACTCTCCAGGCTCCAACTCTTGAGCAACTCTACAATTCTGGTCTTTACAAAGACGATGGTCTTGGCAATTTTTTTTTGAAAACTAGTTACATTCCTCCTTCATCAACTCACAGAGGTAATCAACAAACCCCTCCTCGATCTATCCCAGGGAGAACTCCTACCATGTCTCAAGTAGGGACAAACTTTGGCTCTCAAAGAGATCAATCTCAACATGGTGCAGATCAGGAACCCACACCTGAAGAAATTGCTCAGTATCAAAATGATGATGACTTCAAAAGAATGATGAAGTATTTCTTGAAAGAAGATAGAGAAGCATACTTTTTACAATTAGGTCATGAAGGAGCTAAACTTCCTCCCAACTTTAATGTTGAAGATATCATTACACATGAGGAAGAAACTCCTATTTTGGCTATGATGAAACAAATGCACACCATGCAAGTCAAAATTAATAAACGTGAGAAAGAAAAGGAACCCAAAGAGTTCTCCATGGAGGCCCTATGTCCTTTTCCATTTGACAAAGACTTGTACATGCCACCATTCCCTAAAAGGGTGGAAATGCCAAAATATGATAAGTATGATGGACACTCGGATCCTCAAGATCATGTTAGAGAATTATGTACACAAACTATGGAGTTCATGCATGAACCAACTTATCTGATGCGTCTCTTTCCTTGATCTCTGGGGGGAGTATCCATTCATTGGTTCTCTAGATTGCCTTCTACTATCAAAAATTTTGAGGAGTTAATCAAATTGTTCTATCAGCAATACTCCTACAATATTCAACATCCAGTCACCATGATTGATATCTGCAATCTCAAATAATATCGAGGAGAACCATTCCTGACATTTCTCAAGAGATGGAGGAAGAAATTCTCTCTATATGCTAGGCCTATTCCAGAAACTGAGAAACTGGAAATCTTCATCAATAATGTTGTCCTGGAGATCAACTACCCTTTACAAATGCAAGATCATACATCTTTTGATAAGATGGTAGACAATGCGATCAAAATTGAAAAGGTACTTGTGAAAAAAGGAGACATCACACTTCAAAAGGACAAGTACGAATCAGGATCCAGTTCTAAAGACAAGAACAAAAATTGGAACAAGAATAAAGGCATCATCACATATGGTGTTGTTGATACTATATGTGCCCCATCGAAGGCACTAGCTTTCAATCTAACTATTGGCACCCAAGCCATCAAAGCTTCAGAGAAAAAGGTGTCTGAACCATCTCAAAAGAAGCTAGAATACAAATCTTGGTCCACTGATAATAAATGAAAGTTCACTCCTCTTGGAGAATCTTTGGAATCAACTATGAGAACTCTGCTATCTAATAACATCATCTCTTTGCCTGAGATCTGACAATCTGATCCTGACCCTAAACCAAAATGGTGGAGAGAGAATGAATTCTATGATTTCCATCATGGTAAAGGTCACAAAACTAATAACTGCTTACGCTTGAAATATACTATTCAAGATATGATTGATAAGGGAGACATCATGATTGACAATCATAAGAGCAATAATGATCATATAGCATTCACATAACCATTTCCAAAACATGGTCAAGAAGTTTCATCTTCTCAGCCTAATATGGGGGTAAAGGTCAATTATGCTTACCCTAGAAATAATGTTGTTATCAATATGGTTGAACCTTGTCTCTTTGAGCATTGCAATATCATCACAATTGTGCGAAGAGATAGAGATCATACTTCAGCTAACACAATTACTTGATCACAAGCTCCGGCACATCTAAATGAACAAATCCCAGATTCATCAAATGTCCCTAAGATGCCCTTCAATCTTTCTTCCACTTCCAAACAGAAGGCTGCTTCTAAATCTTACAATCCTAAAGATACGAGGCCAACATCTTATAGCATTGTTCAACAACTCCAACACACTAATGCAAAAATCTCCATGTTTGAGTTGCTTCAGATATCTCTAGCTCATAGAGCTATTCTAGATAAAGCTTTGCTCGGATCCAATGTTCCTGACGACCTTGATTTAGACAGGTTCTAGACTATGGTTGGACATCTTACATCTTCACAATATATCTCCTTTTCAGAGGAAGATGACAACTCCTTGAGTCACCCACATAACCAGCCCTTGCACATAGAAGTCTTGATCCAGAACCATAGAGTCAAACGTGTGTTGATAGATGGGGGCACAGGCCTCAACATTTGTTCTTACAGCTTGGTCACACAATTGGGATTTTTAGAAATGGCTATTGATCCTAGAAAGCGAATAACTATAAAAGCCTATGATGAACAAGAAAGATCTTCTAAAGGCACCATTGTCTTACCTATCAGAGCAGGTCTAGTTATCGGAGATACTATATGTCAAGTTCTTGATCTACCTTTGGCTTACAACATTCTTCTAGGGAGACCATGGATACATGAGATGAAAGCTATTCCTTCTACATTCCACCAATGCTTGAAATTTCCTTATGCAGAAGTAGAGGTCACTATTCCAGCAGACATATCCACCACTTGCAATACATTGAAATAAAGTGTAGATAAAATTGTGCCTAATAACAGAGAATCTTCCATTAAGCCAACAAAAGAAGCATCCACATCTAAAATGGAAGACGTTGCAAAAGAGGTCAATATCAAAGAAAAAGGTATGGGAGAATATATTATAGAGCCAGTCTTATCTTTGACATCTCTACCTATCTCACGTAAGTCTTATGGACAATCTTTAAAATAGTCCAAGCTAGACTCTAAAGAACCTCTTGAGGCATATAAAAAGAATTTTGTGGTAGAACAAGTCTCCAAGCAAGAATTTGAAGAAGATGAGGTTGTGCTTACATGGCTATATAAAGATGAACCTGAATCTCAAGTTGTTCCAACTAGTGATTCTAGTCATATGGTACAGGAGATAAACTAATAGCTAAGATGGGATATCCAGGTAAAGGACCTCTAGGAGTCAAAGGAGAAGGTCTTATAACACCTATTTTGCATACTAGTAGGGAAAATAAAGATATTGTTGGCTTAGGCTTTAAAAAGAAACCCTTCCACCTCAAAGGTAATTGTTCTCATGTCATAGAGAAGATCGCACTAGGAGAAGCCCTTCTTAAGAAGGAAGAAACTAAACCATTAGATAGTGATTCAGGCAGCTCAGAACTTATCCCTTATGAGTGTTTTCCTAAAGAAATCAAAGATCTCCTTGAAGCTAAAGATGATCCAATAAAAAGAATTAATGTAGTAGAAACACAAGAACCTACTATAGAGCCAAAGATAGTTGCAACACAAGAACCAACTAATCTCAAAGCTAATCAAATGTACCAAGAGGAAGGTGGTAGTTATTCTGAGATAGATTCCCATGAGTATGAATTCAAATTAGAATCTAAGGGTAACCCTTCTTGGGGTATTCATCCTAACTTTACTCATGTTCTTAGATTTCCTAGAGGCATATATGAAGAATTTAATGACTATGAATGGGGAGCCATTCTAGAAGAAGATGAGCTCATTACAGAGAAACATGTTGATGTTATTCACCAATATGCACCTAAACCCAACATAAGTCTAGAGCGAAGTAATGAACTTAACGAGTCCGATCCACCTATGGTGTAATTGGACTCCCACAATGACATTGAGCCTATTCACTGAATAGACATAATTTGGAATCACCTCTATTTGTGTAAGTGTGTGGGGAAAATGTAAGATTCACTCCTAAATCCAAATTCCCAAAGGAGAGATCCAATTTGATCAACCAAGAGGTTAATACACAATCGAATCAATCTATGAAGAATATGAAAGAGAGAGAGAGAGAGAGAAACCCTATACTTCCCTACAGTTGGATTAAGCTTGAAATCTGAAATAATTGAAGTGCAAATACTAACGTTGAATTAGGGTAGATCTGGAAACTATTGAATTCTGGCTTCTGTATGAACTTTTTGAAGATTATGTCACCTATTCTGGACTAGAAATGCTGAGGCAGACAAAACCCAGAAATCTTTTCTCCAAATTCACACAGGTCGACTTTGAGCTTTTAAAAGGCCAAAGACCACATTATTTATTTGAAGTCTGATTTCAATTCTATTCACAGATCCTGAAAGATTGCTGAAAAGGGTATCCAAATTCACTCTCAGATCTAAGATTTCACACATGTACCTGCAAGAAAATGGGGGTTTTTGGTTGTATGGGGGGTTTGCCTTAGTCAAACCCCAATTTAGGAATTAACCTTGAAATTGAATTGAAATATATTGTGCATAAACAAAGTAATTGAAACAAATCACCTTGCTTATGTTGAAGTCCTTGTAGAGGATTCGAATCCTCAAATCCACAAGTAAGAATGCTTCAATGAATGTAGGATGTCTCCAATCAATGGTATTTTGACCTTCAACACCAATCTTGATTTGATCTTTTCATATGAGAAGGCTTGAATAAATGGAGAAGGATGGATCTTCAAGGGGGCTCCAAAGAGATTGAATCCTTCAATGGCTAACAATGGATCTCCTTGATGGATGAATGCTTGAACACTTGAATGCTTGATGACTTGCTTGAATGCTTGATGTTGGAGTGATATGAAAAACTTGATGTGAAAATGAGAGAGGAAGGCCTCCTTTTATAGTGATATAGGGCAAACTCCTCTAGATGGGCCACCTTGAAGAATCAAATCCCAATTAGGTCCTCACCTTTAGAAAATATACCTTGATTAAATACCATTACAGGATTTACCATTTCAAAGCTCGAAACAGCCGACCCGGAAGCAGAGAAATAACTTTCCCAAAAACCAAATTAGCGGGAATTGACAATTTGAAATCCTGGTTGGAAGAGGTCAAGGTCGAGGTTTACCCTGACCTAGTCAGGGTTGAGGTTGACTTTGACCTCAAACCCTAACTTTGTCAAGATTTACAACAGAGGTTCCATGAGATGCCAGAAATGCAGGATTTGATATCTGAACAGGACCCAGTGTCAAGAACAGATAGAAAATCCTCAGAATGATGTGATGATGGACTAGGAGGTCTCATTTCTAAATCCTACCTAGAAAATAGAGCCATGGAAGAGGGAAAATAAAGAAATTCCTTACAACCTTAACCCTAATTTCACCTAGAATGAAGAAATCAAGTGTAGAGAAGAAGTGGAAAGCGGGGAGAAAGCCAAATACATGCAAAGACCCAATCAAGGTGCTTAACATACCCCAAACCACTTACTCGGTGGGCTAAACACTCTTAACATGGAAGTGCTTCCATTTTAAGATGATACATTCATGAATTGAATGTCTTAAGTTGTAATATAACCTTTGAACTCGAGTGTCGGGTTAGAACCAATGATGACAGATCCATATCCATAAACACTATCTCCTAATCTTTCCCCATTTTGACTATCCAACATCCTGAACTTCTTGATAAAACCTCCACAAATCCAAGCCATGGTATTTATACCTTCCCAAATAAATATGCCCTTGCTTGATACCTCAATGCAGTTGAGCCTATGAGGACTTCCATCAGTGAACCAAGCGTTAGCATGACAAAGTCGGACATCAAGTATCTTAGTCAGAAAAATAAGAATAAGAATAAAAAGAAAAGGAAATTTGAGGGTGAAAACCACTTTGTGGCAGTCTCAGAACCTACAAAAGTCAAAATAAAAGACGTATCTGAAGGTGAAAACCTCTCTGAGGCACCTAAGGATGAGATATTTGATGTCCTTCCAAGTTGTTTACATGACAGATCTCTAGTTCTAATCGATCCTACTCAATCCATCAACTTGGGAACAACAGAAGAACCACAATTGATTCATGTAGCACAATCTTTATCCAAAGATGAGAAGCAAAAATTTAGTACATTCCTAATAGAAAAGAAGATCACCTTTGCATGGAAATATTCATATATGCTAGGGTTGGATCCTAATCTTATAATGCATCATTTATCTATAGCTCCAAATGTCAAACCTATTAAGAAAAAATTGAGAAAGATGCATCCTCATGTTGCACTCTTGGTAAAGGCTGAATTAGAGAAGCTCCTAAAAGCCAGATTCATCTGAATTATTGATTATGCAGAGTGGATCTCTAATATTGTACCTATTTCAAAACCAAATAAATCAATTAGAGTGTGCATAGACTTTAGAGATGTAAACAGACCATGCCCTAAGGATGATTTTCCACTACCTAACATTGATATGATAGTGGACATGACTGCGGGCTTTGAGATGTATTCTTTAATGGATGGTTTTTCTGGATATAATCAAATAAAAATTGCTCCAGAGGATCAAGATAAAACTACTTTCACATGTGCATGGGGCCCCTTCTATTGGAATGTCATGCCATTTGGGCTTAAAAATGCTGGTGCTACATATCAGAGAGCTGTGACATCTATTTTTCATGACATGATGCATAGGACTATGGAGGATTATGTTGATGATACTTTAGCAAAGTCTATGATTAGAGCTGAACATCTAAATGACTTGAGCAAGATACTAGATAGAATGGAAAAATTTAGTCTCAGACTAAATCCTAAGAAGTGTGCTTTTGGTGTCACTTCTGGAAAGCTCTTAGGATACATAGTTTCCAAGAAGGGCATTGAAGTTGATCCAGCTAAAGTGAAGGCTATAATGGAAATGCAACCTCCCAAGAATATTACTCAAATTAGGACATTGCAAGGAAGATTTCAATCTATTAGAAGATTCATATCACAACTAGCAGATATATCACAACCTTTTACAAAAACATTACATAAAGGTGTGATATTTGTGTGGAATGAAGAATGTGAGAACAAATTTAACCATATCAAGAAGTATCTATCAAATCCTCCTATCTTAATGCCTCCCATTCCAGGGAAGCTTTTGATCTTATATGTCTCCACTACAGATACATCACTGGGGGCATTGGTTGCACAACATGATGAGAACAAAAAGGAAAGAGCTATATACTATATCAATAGAACATTGGTTGCATATGAGAAGAATTATTCTATGATTGACAAGGCTTGTCTAGCTGTGATCTTTGCATCATAGAAACTGAGACATTACATGTTAGCTCATACCACCCATTTGGTAGCTAAGATTGATCCACTAAAGTACCTACTAAGAAAAGCTGCCCTCATAGGTAGATTAGCTAAATGGGTCATGCTCTTAAGTGAATTTGACATTGAATATGTTGAGAGAAAATCTATAAAAGGATGGGTTATTGCTGATCAATTAGTAGATGCACCTATGATTGATGATACACCAATGCAAATGGAATTTCTAGATTCCTCTATCATGACTCTTTCTTCTAGAGAATGGTAGTTATTCTTTGACGGCTCCTATACCCAGAATGGATCTGGAGTAGGCATATTGTTCATAACTCCTCAAGGATACTCAATCCCAAAAGAATTCAGATTAAAGTTCCCTTACACAAACAATATTGTATAATATGAAGCCCTTTTGAATGGTATGAAAATAGAAATTGAATGGAGAGTAACATAATTACACATTCATGGAGACTCACAACTTGTTATTCATCAAGTCAATGATGTGTACCAAACTAAAGATGAAAATATCATTCCTCATAAGAGAATGGTAGATGATCTAAAGAAGTATTTCCTATCTATCACATTTGAGCAAATACCTAGATTAGAGAATAAGGTTTTCGAAGCAATGGCAACACTATCTACTTTATTACAGTAGGCTGAACATGAGCTACACTACGAGTTCCTGGTGGAAGCACTGTCTTATCCTGCATATGATTCCCTAGAAACCCGCATGATCTGCACTGTTGTTGGTCATGATTCATCCAAATATAAAAACCTATTCTCCTATCTCAAAGACCAAATCATTCTCGATACCTTCAACCACCATGAAAAGAGATACCTTATCCATAATGCCTCCCAATATGTCATCATTGGTCATGATCTGTACAAATGAGGTGTAGATGGTATGCTACTTAGATATTTAGAATGGGAAGAGTCTCAACGTTCATTAGAGGAAGTCCACAAAGGTATTTGTGGGTCACACTCGAACGTTTTAACAATAGCTTGAAAACTTATTAGGGCTGGGTATTATTGGCCTGAAATGGAGAAAGAGTCTATCAAGTTTTCTAAGAATTGTCAAAAGTGCCAAGTGCATGGAAACTTAATTCATGCTCCAGGGAGGGATCTAATTCCCTTTACTACACAATGGCCTTTTCACCAATGGGCATTTGATCTTATAGGAGCTATACATCCCCATTCTTCTAATGGGCATACCCATATAATCACAGCTACATATTATTTTAAAAAATGGGTAGAAGCAGTCCCTTTGACACAAGCAACTGGAAAACAAATATCTATGTTCATATTGAACTATATCATATGCAAATATGGGATACCTCATTCCATAATCACAGATAATGGTGGACAATTCAGGAACAAAGATCTAGATGATTTATGTGCCAAATTCAAGATTACACAACATTGGTCATCTATCTACTATCTTCAAGGGAATGGACAAGTAGAGGCTTCTAACAAGAATCTATTAAAAATCTTGCACTGTACAGTTAATAGAACAGGAAGAGACTGGCATCTCATGATCAATCCAGCTCTTTGGGCCTTCAGAACGCCTACTGGGGCTACACCTTTCCTTTAGTTTATGGGTCTGAAGTGGTACTACCTATTGAGGTTGAAATCCCATCACTAAGAATCAGAATGCATGGTCTAGTAACTGATGATGACTACAGAGTGTCTAGGTTGCAAGAACTTGAACTACTAGATGAGCATAGACAAGAAGCATATGATCATCTTAGAGTATATCAGAAGAAAATGTCTATAGGTTACAACAAGAAAGTTAGACACAGAGAATTTTAGGTTGGTGATCTAGTCTTGAGAGAAAATCCTAAGAATCAATCACATCAAAAACACAAGGGTAAGTTTGAACCCAACTAGCTAGGTCCCTTTGTTATCACTGCTACTTTTGGCTTTGGTGCCTATCAACTCTCAATGACTGAAGGAGAACAGCTCTGAGAACCAATCAACGTTTTCCATCTGAAGAAATTCTATGCCTACAGCATTCAGTCTATGGTAAAATGTCCTCAAAAAATCTTTAAAATTGGAAAAAGTCCTAAAAAAATGAGCATCTTGGTGAAAACCTAGCAAATGGACGCCTTGGTGATTCACAATTTTTATTTTTATTTTTAAAAAGTACAAAATAATTAGAAAAATGAAAAATACAAAAAATGAGAAAAAGAAAAAGTGCCTTGGTGAAAACCTGGAAACAGGCACCTTGGTAGCAAAAATAGAATCTCTGCCAAGATGGTGAAAACCTGGCAAATGGGTGCCACTTGTTTCAAAATGCTCCATCTATCAGCTCAATCTTGGTCTTTCCCAGCTTTCATTCTTGCTTTAGTTTGTACATATCTCCTGGTTTGTTTATGCATCCCTATTTTCAATAAGTCTATTGGTACACCAATTGGCTCAAGTGTTTGTATCCTATCAATGCCTAACACTTGGGGGAAATCAAAGTCATATCCTATGGCATCCAATGTATCTTAGATGTATCATATCCAGTCAGAGTCCTTTGAATCTTCATCCGAGTTAGACAATCAGTCCCCTCTCCAGAAAGGATTTTGCATCTACAACAACGCAATCAAACACAAATTGAAAATAATCTATGTTTTTTACATGCTTTTATCTCCTTGTATGCTTACTGATTCGCATTGAGATTTTTGCATATTGTGTCCTTTGAGCTCTTTGATGATGTCCTTCATAGGATTTAGAGAGTGATGACTAGGGGCATAATATTTTCTTTGTCTTCTTCTTGTATGGGAAAATCTAACAACTTTGGAAATTTTGGATTGAAATGGTGTCCATCTGTAAGAGCCTCTATCTTGAATTGGATGGCCATGCATACCTCGACCATTGATACCTGGAAAATTCAAGGAAGTTTGATCTAAATATTGTCTTTTTGAGTGAGTTCTTTCTCCTACTGTGAAATGCAATCTTACCTAAGGATGTGAATGAGAAAGGGTCACTACGGATAATTCACATTGGATTTAGAATGATCTCTTGACTGTTTGATGTGTTTGTACCACAAGGCATATTCTGGTCATCACGACATTTATGTTCTGATGCTTATACAAATTTCTATATCAAAATGGACATGATATTCAAGTCATCCTGGCTTTTGTGCCTTGGTGCTTATATCTAATCTGACATTCCAAAAATAAAATCAATATTCATATGTCCATGGTTGCCTAACCAATGGGTGTTGTATTGATTCTTGTGCATACAAATTGATATTCATATGTATATGGTTTCATAACTAGTGGGCATTGTATTGATTTATCTGGCTACCTAAAAATCCAATGATGAAAATGACCGACACATGATCAGTGACTAGGTCCTAGGTCTTAGGTTGCATTTCATTTTGCATGTCTCTTTGCATTTTGCATGTTTGCATGATCTCATAATGGTTGAATGCACTTCAAAGCTTAAACGATTCTTCAATCGCCTCTTCACATCTAACAAGAGCTTAAACCTAACATGAAGGTTCCTCCAACAAAATAGCAAGTACAATCCTTTTTCGGGATCAAAATTGAAATTTGAGATCATTCATATTATTAACTACTTGCATAATTGACCTTCTAATCATCACAAAAATCTAGAATTCAACTTAACTGATTATCTTATGTCAAACTATCAAAATTTCAACTTGGTCAACTATGGTCAAGTCATAGTTTCACCTAGTCAAACTTGGTCTCCAAGGCCTCTAAATGACGCAAAATGCATTCTCGGATGTGTATAACCAAATCTCAACTCAATTCGCATGCTTCCAAACTATCAACGCTAACTTTTCTTGTCAGATTTCAATTTTAATCCTGAAGGGGGCATGGTATTACACATCATTCAAAATATGTAATCTAAATCTGAAATCATATCTTTATTGATATCATATCTTTCCTCAGTAATCAAGACAACAACCACGTTTAGTTGTTGATTCATCATAAAGACCTCATCACTCAGGGAAAATCAATCATCACTTGGGGCATATCAGATTCATCAAGATCCATATCAATCTGGTATTCTCTTAATCTTGTAAACTGTATCAATTTTTATTAAACCATCAGTTCATTAGTGTTATTTCCTTGGTTCTTCGTAACTGAAGGGTTCAGATGTGATACCAATTTGATACTTATCAACAATTGGGTCTGGAATCGGTCACTCACTTATTAGCAATCATAAGGTTCAGAATCAGGCATTTTGACACTTCTTCGCAATCATTGGTTCATTGTTGTTATAGTTAACATTATCTTTGGTCATTTAGGACCTAACATCTTCAAATATTTCAATCAGTTTCTATCTCATATCACAATTTATGTTTCATATCAATTTCAATTTCAAACATCAGTTTCAACATCATACACAGACTGTCTTTGAACCATTGTGTTTCGCACAGCAATTCAAAGAGGGGCAAAAGGTAATACCCCAAAAATGGGCTATAGGTTCATTAACCTCCTATATTGACACATCAAATGAAATCGACATCAACGTCCTAACCTAAGGCACATCGGCACATTATCGAATCTTAATTGATTATCCTAAATTCTGCATCGAGGAATATTCCATATTCCTATTTATCCTAATTATCTTTAATTTAATGATTATTTGGTGATAAATCATATTTATCCTAAAGTTGATTAATTGAATATGATGAATATTTAATTAATTAATTTAATTCTGCCACTTAATTTATTAATTAAATTTAATTATATTTATTCCTAATTATTATTATTTAAATTTGACAATAAATCAAAATTCCTATCATTAATTGATTAAATTCTTATTTAATTAATTAAAGTAAGTTGTCATATTTAATGATATTATTTTTGAATAAAAGTTTGATTTAATAATTGATTAACCCATAAATCAATTATTTTATTTTCAAAATTAGTTAAGTTGAGGATAAATCACTTTATTTATTTATTTAATTCATGATTAATTATGCACATCCAAAAAATAGTTAAACTTTAAATCAGAAAATCAATTCAAGTTGTTTTAAAAAATAAACTCAACTTCTGATTTAAGTTAAAAAGATGATTTGCATGATTTTTTGGGAGTTAATTCCTTGTTGACTCAAAAATCAACCTGAGTTTATCAAGAGTGATTTATGGCTTTTTCCATGCATCCCCAAAGCCCTGGATTTCTATAAAATCAAGGCTCAGCTCTTCATAAATCATCTCACAAGTTTGCATACTTACTCTGCCAAAATCAATCCACGAATTTGCACAATCACGCTGGTGAATTGATATCTGAAGAATTGAAGCTTCTTTGCAAATCAACAACTTTTGTGAGATCAATCTTATTAGCATATCATTGTAGCTTATTTTGCATATCAGTTTTTCATCTAGAATAGATTCTTATCAGTTTATCTAATCTTATTGCATAGAAAATCCAAAAATATAGATTAATTTGCATTCATCTCATATCTAGATAAAGCATTCAAATCCTTCGTTTAGGTGTCATCAAGGTCACTGATCTCAGTCCAATCTAAGAATACATACTCGCATCTACTAGAAGGTAGTAAATTGCCTGGTTAGATTAGTTTTCATTTCACTGTATGATTTCAATTTTAAGCTAACCTCTAATGTTTTACTGAAGTGTTGTGTCTACAGTTAGGTACAAAATTCACACACACAATGAGATGCCAGTCTCTTCCTATTTTATTAACTGTACGGTGTAAGATTTTCAATAGATTCTTGTTAGAAGCCTCTGCTTGTCCATTCCCTTGAGGATAGTAGATAGATGACCAATGTTGTGTAATCTTGAATTTGGCACATAAATCATCAAAGTCTTTGTTCTTAAATTGTCCACCATTATCTATGATTATAGAATGTGGGATCCCATATCTGCATATGATATAGTTCAAAATGAACACAGATATTTGTTTTCCAGTTGCTTGTGTCAAAGGGATTGCTTCTACCCATTTTGTAAAATAATTTGTAGCTGTGATTATATGGGTATGTCCATTAGAAGAATGAGGATGTATAGCTCCTATAAGATCAAAGGCACATTGATGAAAAGGCCATTGTGTAGTGAAGGGAATTAGATATCTCCCTAGAGCATGAATTAGGTTGCCATGCACTTGGCACTTTTGACAGTTCTTAGCAAACTTGATAGCCTCTTTCTCCATTTCAGGCCAATAGTACCCAGCCCTAATAAGTTTTCAAGCTAGTGTTAAACCGTTCGAGTGTGACCCACAAATACACTCATGGACTTCCTCTAACACACACTGAGACTCTTCCTGTTCTAAAAATCTAAGTAGTGTACCATCTAGACCTCATTTGTACAGATCGTGATCAATGATGACATATCAGGAGGCATTATAGATAAGGTATCTCTTTTTGTGGCAGTTGAAGGAATCAGGAATGATTTGGTCTTTGAGATAGGAGAATAGGTTTTTATATCTAGATGAATCATGACCTACAATAGTGCAAATCATGTGGGTTTCAGGGGAGTTATATGCAGGATAAGATAGTGCTTTGTTGCCCCACTTTTCACCCCATAACCATGCTGTCAAAGTGGAAGATTTTGATCTCATAGTTAGCTCTGGTCATGTCTCAGTCTAGGTCTAAGTCTTTCATTGGATAGGCTATCCTTTTCAGGGTTCCCCTGCTATTGTCTTATCTTTTCTAGCCGGGTGGGTTATTTGGAAGTCTTGTCATAATGGGTAGGTTATAGATCCTAACTCGGCAAGGATAATGTGCTCCTATTGATGTTCTTTCTCAAGTAGAATGATGATTGAAAGTCATGATCTCCAGACATTCACAAGAAATCAGAGAAAAAATCCCTCATATGAATAATGTAGGGACAGAGCCGGCATTAGACTATTCAGAATTCCACTTCATATTGCAGTGTGTACAATCCAATTGAATAAGAAATTGCATCTGAAGACATTGATTTCTATTAAAAATCTGTAATCTAAAGGGGTCTCAAGAAGTGTTCCTAGATAATTGTAGAATGAGAAGGTGATTAGCTGAGAAGAATACACTATTGATCCCAACATCAAGCAAGTGATAGCATTATATCTATTGGTTTGACATCAACCTTCAAGAGTAGAAACTTGGACAGACATAGATTGAATTATATCTAAGTTCTTTTGCAAAATGAGGTATATTTCCATGGTATCGGTGATGAAGGTCGAGAAAGCACCACTGGAGTCATATGCAGACATTGGAAGTTTAGATGCTCAAATTTGAGAAATTAAAGAAGCAGTGGAGCTTCCTTTGACTCATTCTGAATTGTATGAAGACATTGGTATAAAGCCTCCAAAAGAAGTTATCCTCTATGGAGAACCTGGAACAGGAAAGGCTCTTTTTACAAAGTATGACTGTAGGGTATTTCTTTTATATCTAACTGGTGTACCTAAAATGTTACAAATTACCCAGTGCAAGTTATTGTTGACAAGGGCCGATGTCTGGTGATATGTGGAGAGAGATGCTCCCAAGACATGGGAATGCTGAGGTGGAAATGGTGGGTGATGGAGAGTGGCAGTACTATGCTGCTTGTCTTGGGTTAGAAAAGAGTGGTCGCATGATCGCATGGATTAAAATATTGCTATGCGATCATCCGAAAAGGTAAATAGTTAATGCCGAATGGATGGAAATTTGGCACATCACCGCATTTGAAATTTTTGTGATGCTTAATGTTGGAGGACATGGATGCCAGCTGGGCACCTTTCTAACCTTCCTTGTCCTTTTTCGCACTTCCTCCACACCTACCCACTTTGCATTATGCCTTGTCGCATGATCGTAAGGCAGTTTTCTTGGTCTTGCGATCATGCGACCAGTCCATTTTTTTTAAACCGTAAACTTATAATACAATGATCCAAACCAATATTAAAAAAAAAGAGAAACTTTGATTATCTAAAGTTATATGCATGTGCTTTAAGTTATAATCACTCTTGCACTTAACTTTGACGTACGGAAAATGGGCAAAGCACTATAGGTCTAAAGGATAATCAGCGCTATTCTGTAATATGTTTTATGAGGATCAATGTAATATAAAGGACAAATCAGGAAGGATTCATAATAGAGAAATAATTAAATACGGTGGAAGTGTTATGTCAGACCTCTCAACAGGGATCATGGGCACAAAATTTTTCAAGGTGATGAAGTTTTCATTGATCAAGATGATGTATTGGAAGAGATTAATATTAGTGAGGGAAGGTGAAGGGACAGATTCAAATTGATTCCTCTTCATTGTATTTTTGAAGTTGCTCGTACCCAATATCTTTGTATTCATGAAAATTGAAAGGTCATCAGTCCCTACGAGCATGATACATTGTAAACTCTATAAATTCTTTAAAAGAAGTTAATAAACGGGTCGGCAAAATTGTTGGTGTAAGAGACTTGATGTTGCAGAGTCAATTGAAGAGTATTTTATGTCAATGATTTTCTGTTCCATTTAGTTAGAAGTTAGAAGTTGTTGCTTCTATGTTTCTTTCTTTAAATCCGAATTACAGAAGAAAAGGAAAGATGTTTCATTCTTTTGTCATGAGGATATGAATAAACCATAGTAGGATGTGCTTTTGGGTGTTCGAAGAAGGATTCATTAGAATTATTTAATCATTTCATTTATATTTCTGCTAGAAATTTTTGTAGATTGGTTAAACACTGAGTGTATGGATTCATAGTATGTGTGAGTTCTGCAACTTGGTTCATAGATAGAAAGCTTTTCTTGCCTGAATTAAGTTCTGGTTAGACTTAATTTGGTTTGCCTCTTCTGCTCTCCGCTTAAGAGCATACCCCGCATTAGTTTTAGGAACAAAACATAATTCCTTGAATACCATTCACATAGGGGTGTGTACCTACCAATTCAGAGAAAAGCCGGTAATCAGAAAATGGCTTTTCAAGTGTTGTAACCAGATATTGTTCATCATTTGGGCATTAAGAGTTATTTCCACAAGAAACAAGAAAGGACAAATCTGTTTACTAACAGATTTTTGGCAACTCTGCTGGGGAGAGAAACAATCACTTGATCAGTAAGCTATATCATCCTAGAGCGAACAAGATTCCTCAGGAGTATTAGAGAATAGGGTGGGCGTGATTCTACATTTGATAGATTAGCACAGCTTGGTTTTCCCATCCTAGAAGTTCCTAGAAAGAAAGGAGAAAGGAAAAGTCAGAGTAGGCCTTCATCTCCTGTCAGAAATCAGAGTTCTTCACAAAACACTTGTCAAGTGTTAAGACTTCACAGTACCACTACTCCTTCAGTTGTTAATTTCCCACCATATTGTACTAGAACTATCATGGTTGTTCCATGGGCTACTGCAGTAGGACCATTAGCGCTGATAGCTTATCATCCACTTCCTGCTGGGTCAAGAAAGAATTTCCCTAAGTTTTCAGGAGATAGAAAAGTCACCACTGATGAACATATCAGAGCTTTCTTTGCTGCTATTAATATTTTAGGAGTGGCAGAGGAGGATGTTGCTGTGAGACTTTTTGTTGAAACTTTAACAGACAGTGCAACGGACTGGTTTTATCATCTAGAAGATGGTTCCATCACTAATTGGGATACGATGAGAACAACATTTGAGGATCATTTTAAGACAGCAGAAGATGAGCGTCATTTGTTGACACAATTGACATCCATCAAAAAATAGCCTCAAATGAGCATGAGGGATTTTGTAGCTACCTTCAATAAGATTGTTAGTAGAATCCTTGTTGCAGATAGACCTACTGCTGGTAATCTTAAAATATTTTTCATAAGTGTAATGCCTCTAGATATCAATTATGAGTTGAGAAAGACACATCCCACAGATTTAGCGGATGCACAAAAGAAAGCTATCGAATGTGAAGAAGATTTAATTTCAGCAGGAAAATGGAAAAGAGAGTTACAAAATAAAGGAAGTTCAAGTAGTACCTCATCATCTGATGAAATGATTCAAAAATTGTCCAATGAATTGATTGCTATGAAAAGGCAATTACCAGGATTCAATAATTCTAATCAGCGTAATTTTTAGAATATGCCTGGAAGAAACATGGACAATAGATTTCCGCAACTTACAGGCCCTCAACCTAGGTTGCAGATTGAAGCCGCACCAAAATAAGGAAACATGTGCGTGTTTCATTTGACTACAGATCACACTAATGAGAACTGTCTGAGAATTTCCTGTATGATGCAGTTATTGACCACCAATGAACTGAATATAGCAGCTCCTACTGAAAAAGAGGATACATACTCAACTAGCGACTCTGAAAATTTATTTGTGGAGTATAAATCTGATTCTGAATCTAAAGGAGAATGTTTTGCTACTATTGATGGAAATTCATATACCGTGCTCACTCGGAATCAGAAATTAAAAAATCAATCTTCCAACCAGCCTCATAAAAGTGATCCTAGTCCTATGATAAACATTGCTGATACTGATCAGAAGGCGTCAAGATCTCAGCCAGGTTAAGATAAATTATCTTTTGATGCTATTCAATTCTGTGAAGAATCTAAAATTTAGATTTCTTTTCTGGATTATTTAAAATCACATCTTTCAGAATTTAAAAGATTAGTAGAACGGTGTAAAGGAAATGTTTTAGAATTAAATAATAGTGCTACTGTGGTAGAAGGGGATGAGACATTGACAGTTGATTTGTTTAAAGAAGAAGAATCTACTGTGTTAGCAACGTCGCCTGGACAAAAACCTCCTCCCTTCTATGTTTCACTCTATGTTAATGGATGCAAATTAAGTAATTGTATAATAGATTCAGGTGCATCAAATAATGTCATGCCTTATTCTGTAGCCAAAGCTTAGAATCTTAATCTCACTAAGGTGTATGGGAAATGTTATTTGATGGATGCTAAACAAGTTCCTTTAATTGGACAAATCAAGGATGCACAGGTGGCTTTGGCGTCTCATCTTGAAAAGAAACTATTGATGACTATCCTTGTAGCTGACATTCCGACAAGTTATGGGCTTCTCTTAAGTAGAGGTTTTTGTAGAGACCTAGAAGGGGAAAAAAAGCTGGATTGGTCTCATGTTGTCATACCAATTGGGAATAAGAAAATCAGATTGGAGCCTGAGGAAAAGGCGAAGTATACAGTCATGAAATCAGACGATCCTAAGGCTCAAATACTTTATCAAGAACTAGAATTTGGTAATTACATGTTGTTTACTGAAGAATCTCTAAACGGGAATAAGGGTGAAGATGGTAATGAAAAGAAATCAGGTGAAGAAAAGGAATTATCAGACTTATGGGTTCTTGAATTTGATGGAAGTTGTTCTTCATCAGGATCAGGTGTAGGTGTTGTATTGATTCCTCCTCAAGGAGAACCTGATGTATGCACCCTAAAATGGTCGCCTAGACTTTGGGCCCCATTTATTCAATTATCAAAAATCAATCCCTGAATTAATGCTTTGCAACATATTCGAATCAAACTTCTTGATCAAATTGTAACTATTTCAATTATTTCAATTCTCCCTAAGGTTTGAATATTTCATTAATTTTATTTAATTAATTAAGAAAAATAAATCCCTTTTAAATAAATAAAATAATATTATTTATTTGAAATAAATATTCCTTAAATGAAATAAGGTTATTTAATTGAAATTCATTTTTAATTAAATGATTTTATTTTATTTCATTAATATTTATCTTTAAATTATATTATTTTATTTTATTTAATTAGGAGAAGATATTATTCTTTTAAATTAAATAAATAAAATATTCTCTCAATATCTTTTGTGATGGAAAAGGAAACAAATCGATTATTAAGAAAAATGAAATAAATGAAATTCTATTTTCCTACAAACCTTCTAAAAATGACATTTGTTTCCTCTTTTCCATTTATCCCACATTGCTTCTAGATTTGCATTCAAATCCACATTTTGCTATAAAATGAGCCCTCTCGCTCTCAGTTGAGGATCCATGAATTTTCATATCATCCTTATGCTACAGATTTTATTGAGCTTTTGAGATCATTTAGCTTGCACATTTACATTTAGTTTAATTTCATTGCATGTTAGTTTAATTTCGAAGCATTTTAGTTTAATTCATTACATTGCATAGAGATATATTTCATTTGAATAAATTAATTTATTTAATGCATTGCAATCATATTTAGATTAGTTTTTGTTTACATGCATGGATTAGATTCAACAGAAATTAGCATTCTTGCTATTCATCTGCGAATCTCTCATTCTGAATGTGTACTTGCATGAGTAACTGGGTCATTCTGAGGACCTCAACATCAAATCTCTGCACACACTCGGATAGAGAGCTGTGAATCGGTTTGTGAGGGCTCATTCTTGAGTCTCCTTGCATATAAGGATTCACAGAAGTGTACCACATCTTGATGTACACATTTTGGTGACCACCGTTTACTAGAAGCTTAATTCGGATTCATATTGCATTGGGTTTACATCAGTTAAATCAATTGAATGGTGTTTATTCCTTTCTGGTTAATTTATCAGTGAGTTTTTGTGTACTGTTGTACTGTCAACGTGTATCTATTTTTTGAAACTGAATCATATGTCAAGTGTATCAAACTGAATCGTATATACTTGAATGAGAAAACTAAATCACATTTTTTTTTTTACAAAAGAAGGAACTGCGGATATACAATAGTGGCCGTTAACCATCAGGAACATAAAAATTTTACAATCTTAATGAGCATTGTGACAATGTTATTTTATTTTTTCATGGATGTCGCACATTGACCTTATATTCCTTATCATTGTGGCTTTGAATAAACGTTTGCGGGTGTTATGAAGTCGATGCATATACCAGTGTGCTTTCAATTTTGAACGATAATTTCTACGTTCCAAGTCTTTGTTGAGGTTGTTACCAGTGTGCTTTGTCCCTGCCGAATACCGATCCAAAGCTATCTTTCACAATCTTGTGATTAACGTTTTCTGTTGCTGTTAATGTATCACTTTAATACAGTTCGTATTAACGTTTTCACTTTAGATGCTTATGGTATTTCCAAGCTTGTGGATAATAATTAACAGTGAGAAGCTCTAACAGCCACAAGCCGATGTTATCATAGATAAGGCTCTACATTCCTCTCCACACATATTAAAAATATACAGTCATGGGCGGTACTTTTTTTGAATTTAATCCATTACCAAAACCTTATACTATAAGTTGTCACCAACTCTTTTTTATGGATGCTTAACAGAGAAATCACTTGTTGTCGGCAAAAAACTTAAACTCAAAAATGTTTTTTTTAGTTTTGAAGTAATTAATTTCTTCTTTCGTATCAACATGTCTAGTCCTTAAAACTTCAAAAGGAAACTTTCTTAGTTCTTTTTAGTTTTGGCTTACATAGCTTTAGTTTTTTCCTTTATTGTTTTTAATTAGATTTGGTTAAAACTTAGATTTAGATTAGAATTTTTTTTAAATTTTGTTTTTTAATTAGATTTTTTAATTTTACTAAATAAGATTAGATTTTTTTTAGAATTTTGTTTTTTAGATTAGATTTTTTTAATTTTATTAGATTTAGATTAGATTTTTTTTTTAATTTTTTTTTTTTTAGATTAGATTTTTTAATTTTATTAAATTAGATTAGCTTTTTTTTTTAATTAAATTATTATTTTTTTTTAATCTTATTTAATTAGAGTAGATTTTTTTTAAATTGTTAATTTAGATTAGATTATTAATTTTTTTAAATTTAGATTAGTTTTTTTTTGTTTTTTTTTTTAAATTTTAGTTTAGTATTAGATTAATTTAATTTTAATTTTAGTTTTGTTAGTTTAATCTTTAGATTAACTTTTGTTAGTTAGTTAGATTAGTCCTTTTTTTTTTAAATTTGTTTATTAGTTTTTTAGATTTTAGTATTTTCTTTAATTTTAGATTTTTATTTTTAATTAAATTAGATCTTTAATTTTTCTTTTTGTTTGTTGTGGTGAGGAGCTAATTTTTTTCTTTTTCTTGTGGGCATTTGCAGGTGCTTAAATTTTGGATTGCAGATCTTTGGACTTAAGGTGCTTAAATTTTGGATTGCAGATCTTTGGACTTAAGGTACGTTCTTAAAATCTCTATAACATTTGATTTTGGGCATAAAATTAAGTTCTCGTGTCTGGCTTGAGTGTTACACGCTTTCCTAGAACACATTTCTTTTATGCTCTTAAGGGGAAATAAACAAACATAGATTTGCTTTCATAGAAGTTTGTGTTTAAGTGCATGCTTGTCTTTTAACATTAAGTAATTCTCGGTTTCAAATATCAATAGTATTGATTAGCAGTCTTAGATTACTTGTGATTGATCTAGATTGTTATCTTGGGTTATTGGACTCACTCATCTGTCGGCCCCTCATTCCACCCCGTGGTTGCAATCTCAGCACCACATTAAAGGGGAGGGGTCAAGAGGAAAGAAGCATTAATTGTTCCACCAGGCAACCCTTTTGTGCTTTCTGGAACTCACTTGTTTTCTAGGTTGTGGACTCATTTGTAGCTTGTGTGAGGTGTTAAGTGTTCCACCTTGTGGACTCACCTCATATTTGCTCTAAGCATTAAGTGTTCCACCTTTAGTGCTTTCCAATACTTTTTGATAGAGAATTACTTACTTTTTCATTTTTAGAAGGCCTACTTGGGGATTTCATCACCTCAAGGGATGACCTTAACTCCTGTGTTCCGGTGGAGTATAAATATCGAGAGGTGAATCCAAAGACACCTCTCTTGGGAATGAGTTAGATTTCACTCTTGGCTAAGCCTCAAAGAACTTTATACCTTTGAGAAGTGAAGGAGGAGATTTGGGTTACCATCTCCCATCGGCTGTGTGATTTCTGATTCTTCTCATCTATGAATTTGGGCCTCACGTACCATGCGTATATCAAGGACGCCCTTTAGAAAAGCCATGTATATCCTTCTAGATAGCTTGCTAGGATGTTGTTGTGTTCTGAGTGCCTGCTAAAACATTCTCAAGAACATACATAAGTAGCATCTTTAAGGAGTAGCATACTAAGTCACTATTCTTGTTCATGTGCAAGGTTGCTTTGCCCCTTGCTCATTGTTTGAAGACAATTGCTTGCTTGAACTCCCTGATTGTTGTCTTATGTGCTTGATACAAATCGGTTGATATACTTGCTTGATCTTTGAAAATGAACAACAAATTGAAATACTAAGTTCTTCGATTCAGTGACTTGTCCCAGTTCTAGAGACTTGTTCTGTATTTAGGGTTCTTGTGTCCTTGACCTTTTGAGTTAGTGATCCTTAATCCCATAAGAAATTTTTCTTCAGATTAACAAATTAGGAATTATTCCTGTCAAATAGATAAATTTTTAGAGTCTTTGATAACACACTTGGAGAGTGCTAGTAATCTCTTCATCCACCCATTTTTCTCACATTCAAATTCAGTACTTTGTGTAAGTCATCCTCCTGATCCATATGTGCTAGGGTATTCACCCAAGAATTGAGCACCTCTGTGGCAGTATTGGTTTGCACCTACTTGCAACAATTCTATTTCACCATCTCTCTCGGACAAGAGAAAACTTTTACTATCCTAGTCTGATATTGACATTTCCTAGAATTGTTTGTTTGCTTGAACTCTCCCTTTCATGTTAGTAACAACAAGATATCAAGTGAGCCAAGGAAAGTGACCTCAGATAGTCTTCAACCAACTACCCCCAGTTCAGACTCATCAAAAGAGAAAGGAAAAGGAACCAATATTTGACCAATCGCCTAGGAGTAAGTCTGAAACCTGGTTTGACCCAAAGAGCCATTTTAGCGATTTGAGTACCCCCTTAGCACCTTCCCACTCGGGTATGGATATGAGTTATACTGTCACTCGACAGGAGAGGGAAGCCATGGATCAAACCCTTGATGATATCTATGAAAGACACAGAGACAAGATTTTGTTTGGTAATTCCTCTCATGATGCTCAACCTAGTTCACCCCCCATCAGCACTAGGTACCTAGATGCACATCAAAGATCCGAAAGGCATGAGAGACAAGCTCACCCAGAACAATGGTCACAACACGAAGACCAAGACAATGAACCTAGTGATGCTCATGTCAATGCAACGTATACCAATGATTTTTACAAACATTCAAGACCAAACTCTCCACTTCGAACAACCTCAAGGCATACAAGTGAAAGGCTTAAAAGGATTGAGCGTGAGAAGAAAGCCTTTTTAGATGAGCAAGCTGCACAACAAGAAAAATTTAGACAGCTTGAGGTAGAGAGCCAAGCTTTATTGGAAGTACAAAGGAAACTTGCTCAAGAAGAGCAAGATAGGCTTTTAGCCCAACAAATTAATACCCAATTCAACAATAGGGGTGCCAATAGTGGAAATAACTCTTCTCCCTCCACCCCTTCTAGAACACCAAGAAGTAGAAGGTGGTCAAGAACCCCTTCTAGATCTCCTAGTCCTAGAGGAAGAAGGGCCTCTTAGTATGCTCACTATAGGAGGAAAACCCCTCCCAGAAACTCAAGACCACACTCCCAACATGTACATCATGGTTCCCAACATGGAGGTGGTAGCTCACATTATGACCTTGATACTCAAGACTTCATACGAATGCAACAAGAGCCTATCTTCCAATAGTATGTGGAGAGGTATTTCGAACAAAACAAAGATAAATTCTTGGAAAGTCTAATCAACAAGGGTGTGAGAGTCCCTTATAATTTTGATGTGGACAACAAAATACAAAAGCAAAATCCCTCTCAAGAGGAAGAAATCTGCCAAATGAAGCAAATGATGGAGAAGATGATGCAACCTAAGAGCTCATTCTCACTAGACTCGATTTGTCCTAATCCATTCGCCAAGAGTGTGAGTATGAAGGATTTTCCAAGGAGGGTGGAATTCCCTCAATACGATAAATATGATGGCAGTGGTGATCCACACGACCATGTGCGCCAGTTCTATACTATGAGCTTTGAATTCCATCAGGATGACTCCTATTTGATGAGGTTGTTCCCTAGAAGTCTTAAAGGACAAGCAATGGAATGGTTTACCAATATCACTCCGCCTGTCAAGACTTTTAGAGAACTTGTTCATAGATTCATTCAACACTTTGCATATAATCTATCAAGATCTGTTACTATGTTGGACCTATGCAACTTGAAACAAAATCAGGGGGAACCCTTTGTTACCTTCTTGCAAAGGTGGAGAAGATAGTGCTCTCGGTATCCTAGGATGATCCATGAGGATGAAAAGATTGACATACTTGTCAGTAACTTGGTGCCTGAAATGAGATATGAGATCAAAAAGATAGTCTTCAATTCCTTTGATACCATGATTGAAATTGCATGCCGCATTAAGGATGTTCTAAAAGAACAAGGCATTTTGACCAAACATAGCAACAATGGCAACAATGGTCAACACAACAACAAGGATAAAGGGAAGAACAACAATTGGAACAAGAATAAACAAGTTGTCAATGATGGAGTTGTAGACTCTCCCCAACCTAAAGATCAAGGTGTCCTTCACTTGTCCAGTGCAGTTCAAGATATGAAGCTCAATGCACCTCCTCAGCAAGAAAGTAAACCAAGATATCAAGAGAGGCCCAAAAAGGAGAAGCGGAAATTTACCAAATTGGGTGACTCATATGAGGATGTTCTCAAAACTCTCATTGCTAACAACTTGGCACATCCTTAGGATCCTGCAAAACATTACATCCCTAACATTAAGCCACATTGGTGGGATGAGAAGGTTTTCTGCACATTTCATAATGGCATTGGGCATACCATTGAGAATTGTTGGAAACTCAAGCACATTATCCAAGATCTCATTGAGAATGGAAAGCTTAAGGTGGATGGACTAAACACCAATGCTGATCACAAAGCATTTAAAGAGCCATTGCCTAAGTATGACAAGGGGGAAACCTCTAAACCAAAGGATGGCAAGGTTGCAATCAACTACACTTACACAGTGGCAGAAAATGTGGTAAACATGCTTGAAGTTGTGGAGCCAAGTGTTAATATGATGAGGGGTAAGGACCCACATGGTTATGACTCTCCCCCTATCTTTGACAAAGAACCTGTTGTGGTGCTGAGAGGTCCTCATTCTAGGTTATCTTCTCAAGCCCTTAATGTTGTTACCAGGAGTCAAGGCCCTATTGTTCTTAGAGGTCCTAGTTCAGGTCCATCCAACAAACCCAAGAAAGTGGCATCCAAGCATGTCACCAAGTCCACCACTACTCCCAAACCAAACTACAATCTTGTAGATCAGTTACAGAAAACTCCAACACAAATATCAATCTTAGAGCTTCTAGAGTTGTCCCCTAGACATAAACAGATCCTTGAGGACGCTTTGCGTACAACAAATGTCCCCAACAACATTGATATAGACCAATTCCAAGGCATGGTGAATCACATTACTAGCCCACATTACCTCTCTTTCTTAGAAGATGATGACAAATCCCTAAGCCATCCACACAATCTTGCCCTTCACATTGAAGTAATGATTCATAAAACCTGTGTCAGGCACGTGTTGATAGATGGGGGTGCTGGGCTAAATATTTGTACTTTAAGTTTGTTAAAAAATTTGGGCTATTTAGAGGAGGTGATCGACACTAAAAAGAAGATCACTATAAAGGCCTATGATGAGGCAGAACGAAGTTCTAAGGGGTTAGTTGTCCTTCCTGTCAGGATTGGCCCAGTTGAAAAAGATATCTTGTTCCAAATTGTTGACACTAGACCCCTTGCATACAAAATTTTATTGGGTAGACCATGGATTCATGACATGCAGGTAGTGTCATCTACCTACCACCAGTGTGTTAAGTTCCCCTACAATGGAGTAGAAATTTGCATACCAGGGGATAACACCTTATCAGTCAATTCAATCTCAGCCAATGTTCATGTCCCTCTTAATCGAGAAGCAGAGGATTATAAAGCAACTTTAGCAGACTGTCATTACAAGTTTAAATCAGTAGACCTTGGCATGGGGGGGTATCAACTTGACTCTTTTGCAAAGATGCCTGTTTCCCCTAGGTCCTATGGAAAACCTTCACAGGAGATGAAACCGTCTTCTTCGGCAATGACACTATTTGACAAATTTGTGGAATCCTCAGTACCAATACAAGATGAAAAAGAGGAAGTAGCTATTCGAGATTGGATATACAAAGAGGAGAAGTACCAGCACAATGAAAATTTCTCCCCCTCTCCTAAGTCCTATGGGAGAGGATATACTTTTGTCAAGAAGATGGGTTATCTAGGATATGGCCCTCTTAGTCACAGGTTAGATGCTAGAGCTGAACCACTTAATCATGATCCTTTTGGATGTAAGTCTAAGAAACCAGTTGGCCTAGGCTTTATGAAGAATAACAAGTGCACTGTCCCCTTTCCTGATAGGCAGGATAGTTAAGATGATGCAGGAGCATCCTAGGTGTAAGAGAAATCTTGCATCACCCAAAAATATTTTTTGTTTTTGAATTCAATAAGGGCTATCCTGTGCAGAGCTACTATTTATGGAAAGTTACTATTTTTGGTAATTTTCGTCTGTGCTCAGAATGATCTAATTTCTTTCTTGGAGGTTCATTTGGGTCATATAAGTCTGCCAGTAAAGTTTCATTTCCAGATCAAGTGCATGTTGGAAGATATTGAAGATTTTCGGTATTGGCAGCAGGGTACAGAAACTTTGAACTCAGTTTTGAAGGCTTTAGAGGCCCCGGATGAGGTCAAAAATTTGGGTGACGGGCGCTTGCACTAGTCAAGCCTGTAGAGCGCTTCGTGGAATTTCTGAAATGGGGTTATAATAGCCGATCGGGTCAATTGGTGATGACTTATGGTCTTCGGAAGTTGGGCCACCTGAAATGGCGAAAAATAATTTTCTTCAAAATTTATGTTCGGGTTTCAAAGGTTATCTTGAGCCGACTATGATGTAATAAAATGTAAAATAAAATAATTCTAAGTTTGGTCGGCCTTATTGGCTAAAATTTTGGAACCTTCCAAGCGGTGGAAAATTGCCTATATAAGGAAGGCTGCATTATTGTCTTAGGCAGTTCAGAATAGTCTGGGTAATAGATTTGGGTAATAGTTCGAGGCTTTGTCCTACAGAATATTGTAAGGGAATGCCCATGTGGCTTTGCATATTGTAATTCTGAAAGTTTGTAATTCCACATTTGTGGAGATAATAAGAAGCCAATTTTTTGTTCTTGCATATTGTTGTTGTTTCTCTATTTCTGTTATGTGTTTGTGGTATTAAGGGGAGCACCCTTCATCAAGTGGTATCAGAGCAGGAGTTCTTGAGTGTGTAAACAGATCACCGACTGTGAGGCAGTTTGCACCAGGACCGTGGCTAGGGTTTCAGCGCGCATCGCGAAAATGCCTCCATGAAGGGAACGTGGCGGAAGAGCTGGTGTTGTAACACCTAAGGTTAGAGAGCTACAGAGACAAGTGTGAGCATTGCAAGAAAAGATTCACAGAGGAATGAATCTTAATGTTAGAGATGAAAGCGAGGATGAAGCCGAAGAAGAATATTAAGAAGGAGAAGTCGAAATTGTCAACCAGGAGGAAGAAAGACTTTTTCGGGCCATTTCTAAGATTGGAAAAAGACCTAAGATTGAGGTTCCTACATTTTCTGGAAATCTTAACCTAGAAGAATTGATCGACTGGATCAATGAATGTGAGGAATATTTTGAGTATGAAGATGTTGAGGATCCTGATAGGGTCAAATTTGCGAAGGCCAGAATGAAAGGTCATGCGAAGATCTGGTGGCAAGAAATTCAATTGGAGCGAAATAGAAGAGGGAAAGATAAAATCACGAGATGGGATTGGATGGTGGATAAATTGAAGCGACAGTTCATTCCTGTTGATTATGATCTTGACCTACTAAAGAAAATGCAAAGTTTGAAGCAAGCAGGAAGATCTGTTCAGGAGTATATAGAGGAGTTCTATCGACTCCTCATCAGAACAGGCCATGCAGAAGCTGATAAGGAGAAAGTTGCCCGATACCTTAATGGGTTAAGGCCAAGCATTCAGGAGGAGTTGAATCTGGTTCGAAGGAACAGTATTGAGGAGGCATACCAGTTTGCCCTAAAAGTAGAGGAAAAGCTAAACAAGAAGTTTGAGAGCAGACAAAACGGAAGAGGTCGTGGTGGACGATCTGGTGGACGGTCATATGGTGGCCGAAATGAAGATCTGAAAAAGAAGGATGAGGCCAGTAGCAGTCAGAATCAGTGAGGAAATAATTCCAATCATTTCCAGGATCAGAATAATAGAGATCAGAGAGGAAGAGGAAGAGGGCAAGGATCTGGAAGAGGTGGCTTCCGTGGAACATGTTTTCACTGTGAAGAAGAAGGTCATAGGGCATTTGAATGTCCTCAGCACCAAGGAAGAACAGACAGGAGAAATGAAAGCCAGGCCAGAGTTGCACATGTAGATGAAGATGCCAGATCATCAAATTTTGAAGATGCTAAAAGAGGAGAAACGTTGATTAACAGAAGAGTCCTATTGAGTGGTGAGAATAAACCTGAGCAAAGAAGGAGCCTGTTTTGCACCAGGTGCAAGTGCGAAGGTAAATTTTGTGATGTGATTATTGATAGTGGAAGCACTGAAAATTTGGTGTCAGAAGAGATGGTGACAAAGTTGAAGCTCAAGAGACAGAAACACCCACATCCATATCGAATTGCCTGGGTACAGGATGACCACAAGGTTATGGTCAATGAACAATGCCTAGTGAAGTTCAAGATTGGCGGATACCAAGATGAGGTATTGTGTGATATCATATCTATGGATGCATGTCATATGTTGTTGGGTAGACCATGGAAATTTGATAGATGTGCTGTACATGATGGTCGTGCGAATACCTATTCCCTGACAAAGGATGGAGTGCGACATAAGCTAAAACCATTGAAGGAGACTGAAGAAAAGGTATGTGGTAATGCAAGGATAACTTTTGTTGATGGAAGAAATTTTTTAGATGGTATGAGGCATGAGCATGTATGTTTTGCTTTAATTCTAAAAGCTGGTAAAGAGGAAGTAGAAGATGTTCCTGTAGAAGTTGTAGATTTGTTGAATGAGTTCCAGGATATTGTATCTGATAACGTGCCTGATGGATTACCACCAGTCAGGAAGATCAGTCATCAGATGGACTTGATCCCAGGAGTGAGTTTGTCGAATAAGGCAGCACACAGAATGACACCTGCAGAAAGTGAGGAGTTGAACAGACAGGTACATGAACTGTTACAGAAAGGATTGATCCGTGAGAGTCTAAGTCCCTGTGTTGTACCAGCAGTATTAGTACCAAAGAAGAATGGAGAATGGAGGATGTGTACAGATTCTAGGGCAATAAACAAGATCACAATCAAGTATAGGTTTCCATTGCCACGAATGGATGATATTATGGACTGTTTGAGTGGAGCTGTGTATTTCTCAAAGATAGATCTGAAAAGTGGATATCATTAGATTTGGATCAAAGAAGGAGATGAATGGAAGACTGCCTTCAAGACAAAGGAAGGACTATATGAGTGGTTAGTCATGCCTTTTGGGCTAACCAATGCACCGAGCACTTTCATGCGGCTCATGAACGAGGTTCTAAAAGAATTTTTGGGTAAGTTTGTCATTGTTTACCTAGATGATATTTTGATCTTTAGTAAGACATTGGATAAGCATATGATGCATATTCGTATGGTATTTGAGAAGTTGAGAGGAGAGAAATTGTTGATTAATTTGAAGAAGTGCAGTTTTGTGAAGAAGGAGAAGGTGTATTTGGGATTTGTAGTTTCAGGAGAAGGTCTAAAAATGGACCCAGAGAAGGTAAAGGCTATCCTTGAATGGCCTACTCTAAGGAGTTCTACTGAGGTAAGATCTTTTCATGGTCTAGCTAGCTTTTACAGAAAGTTTATCAGAAATTTTAGCAGTATTTGTGGACCCTTGACTGAAACAATGAGAGGGGATAGAAAAGAGTTTAAGTGGACTAATGGGACAGAAAAGAGTTTTCAATTGTTGAAACAAAAAGTTACAGAACAACCAGTTTTAGAACTTCCAAATTTTAATAAGGTGTTTCAAGTAGATTGTGATGCTAGTGGTACTGCAATAGGAGCTATTATGAGCCAAGAAGGTAAACCTGTTGCTTATTTCAGTGAGAAGTTAAATGATGCCAAGAGGAAATATTCTGTTTATGATCAGGAATTTTATGCTATAGTTCAGGCATTAAAGAAGTGGAGACATTATCTGCTTCCTAAGGAGTTTGTTTTGTATACTGATCATCAAGCTTTGCAATATTTGAATAGTCAAGGAAAACTGAATCAAAGGCATTTGAAATGGGTTGAGTTTTTGCAGAGTTATACATTTGTTTTGAAACATAGGAGTGGAAAGTCTAATAGGGTTGCAGATGCTCTTAGCAGAAGGCAGCTATTGCTGACAGAAATGCAGATTGAAGTGGTTGGGTTCAAGGAACTCAAGAATTTGTATCCAGAGGATCCTGATTTTGGTGAAGCTTGGAAGGCTTGTACAGAACCTGTTACTGTAGACAGTATGAAATGGCTGGATTTTATCATCCAAGATGATATGCTATTCAGAGGGAGTCATTTGTGCATTCCACAAAGTTCTATGAGGGAGAATCTCATCAAGGAGAAGCATAGCGGAGGATTGGCTGGACATTTTGGTCGTGATAAAACCCTTGCTTTGGTTGGTGAGAATTATTATTGGCCACAATTGCAGCAAGATGTGAAGAAGTTTGTACGGAGTTGCAGAGTATGTCAGATGGCGAAAGGAGTGAAGCAGAATACAGGGTTGTATCAGCCATTACCTATACCAGAGAAGCCTTGGGAGGATATCAGTATGGACTTTGTTCTTGGTTTACCGAGGACTCAGCGGGGACATGATTCAATTTTTGTGGTGGTTGACAGATTTTCAAAGATGGCACATTTCATTCCCTGCAAGAAGACTAATGATGCTGTTCATGTAGCAGAATTATTTTTCAGAGAAGTGGTGAGACTACATGGCTTGCCAAAGACCATAGTTTCAGATCGAGATACTAAGTTTGTTGGATATTTCTGGCGTACATTGTGGAAGAAGTTGAAGACGGATTTGAAGTTCAGTTCATCACATCATCCACAGACTGATGGACAGACAGAGGTGGTGAATAGAAGTTTGGGAAATTTGCTAAGATGTTTGGTTGGAGATAAGCCAACAGGATGGGATTTGATTTTACCACAGGCAGAATTTGCATACAATAATTCTATCACAGGAGCACTGGTAAATCACCATTCCAGATTGTATATGGAAGCAGTCCAAGAAATGCATCTGAATTAAGGAAGATAGATAAAGGAGAAATAAGTAGTGCTGAAGCTGAGGATTTTGCAGAACACTTGAAGAACATCCATGGGGAGGTGAGGAAGCATATTACCAAGATGAACGCACAGTATAAGGCTAAGGCAGATGAGAAAAGGAGGTATAAGGAATTTCAAGTTGGCGATGAAGTCATGGTTCATTTGCGGAAGGAGCGGTTTCTAGTTGGTACATATAACAAGCTGAAAATGAAAAAGTTTGGGCCATGTAAGATACTGAAGAAACATGATTCAGGAAATGCATATGAGGTAGAATTGCCTACTGAGCTAAATATTTCACCAGTGTTTAACATTTCAGATCTGATAGAGTATCATGAAGGAGGTGTTGAAGATGAGATCACAGCAGCACAGTGGAGTATTCCAGCAACTAGTTCAGACACTAAGGAGATCGAAGATATACTGGACAGTCGTGTTGGCAGAAGCACAAGGAACATGACATATGAAGAATATCTGGTCAAGTGGAAAGGATGACCTATTGAAGATTCATCATGGCTGACAAAGGAGGAGGTTAGCCGTCTTGGTTTTCCTCTGCACACCTGAGTCGTGACAGGGTCACTTCTCAAATTACCCTGGGTGTCTGATGCAGGAGCATCCTGGGTGTAAGAGCAATCTTGCATCACCCAAAAATATTTTTTGTTTTTGAATTCAATAAGGGCTATCCTGTGCAGAGCTGCTATTTATGGAAAGTTACTATTTTTGGTAATTTTTGTCTGTGCTCAGAATGATCTAATTTCTTTCTTGGAGGTTCATTTTGGTCATATAAGTCTGCCAGTAAAGTTTCATTTCCAGATCAAGTGCATGTTGGAAGATATTGAAGATTTTCGGTATTGGCAGCAGGGTACAGAAACTTTGAACTAAATTTTGAAGGCTTTAGAGGCCCCGGATGAGGTCAAAAATTTGGGTGATGGGCGCTTGCACTGGTCAAGCCTGTAGAGCGCTTCGTGGCATTTCCGAAATGGGGTTATAATAGCCAATCGGGTCAACTAGTGATGACTTATGGTCTTCGGAAGTTGGGCCACCTGAAATGGCGAAAAATAATTTTCTTCAAAATTTCTGTTCGGGTTTCAAAGGTTATCTTGAGCCGACTATGATGTAATAAAATGTAAAATAAAATAATTCTAAGTTTGGTCGGCCTTATTGGCTAAAATTCTGGAACCTTCCAGGCGGTGGAAAATTGCCTATATAAGGAAGGCTGCATTATTGTCTTAGGCAGTTCAGAATAGTCTGGGTAATAGATCTGGGTAATAGTTCAAGGCTTTGTCCTACAGAATACTGTAAGGGAATGCCCATGTGGCTTTGCATATTGTAATTCTGAAAGTTTGTAATTCCACATTTGTGGAGATAATAAGAAGCCAATTTTTTGTTCTTGCATATTGTTGTTGTTTCTCTATTTCTGTTATGTGTTTGTGGTATTAAGGGGAGCACCCTTCATCATAAGATGACATAGAATATATACCAGATTTGACAAATCAACAAGACATGACAGATGATTGGGTACCTTCAACAAATCTCCTTTGGGGAGATTCCAGAGATTTAACAGTTGACATTCCTCCTATCCTAGCTATGATAGATAGTGACTATATGAATGCAAGATTGACTATGGATAGTGTCTCCATCCCAGCTACAATAGATGATGATAATTCAAATAATTTTGTGATTGAGAAAATTTCTAGAGGAGAGGAAACTCTTCCAAATCTTGAGGCTTCTACATCATGAGGCCCCAACAACAATTCAGAAATAGACTCTCATGAGTTTGAATGGGATTCACTCTCAGACGCAACAGTTGACTTGGATATGGATGTTGTCCATGCTTATAGTTCTCAACCTGATGTAGCTAATGAGTCGTGTGTCAGATTAGAAGATTGGAACCCACATGTCGCATTAGTAGATGATTCTTCACTCGATAGGGTAAATTCTAATTTAGACACCTTAGAGGGATACTTGACAGACTCCAATTCTATAGTCACCAGAGATGACACCACCTATAGCCTTAATATTGAACCAGTCATTAACCTACCCCTTATTGACCCCAACCTTATTGATTGGTCTCAACATTATCAAGAGCCTCAACTCTTGACATTTCACAATGACTATGAAATCACCTGCTATCTAAATGCCACTGAACCTGTAGTCTCTTCCACCAGTGAATTGGCTACTAGTATGATAGAACCTGACATCAAGTACCTTAGTCACAAGATAAAAAGAAAAGAAAAAAAGAATAAGAGTTATGATGGCGAAAACCACTGTGTGGCGGTGTCAGAACCAAAAAAAAGTAAAAATAAAAGACATATCCAAAGGTGAAAACCTCTCTGAGGCACCTATGGATGAGGTACTTGATAGTCTCCCAAGCTATTTTTAGGACAGATCATCAGTATTGTTTGAACCTATAGAAGTTGTTAATTTGGGTACAGAAGTGGCTCCAAAAATTGTACACTTGGCTACATCTTTATCACCTCAAGAAAAGAAAGCCTACATTGAGTTCCTCCAAAAGAAGAAAATTAATTTTGCATGGACATATTCAGACATGCCAAGGTTGGACACTAATCTCATTATGCATCATTTGTCCATAGCTCTAGGTGTGAAACTAGTCAAACAAAAGTTGAGAAAAATGCACCCTCATATAGCTCTTTTAGTGAAAGTTGAATTAGAAAAGCTCCTTGGTGCAGGATTCATTAGAGCCATAGACTATGCTGACTGGATTTCCAACATTATACCTATTTCTAAACATGATAAATCCATCTGAATCTGCACAGATTTTAGAGATCTTAATAGAGCATGCCCAAAGGATGATTTTCCACTTCCTAACATAAACATGATAGTGGACATGACGGTGGGCTATAAGATCTATTCCTTGATGGATGGTTTTTCTGGGTATAATCAAATCAAGATTGCTCCTGAGGATCAAGAAAAGACTGCATTCACATGCGCATGGGGTACTTATTGTTGGAATGTCATGCCCTTTGGATTGAAAAATGTAGGAGCTACTTACCAAAGAGCTATGACAACCATCTTCCATGACATGATGCATAAGAATATGGAAGATTATGTGGATGACACCCTCGCTAAGTCTAAGAAAAGAGGAACACATTTGGCTAATTTAGAAGTAATTTTGGATCACATGGAACAATTTCAAGTAAGATTAAACCTCAAAAAGTGTGCATTTGGTGTTACTTCTAGCAAATTATTGGGATTCATCATTTCATCCAAAGGGATAGAAGTGGACCCTGAAAAGGTCCAAGCCATTATAGACATGCCACCTCCCAAAAATATCAGTCAAATGAGGAGTCTTCAAGGATGCCTTCAATCCATAAGGAGGTTTATTTCACAATTGGCAGATAGAGCGCAGCCCTTTAACAAAAACTTGCATAAAGGTGTTCAATGTGTCTGGAATGAGGATTGCCAGAAGAGCATGGATCAAATTAAGGAATACTTGGCAAGTCCTCCCATTTTAATGTCTCCCATTCCAGGAAAACCTCTCATTTTGTATGTCTCAGCTACTAAATCTTCACTGGGGGCATTGTTGGCTCAATTAGATGAACAAGGGAAAGAAAGGGCCATATATTATATTAGCCGCACTCTTGTTGCTTATGAGGTCACTTATACTAGTATTGAAAAAGCTTGCCTTGCAGTAGTGTTTGCTTCTCAAAAATTGTGAAACTATATGCTTGCGCACACCATACACCTCATAGCAAAAATTGATCCTCTCAAATACTTGCTTGGTAAAGCTGCTCTCATGGGTAGACTTGCTAAATGGATGATGATTATTTCTGAATTTGACATAGAGTATATTGAGCGCAAGGCAATCAAAGGCCAGGCTATTGCAGATCAACTAGCTAATTTTCCAATTCAAGATAATATGCCCATTCAAGTCAATTTCCCAGATGAACATCTTATGTACATGACTGAGAGATCCTGGAAACTATTCTTTGATGGTTCCTACATGCAAAACGGTTCTAGAGCTAGTGTGTTGTTTGTCTCTCCACATGGGTACACTATTCCCAAATCTTACAAGTTACTCTTCCAATGCACAAATAACATAGCCGAGTATGAGGCTTTAACAAATTGACTAAAAATGGCTATAGAGTGGAATATCACAGAACTACATATCTACAGGGATTCTCAGTTGATCATTAATCAAGTCAATGAGCAATATCAAACAAAAGATGACAAGTTGATACCTTAAATAAAAATGGTTGATTCATTAAGACGGTATTTTACTTTTGTCACTTTTCAGCAAATCCCTAGGGCTGAGAACAAAGCAGCTGATGCTATGGCCACCCTTGCTTCGCTTCTCCAGTTAGAAGAACATGAGTCCAGATATGAATTCCTGGTGGAAGAGCTACGTCATCCCATATTTGACTCACCCAAAAATCATGTCATTTGCACCCTTGTCAATCATGAATCCTCTCGCTATGGTGCTATTTACTCATATCTCCATGATGGCATCATCCCCAACACATTTAACCGATCTGAAAGAAGAAACCTTGTCTGTAATGCCTCTCACCATTCCCTCATCTCTGGTGATTTGTATAGGAGGGGTCTAGATGGAACACTTCTTAGGTGCTTAGAAAAAGAGGAATCTGATCAAGCGCTAGTTGACATCCCCAAGGGCATATGTGGGGGACATTCTAATGGTCTTTCCATGGCTAGAAGGTTGCTTAGGGTGGGGTACTATTGGCCTATGATGCAGATAGATGCAGTAGCTTTTGCCAAGTCTTGTGAAAAATGTCAGAAACATGGACACTTGATACATGCTCCAGGTAGGGAGCTAATTCCTTCTATATCTCACTGGCCATTTCAGCGATGGGCCTTTGACCTTTTTGGGTAGATTGATCCCAACTCATTAGGTGGACATAAGTTCATTATCACTGCTACTGACTACTTCACAAAATGGGTAGAGGCTGTTCCACTTTCTATTGCCTCAGGCAAGACAATGTCTTTATTCATTTTAAACCATATCATCTATCGATATGGAGTGCCATCTGAGATCATCACTAACAATGGAGGTCAGTTCAAAAATAAGGACCTTACACAACTCAGCCAAAGATTTAAGATAAAACAACATTGGTCCTCCATTTACTTCCCGCAAGGAAATGGTCAGGCAGAGGCTTCAAATAAAACCATTCTCAAGATTTTACATAGAATAGTTCATAAGAATGGTAGAGACTAGCACCTATAGATAAACCCGACCTTGTGGGCCTATAGAATGAGTATTCGTACTCCAACTGGGGCTACTCCTTTTTCCCTCACATACGGCGCTGAAGCAGTGTTACCTTTAGAGGTCGAGATTCCATCACTTAGGGTCTCTCTCAAAGGTCTAGTTACAGATGAAGACTATCGCGCCATGAGATTACAAGAATTGGAACTTCTGGATGAAAAGCATAAAGCATCATTTGACCATATGAGGGTCTACCAAAAGCGGATGTCCAAGGCATTCAACAAAAAGGTCCGCCCTAGAGAATTCCAAGTAGGAGATCTTGTCCTGTGAGAGAATCCTAAAAACCAATAAAATAGAGAACAAAAGGGCAAATTCGAACCTAATTGGCTTGGACCCTACATTATCACAACAACTTTTGGTACAGGTGCTTATTTACTATCTACTGAAGATGGAGAGCAGCTCCTTGAGCCTATCAATGTTTTGCACCTAAAGAAGTTCTATCCTTGATGCCCGTTCTATCTGGGGGCATCCTTCGTATATACCTTATTGATCCTGAAAAAATTCCAAAAAAATTCATATATGATGCTGAAAAAATTCTAAAAATTAGAAAATGTCCTGAAAAAATGATCATCTTAGTGAAAACCTAGCAATAGGCACTTTGATGTATCTCCAAAAAAATTATATATTCCACAAATACAAAAAAATAAAAAAAATAAAAAGTACCTTGGTGAAAACCTGGAAACAGGCGCCTTGGTAGCAAAAAATACAAAAAAATTATAAAAAGCCCCAAAAAAAAAAAAATTCTTCCAAGTGGTGAAAACCTGGAAACTGGCACTACTTGAGGCCTTCGCATCCCTATTTCTTAGCATGCGTCCTCGACACTTAGCCTTTCTCCATCATGCGTTGTCCTTGTTGCCTTGGTTTGGAATTGGTCTTTGTCTTTGTCTAGGGGGCATCACTATGTTAGCTTTGGTCTCTTGGATATGCTTGTCTTTAGGACACCTCACAAATAGTGTTTTTCAACACCAACCCAACTGTGTTTTTCAACACAACCCCTGACATCGAGTGTTTTTCAACACTTATCAGTTTGGTCTTATCCAGTTTGGTCATGTGATCTTACCTGCTAGCAAACATTCGATCCTTATCGTCGAAACTCAGTATCAGTTTCCACACTTAAAAATTTTAAACGCAACACTTAATGCTTGAGATATGTCATGATTTTTACTTTGTGTGATGACTGTTACTGATTTTTGTTGAATGTCCTTGTCTAATAAGTCTCTCCATGATGCATGGCTAGAAGACTTGGGCCATGGGGCATGTTTTTATTTTCTTTTTGCTTGTGGGTGTTGTCTTGAACTTCTTCAGTGTCTCTTGTTGTCTCCTTGACACACTTAGGAGATTTAAGGCATCATCCTTGACTATTTTTGCACAACCATTCTCATGGTCATCCTGGCATTTATGCCTTGATGCGAGCATGGTTTTGCTGCATTAAATTGGGTAAGCTAACATTGCAGTCATCTTGACCTTTATGTCTTTGATGCTCATGTTAGAATCTTTCCACATTCCAATCTGATATAAATCACATTCATATCTTCATAGTTGTGTTTTTTACTAGTGATGATTATGTGATCATCCGATGTCTGGTAATAATGGCCCAATGATGAAAATAAGTTCTCTTACATTCTCTAATGAATGATGAACACAAAAACCTATGTTACCCTATTGTAAGTACACCTTTGCATTTTCATGTAGCTTGCATTATTTAGACTTCATGTTAAATTTGCACTTTTAGGCTGCATTATGAGTTTGAGAGGGTTTCCATCATCTTTCTTGTGGACTTTCAATCAACTGTGGTCATGATTTGATCTTCATTTCCTTATCTTCTTTCGTGATCTCAATCAAAATTTCTTATCTTAAACAGTTGATTGATTTTGATGCATCCTCTTTCTTGAGGCAAATTCTCTTTCTTCTCTCCATTTCTTTCCATTTCTTCCAAACTTCTATCTTCCATTCGCTTTCACCCCACTTCTTTTCTTCTAATTCAACCTTGGGGCATAATCTTTCTTGGTAAGCTACCTTAGTTCTATGATTTATATATCTTTCATCTTATATCAAGAACCTTATATTTAGTTCAATTTGATCAAATTTATCAATTTACTATTTCTCCTCTATCTCATTTCAATTTCGATCACGAGGGGGAGTACCTATCAAACTTCAATCCTTGATTTAGCTTTATCAATTTTATCAATTGCTTCTCTTGGGGCAACCTTGCTTGAGATTCTTACCTCTTATTTTGGACTTGATTCAGCTATGTCTCATCCTTCAACTTTAGCTTATGCTTGTCCTGATGTGTTCCCATCTGTCGAACACACATCTGGGTTGTTTTGTGATCCCAAATCGATCTCACACTACAATTCCATTCTTTGACTACATGTGATCCCAAGTTGACCTCACATTAGTCAAAGAGGGGCAAATGTATGCACCCTAAAATGGTCACCTAGACTCTGGGCCCCATTTATTCAATTATCAAAAATCAATCCTTGAATTAATGCTTTGCAACATATTCGAATCAAACTTCTTGATCAAATTGTAACTATTTCAATTCTCCCTAAGGTTTGAATATTTCATTAATTTTATTTAATTAATTAAGAAAAATAAATCCCTTTTAAATAAATAAAATAATATTATTTATTTGAAATAAATATTCCTTAAATGAAACAAGGTTATTTAATTGAAATTCATTTTTAATTAAATGATTTTATTTTATTTCATTAATATTTATATTTAAATTATATTATTTTATTTTATTAGGAGAAGATATTATTCTTTTAAATTAAATAAATAAAATATTCTCTCAATATCTTTTGTGATGGAAAAGGAAACAAATCGATTATTAAGAAAAATGAAATAAATGAAATTCCATTTTCCTACAAACCTTCTAAAAATGACATTTGTTTCCTCTTTTCCATTTATCCCACATTGCTTCTAGATTTGCATTCAAATCCACATTTTGCTATAAAATGAGCCCTCTCACTCTCAGTTGAGGATCCACGAATTTTCATATCATCCTTATGCTACAGATCTTCTTGAGCTTTTGAGATCATTTAGCTTGCACATTTACATTTAGTTTAATTTCATTGCATGTTAGTTTAATTTCAAAGCATTTTAGTTTAATTCATTACATTGCATATAGATATATTTCATTTGAATAAATTAGTTTATTTAATGCATTGCAATCATATTTAGATTAGTTTTCATTTACATGCATGGATTAGATTCAACAAAGATTAGCATTCTTGCTATTCATCTGTGAATCTCTCATTCTGAATGTGTACTTGCATGAGTAACTGGGTCATTTGAGGACCTCAACATCAAATCTCTGCACACACTCGGATAGAGAGCTGTGAATCGGTTTGTGAGGGCTCATTCTTGAGTCTCCTTGCATATAAGGATTCACAAAAGTGTACCACATCTTGGTGTACACACCTGAACCTATGGCATTCAAATTAGAGTTTGGAAATACCAATAATACTGCTGAATATGAAGCCTTACTACTGGGATTAGCAGCAGCAATATAAAAAGGTGTTAAAGTGTTGAAAGCTCGAGGTGATGCAGAGCTTATTGTGAGACAGGTTAGAGGACAATATTTAGTGAAGAATCACAGATTAAAAAACTACAGAAATAAAGTTTGGGATTAGATAGAAGGTCTAGATGCCTTTTCTATTGAAGCAATACCAAGAGAGCTAAATACCAAAGCTGATTCATTGGCTGTCTCTGCATCTTTGTTGTTGCCTCATCTGGACTTTAAAAATAAGAAATATTAGATTGAATTTGTATATTGAGCTGCTGTCCCAGATAATATAGATTCATGGTAGGTGTTTGAGGATGACAAAAGCTTGCAATTATTTCTAGAAAATGGCAAAATCAGTTCTGAATATCAGCATGAAAAAGATGAGGAACATTCCAGCCATGGATTAAATGAAAAGCAAGTTAATGAAGTTCAAGTACCAGGTGATATTATTCCTCCTTATTTTGTATCTTTAGAGAAGTTGTTTAATAGGCATGATGCTTATATAAAATAGAAAAGAGCAAGAAAAGAGCCTAACATTGGTGAGTATGAAGGAGTAAATATTGGTGATGATGATAATCCTAAGTTGATTAATATTGGCAAATGTTGTTCGCTTAAAGAGAAAGAAGCTGCCAGGCTGCTCTTTCTAGAATACAGAGACATTTTTTCTTGGAGCTACAAAGATTTGAAAAGCTATGGAGGTGGAAAAGTGAAACATCAAATTCCTTCGAAGCTTGATGCAGTGCCTTTCTGACAGAAGCAAAGAAATTATAATCCTAAAGTTGCAGATGCCATATTCTGAGAGGTGTTTAAAATGCTGAAAGCTTGGATCATTTATCCTATCCATCACTCCACATGCATAGCTAATATAGTGCCACTGCCAAAGAAGAACGGAGAAATCAGAATTTGTGTTGATTTCTAGAATTTGAATCAGGCATCTCTTAAGGATAACTTTGCACTTCCCAATGTGGATTACTTGCTGCAGACAATGGCTGGATCAGAAATGATGTCCATGCTTGATGGATTCTCTGGTTACAATCAGGTTGAAGTTGAAGAAAAAGATCAGCATAAGATGACATTTACTACACCATGGGGTACATTTGCATACCACGGGATGCCTTTTGGGCTCATCAATGCTAGTGCCACCTTTCAGAGATGCATGAGTAAGACATTTGCTGATTTGAAGGATCAAATCATAGTAATATATTTAGATGATCTTACTATGTTTTCAAAGAAAAGAAAGGATCACATTGAGGATTTGAGAAAAGTATTGCAGAGATGTCGAGATGATGGGATTTCTCTCAATCCAAAGAAGTCTGTGTTTTGTGTAATGAAAGGAAAATTTGTTGGCCATATAGTCTCTCAAGAAGGAATTAGAATTGATTCGGAGCATGTTGAAGCCATCAGAAGATTAAGTCTGCCAGTAAATAAAATGGGAGTTAAATCATTCTTTGGCCAAGTCAATTTCCTGAGGCATTTTGTACCAGAATTTGCTGAAACAACTAAATGCATCATAGATATGATGAAAGGTAATTCAAATCTTAAGTGGAGTGAAGAAGGTAAGCAAGCTTTTCAAAATATTAAAAATGCCATTGCTCATGTTGTAGTATTATGTTATCTGGATTATAGCAGAGATTTTATTATTTACTGTTATGCCTCCGAACATACTTTATCTGCCATACTAATGCAGAAAAATGATGAAGACATACAAGCTCCATTTGCTTTTATGAGCATTCCTCTAAAAAATCATGAGTTAAAATATTCTCAGATTGAAAAGCATGCATTTTCAATGGTCAAGGCATTGAAAAACTTCAGATTTTACATCTTGCATTCACATTCTTTAGTTTATGTGCCGGATGTAGCAGTTAAAAGTGTGCTGACGCAGCAAGAGGTGGGATGCAATACCAGAGGTTCATGGATAGCAAAAATGCAAGAATATGATATAGAAATTTTCCCTACCAAACTGATAAAGGGTAATGCTTTGTGTAGAGAAATTGCAGAGGATAAAGCTAAAAAAGAACCAGAAGGATCTGAAGAAAAACAACTAGTTCTAGCTGTGGGTCTTCAGGATACATGGTTTGAAGAAATTGCTTACTTCCTAACGTATGGAGAATGTCCAGAAGGTATGACATCAAGACAAAGAAGAGATCTCAGGTTAAAGGTGTGTGTGTGAAAATTGTACCTGATCTGTAGACACAACACTCAGTAAAACATTAGAGGTTAGCAAAAATCAAAATCGTGCAAAATTGAAATCTAATCTAACCAAGCGATTTACTACCTTCTAGTAGGTGCGAGATTGATGTTCTCAGATTGTAATCGAGATCAATGACCTAGACGACACCTAAATGAAGGATTTGAATGCAAAAGATGGATATGAAATTGAATGCAATTAATCTATATTTTTGATATTTTCTATGCAATAATAATGATAAACTGATATGCTATGGATGCTAAATGATCTAACAATGAAGATTCTAACAATGATATAAAAACTATGAAATTCTATGCTAAGATATAAAAGCTATGCAATTGAAATTGATCTCACAACGCTTTGAATTCGCAAGTTGATTCCTCAGCCTCCAATTCTCCAGCGTGATTGTGCAAAATATGTGGATGAATTATGAAGAGCTGAGCCTTGTTTTTATAGAAATCCAAGGCTTTGGAGGTGCATGAGAAAAAGCCATAAATCACTCAAATAACTCAGCTTGATTTTTGAGTTATCTGATAATAACAGATAATTAAGTCACAAAAACATGCAAAAGCTAAGCTTTAACTCAAAATAGAGTTTAGCTTTAATTGATAATTGACAGTTGTCTGCTTTTATGATTGTGCATGTTTTATTTATGAATTAATTTAATAATAAAGTGATTTATTTCCAACTTAACTGATTTTTGAAATAAAATAATTAATTTATGGGTTAATTAACTATTTTATCAAACTTTTATTAAAAATTATATTATTAAATAATGACAACATGGTTTAATTAATTAAATAAGAATTTAATCAATTATTCATAAGATATTAGATTTATTGTCAAAATTAAATAATACAATTAATAATAGATAGAATTAAATTTAATTACATAATTAAGTGGCAAGATATTAAATCTAATTAATTAAATATGAAAATATTTAATTAATCAAACATTAGGATAAATGTGATTTATTGCCAAATAATTATAAAATTAAAGATAATTATGATAATTAGGAATATTACTAGGAATATTCTCCGATGTAGAATTTAAGATAATCAATTAGATTTGATGATATTCAGATGTGCCTTAGGTTAGGACTTTGATGTCGATTTCGTTTGATTTGATGATATAAGAGGTTAATGAACTTATAGCCCATTTTTGGGGTATTACAAAAGGTAGCTAAGTTTTTTATTTGGGATGGCAAGCTATTCAAGAAGGCAATTGATGGCACTTTCCTCAGATGTGTAGATAAGCAACAGCAGGAAAAATTATTGAAGACTTTCCATGATGAGGCCTGTGGAGGGCACTTTTCATCTTCAAAAGTAGCATTTAAAATACTGAGACAATGTTATTATTGGCCTGGTATGTTCAGAGATGCATATGCCTGGGTAGCCAAGTGTGAAAAATGCAGAATGTTTACAGGGCGTCCTTAATTAGCTTCTCTTCCATTGAAGCCTGTCATTATTGAAGAACCTTTCCAGCAATGGGGCCTTGATTTCATTGGGCCAATCAATCCAGTATCCAGTGCTGGTCATCAGTACATAATCACCGCCACTGACTACTTCACCAAGTGGGTGGAAGCCAAGGCAAGGAAGGCGACAACTTCTGAAGTGGTATGTGAATTTCTTAAAGAAAATATACTGGTCCGGTTTGGTGATCCACTTAAATTAGTGATGGATAATGCCACTTATTTTTCTTCACTTGAAATCACTAGTTTTTGTTTTGAATATGGAATTATTGTTGGTCATTCATCGGATTATTTCCCACAAGGAAACGGCCAGGCCGAATCCAGTAACAAAAATCTGATCAATATTGTTAAGAAGTTAGTATCAGATAGTCGGAAAAATTGGCATAAAAAGATTCATGAGGCGTTGTGGGTAGACAAGGTAACACCAAAAAGAGCAATTGGTATATCACCTTTTGAGCTTGTTTATGGGACTGAAGAAAATCTTCCTTTACCTTTGGAACTGGACACAAACAAATTAAGGAAAGCAATTGAAGATGACATCTATAAAGATGGTCTAGAAAAAAGGATTCTTAATTTGAGCAAGCTGGAAGAGGAAAGAGCAGAGATAGTTGATCATATCACTCAACATCAGATGCGAGTGAAGGAGATATTTGATAGGAAGGCAAGGCCACGGAAATTCATGATAGGTGATAGTGTTTTGTTGTGGGATAAACGTAATGCTCCTAAAGGAATGCATAAGAAGTTTGACAGCCTGTGGAAAGGACCATTTGTGATTCATCAAGCATTGGGAAATAATTCTTTCAAGTTGGCTTATCAAGATGGTGACGTACTACCACTGACCTTCAATGGTCAGGACTTGAAACTTTATCAAATGGCAAATTGAAAACAGGTAACCCCTGTATTGTACATAGTTGTGTTTTTCTCCTTTATGTTCTCTAGGTTAGTTGATTTTCCTTGTTTCCTTTTCCTTTGTTCCTGCTTCAGTTTTGTTGTGTTGCCGCCCTCTTTGTTTACCTTTTTGTGAAACTAGAGATTCAGGATTCATTTCTTAAACATGGGAATGTTTAAGTCCCCAGTCAGAGCCAGTTGTTGCCCCACTTTTCACCCCATAACCATGCTATCAAAGTGGAATATTTTTATCTCATAGTTAGGTCTAGTCATGTATCAGTCTAGATCTAAGTCTTTCATTGGATAGGCTATCCTTGTCAGGGTTCCCCTGCTATTGTCTTATCTTTTCTAGCCGGGTGGGTTATTTGGAAGTCTTGTCATAATGGGTAGGTTGTAGATCCTAACCTGACAAGGATAATGTGCTCCTATTGATGTTCTTTCTCAAGAAGAATGATTATTGAAAGTCATGATCTCTAGACATTCACAAGAAATCAGAGAAAAGATCCCTCATATGAATAATGTAGGGACAAAGCCGGCATTAGACTATTCATAATTCCACTTCATATTGCAGTGTGTACAATCCAATTGAAGAAGAAATTGCATCTGAAGACATTGATTTCTATTAAAAATATATAATCTAAAGGGGTCTCAAGAAGTGTTCCTAGATAATTGTAGAATGAGAAGGTGATTACCCGGGAAGAATACATTGTTGATCCCAACATCAAGCAAGTGATAGCATTATATCTACTGATTTGACATCAACCTTCAAGAGCAAAAACTTGGATAGACATAGATTGAATTATATCTAAGTTCTTTTGAAAAATGAGGTATATTTCCATGGTATCGATGATGAAGGTCGAGAAAGCACCACTGGAGTCATATGCAGACATTGGAAGTTTAGATGCTCAAATTCAAGAAATTAAAGAAGTAGTGGAGCTTCCTTTGACTCATTCTGAATTGTATGAAGACATTGGTATAAAGCCTCAAAAATAATTTATCCTCTATGGAGAACCTGGAACAGGAAAGGCTCTTTTTGCAAAGTATGACTGCAGGGTATTTCTTTTATATCTAACTGGTGTACCTAAAATGTTACAAATTACCCAGTGCAAGTTATTGTTGACAAGAGCTGATGTCTGGTGATACGTGGAGAGAGATGCTCCCAAGACATGGGAATGCTGAGGTGGAAATGGTGGGTGATGGAGAGTGGTAGTACAATGCTGCTTGTGTTGGGTTAGAAAAGAGCGGTCACATGATCGCATGGATTAAAATATTGCTATGCGATCATGTGAAAACGTAAATAGTTAATGCCGGATGGATGGAAATTTGGCACATAACCACATTTGAAATTTTTCTGATGCTTAATGTTGAAGGACATGGATGCCAGCTGGGCACCTTTCTAATCTTCCTTGTCATTTTCCGCACCTACCCGCTTTGCGTTATGCTTTGTCGCATGATCGCAAGGCAGTTTTCTTGGTCTTATGATCATGTGACCAGTCCATTTTTTTGAAACCGCAAACTTATAATACAATGATCCGAGCCAATATTAAAAAAAAAGAGATACTTTGATTATATAAAGTTATACGCATGTGCTTTAAGTTATAATTGCTCTCGTACTTAACTTTGACATGCGAAAAATGGGCAAAGCACTACAGGTCTAAAGGATAATCAGTGCTATTCTCTAATATGTTTTATGAGGATCAACTTAATATAAAGGACAAATCAAGAAGGATTCAGAATAGAGAAATAATTAAATACATTGGAAGTGTTATGTCAAACCTCTCAATAGGGATCACGGGCACACCATTTTTCAAGGTGATGAAGTTTTCATTGATCAAGATGATGTATTGGAAGAGATTAATATTAGTGAGGGAAGGTGAAGGGATAGAGTCAAATTGATACCTCTTCATTGTATTTTTGAAGTTGCTCATTCCCAATCTCTTTGTATTCATTAAAATTGAAAGGTCATCAGTCCCTACGAGCATGATACATTGTAAACTCTATAAATTCTTTGAAAGAAGTTAATAAAAGGGTCGGCAAAATTGTTGGTGTAAGAGACTTGATGTTGCAGAGTCAATTGAAGAGTGTTTTATATCAATGATTTTCTATTCCATTTAGTTAGAAGTTAGAAGTTGTTGCTTCTATGTTTCTTTCTTTAAATCCAAATTACAGAAGAAAAGGAACGATGTTTCATTCTTTTGTCACGAGGATATGCATAAACCATAGTAGGATGTGCTTTGGGGTGTTCAAAGAAGGATTCATTAGAAGTCTTTAATCATTTCATTTATATTTCTGCTAGAAATTATTGTAGATTGGTTAAACACTGAGTGTATGGATTCATAGTATGTGTGAGTTCTGCAACTTGGTTCATAGATAGAAAGCTTTTCTTGCCTGAATTAAGTTCTGGTTAGACTTAATTTGGTTTGCCTCTTCTTCTTTCAGGTTAAGAGCATACCCCGCATTAGTTTTAGGAACAAAACATAATTCCTTCAATACCATTCACATAGGGAGCTGTACCTACCAATTTAGAGAAAAGCTGGTAATCAGAAAATGGCTTTTCAACTGTTGTAACCAGATATTATTCATCATTTGGGCATTAAGAGTTATTTCCACACGAAAGGACAAATCTGTTTACTAACAAATTTTTGGCAACTCCGTTGGGGAGAGAAATAATCACTTGATCAGTAAGCTATATCATCTTGGAGTGAACAAGATTCCTCAGGAGTATTAGAGAATAGGGTGGGTGTGATTCTACATTTGATAGATTAGCAGAGCTTGGTTTTCCCATCCTAGAAGTTCCTAGAAAGAAAGGAGAAGGGAAAAGTCAGAGTAGGCCTTCATCTCCTATTAGAAATTAGAGTTCTTCACAAAACACTTGTCAAGTGTTAACACTTCACAGTACCACTACTCCTTCAGTTGTTAATTTCCCACCATATTGTACTAGAACTATCATGGTTGTTCCATGGGCTACTGCAGTAGGACCATTAGCACTGATAGCTTATCATCCACTTCCTGCTGGGTCAAGAAAGAATTTCCCTAAGTTTTCAGGAGACAGAAAAGTCACCATTGATGAACATATCAAAGCTTTCTTTGCTACTATTAATATTTTAGGAGTGGCAGAGGAGGATGTTGCTGTGAGACTTTTTGTTGAAACTTTAACAGACAGTGCAGCGGACTGGTTTTATCATCTAGAAGATAGTTCCATCACTAATTGGGATACGATGAGAACAACATTTGAGGATCATTTTAAGACAATAGAAGATAAGCATCATTTATTGACACAATTGACATCCATCAAAAAATAGCCTCAAATGAGCATGAAGGATTTTGTAGCTGCCTTCAATAAGATTGTTAGTAGAATCCCTATTGCAGATAGACCTACTGCTGGTAATCTTAAAACATTTTTTATAAGTGCAATGCCTCTGGATATCAATTATGAGTTGAGAAAGGCACATCCCATAGATTTAGTGGATGCACAAAAGAAAGCTATCGAATGTGAAGAAGATTTAATTTCAATAGGAAAAATGGAAAAGAAAGTTACAAAATAAAGGAAGTTCATGTAGTACCTCATCATCTGATGAAATGATTCAAAAATTGTCCAATGAATTGATTGCTATGAAAAGGCAATTACCAGGATTCAATAATTCTAATCAGCGTAATTTTCAGAATATGCCTGGAAGAAACATGGACAATAGATTTCTGCAACTTACAAGCCCTCAACCTAGGTTGCAGATTGAAGCCACAACAAAAAAAGGAAACATGTGCATGTTTCATTTGACTACGGATCACACTAATGGGAATTGTCTGAGAATTGCCCATATGATGCAGTTATTGACCACCAATGAACTGAATATAGCAGCTCCTGTTGAAGAAGAGGATACATACTCAACTGGCGACTCTGAAAATTTATTTGTGGAGTATGAATCTAATTCTGAATCTAAAGGCAAATGTTTTGCTACTATTAATGGAAATTAATATATGGTGCTCACTCGGAATCAAAAATTAAAAAATCAGTCTTCCAACCAGCCTCATAAAAGTGATCCTAGTCCTATGATAAATAGTGCTGATACTGATCAGAAGGCATCAAGCTCTCAGCCAAGTAAAGATAAATTATCTTTTGATGCTGTTCAATTCTGTGAAGAATCTAAAATTCAGATTTCTTTTCTGGATTATTTAAAATCGCATCCTTCAAAATTTAAAAGATTTGTAGAATGGTGTAAAGGAAATGTTTTAGAATTAAATAATAGTGCTACTGTGGTAGAAGGGGATGAGACATTGACAGCTGATTTGTTTAAAGAAGAAGAATCTACTGTGTTAGCAACGTCGCCTGGACAAAAACCTCCTCCCTTCTATGTTTCACTTTATGTTAATGGATGCAAATTAAGTAATTGTATAATAGATTCAGGTGCATCAGATAATGTCATGCCTTATTCTGTAGCCAAAGCTTTGAATCTTAATCTCACTAAGGTGTATGGGAAATGTTATTCGATGGATGCCAAACAAGTTCCTTTAATTGGACAAATCAAGGATGCAGAGGTGGCTTTGGCATCTCATCCTGAAAAGAAATTGTTGATGACTATCCCGGTAGCTGACATTCTGGCAAGTTATGGGCTTCTCTTAAGTAGAGGTTTTTGTAGAGACCTAGGAGGGGAAATAAAGCTGGATTGGTCTCATGCCATCATACCAATTGGGAATAAGAAAATCAGATTGGAGCCTGAGGAAAAGGTGAAGTATACAGTCATGAAATCAAAGGATCCTAAGGCTCAAATACTTTATCAAGAACTAGAATTTGGTAATTACATGTTGTTTACTGAAGAATCTCTAAACGGGAATAAGGATGAAGATGGTAATGAAAAGAAATCAAGTGAAGAAAAGGAATTATCAGACTTATGGGTTCTTGAATTTGATGGAAGTTGTTCTTCATCAGGATCAAGTGTAGGTGTTGTATTGATTCCTCCTCAAGGAGAACCTGAACCTATGGCATTCAAATTAGAGTTTGGAAATAGCAATAATATCGTTGAATATGAAGCCTTACTACTGGGATTAGCAGAAGCAAAAGAAAAAGGTGTTAAAGTGCTAAAAGCTCGAGGTGATGCAGAGCTTATTGTGAGACAGGTTAGAGGACAATATTCAGTGAAGAATCACAGATTAAAAAACTACAAAAATAAATTTTGGGATCAGATAGAAGGTTTGGATGCCTTTTCTATTGAAGCAATACCAAGAGAGCTGAATACCAAAGTTGATTCATTGGTTGTCTCTGCGTCTTTGTTGTTGCCTCATCCAGACTTTAAAAATAAGAAATATCAGATTGAAGTTGTATATTGAGCTGCTGTCCTAGATAATATAGATTCATGGCAGGTGTTTGAGGATGACAAAAGCTTGCAATTATTTCTAGAAAATGGCAAAATCAGTTATGAATATCAGCATGAAAAAGATGAGGAACGTTCCAGCCATGGATTAAATGAAAAGCAAGTTAATGAAGTTCAAGTACCAGGTGATATTATTCCTCCTTATTTTGTATCTTTAGAGAAGTTGTTTAATAGGCATGATGTTTATATAAAATAGAAAAGAGCAAGAAAAGAGCCTAACACTAGTGAGTATGAAGGAGTAAATATTGGTGATGATGATAATCCTAAGTTGATTAATATTGGCAAATATTGTTCGCTTGAAGACAAAGAAGCTGCCAGGCTGCTCTTTCTAGAATACAGAGATATTTTTTTTTGGAGCTACGAAGATTTGAAAAGCTATGGAGGTGGAAAAGTGAAACATCAGATTCCTTTGAAGCCTGATGCAATGCCTTTCTGAAAGAAGCAAAGAAATTATAATCCTAAAGTTGCAGATGCCATATTCTGAGAGGTGGATAAAATGCTAAAAGCTCAGATCATTTATCCTATCCATCACTCCACATGGATAGCTAATATAGTGCCAGTGCGGAAGAAGAACAGAGAAATCAAAATTTGTGTTGATTTCTAGAATTTGAATCAGGCATCTCTTAAGGATAACTTTGCACTTCCCAATATGAATTACTTGCTGCAAACAGAGTCAAATTGATTCCTCTTCATTGTATTTTCAAAGTTGCTCGTTCCCAATCTCTTTGTATTCATTAAAATTGAAAGGTCATCAGTCCCTACGAGCATGATACATTGTAAACTCTATAAATTCTTTGAGAGAAGTTAATAAAAGGGCCAAAATTGTTGGTGTAAGAGACTTGATGTTGCAGAGTCAATTGAAGAGTGTTTTGTGTCAATGATTTTCTATTCCATTTAGTTAGAAGTTAGAATTTGTTGCTTCTATGTTTCTTTCTTTAAATCCGAATTACAGAAGAAAAGGAAAAATGTTTCATTCTTTTGTCATGAGGATATGAATAAACCACAGTAGGATGTGCTTTGGGGTGTTTGAAGAAGGATTCATTAGAAGTCTTTAATCATTTCATTTATATTTCTGCTAGAAATTGTTATAGATTGGTTAAACACTAAGTGTATGGATTCATAGTATGTGTGAGTTCTGCAACTTGGTTCATAGATAGAAAGCTTTTCTTGCCTGAATTAAGTTCTGGTTAGACTTAATTTGGTTTGCCTCTTCTTCTTTCAGGTTAAGAGCATACCCCGCATTAGTTTTAGGAACAAAACATAATTCCTTAAATACCATTCACATAGGGAGCTATACCTACCAATTCAGAGAAAAGCCGGTAATCAGAAAATGCCTTTTCAACTATTGTAACCAGATATTGTTCATCATTTGGGCATTAAGAGTTATTTCCACAAGAAACAAGAAAGGAAAAATCTATTTACTAACATGCTTCCACCAGGAACTCGTAGCATAGTGCATGTTTAGGCTGCTGTAATAGAGTGGATAGCATTTTCATTGCATCAACAGCCTTATTCTCTGTTCTAGGTATTTGCTCAAATGTGATAGATATGAATTATTTCTTTAGATCATCTACCATTCTTTTGTATGGAACAAGCTTTTCATCCTTAGTCTGGTACACATCATTGACTTGATGGATAACAAGTTGAGAGTCTCCATGAATGTGTATCTATGTCACTCTCCACTCAATTGCTAGTTTCATGTCATTAAGAAGGGCTTCATATTCTGCAATATTGTTTGTGCAAGGGAACTTTAATCTGAATGCTTTAGGTATGGAGTATCCTTGAGGAGTTATAAATAATATGCCTACTCCTAATCCATTCTGTGTATAGGAGCCATCAAAGAATAACTTCCATTCTCTAGAAGAAAGAGTCATGATAGAGGAATCTAGAAATTCCATTCGCATTGGTGTATCATCAATCATGGGTGCATCCGTCAATTGATCAGCAATAACTTAGCCCTTGATAGCTTTTCTTTCGACATAGTCAATGTCAAATTCACTTAAGAGCATGACCCATTTGGCTAATCTACCTGTGAGGGTAGCCTTTCTTAGTAGGTATTTTAATGGATCAATCTTAGCTACCAAATGAGTGGTATGATCTAACATATAATGTCTCAGTTTTTGTGATGCAAAGATCACAGCTAGACAAGCCTTCTCAATCATAGAATAATTCTTTTCGTATGCAACCAATGTTCTACTGATATAGTATATAGCTCTTTCCTTGTTGTTCTCATCATGTTGTGCAAGAAATGCCCCTAGTGATGTATCTGTAGTGGAGACATATAAGATCAATGGCTTCCCTTGAATGGGAGGCATCGAGATAGGAGGATTTGATAGATATTTCATGATATGGTTAAAGTTGTTCTCACATTCTTCATTCCATGCAAATGTCACACCTTTATGTAATGTTTTTGTAAAAGGCTGTGAGATGTCTGCTAGCTGAGATATGAAGCGTCTGATAGATTGAACTCTCCCTTGCAATGTTCTCATCTGACTAATATTCTTTGGGGGTTGCATCTCCATTATAGCCTTTACTTTAGCTAGATCAACTTCAATGCCTTTCTTTGAGACTATGTATCCTAAGAGTTTTCCAGAAGTGACACCAAAAGCACACTTCTTAGGATTTAGTTTGAGACTAAATTTTTCCATTCTGTCTAGTATCTTGCTCAAGTCATTTAGATGTTCAGTTCTAATCATAGATTTTGCTAAAGTATCATCAACATAATCCTCCATAGTCTTATGCATCATGTCATGAAAAATAGATTTCATGGCTCTCTGATATGTAGCACCAGCATTCTTAAGCCCAAATCGCATGACATTCCAACAAAAGGTGCCCCATGCACATGTGAAAGCAATTTTCTCTTGATCTTCTGGAGCAATTTTTATTTGATTATATCTAGAAAAACCATCCATTAAAGAATACATCTCAAAACCCGCAATCATGTCCACTATCATATCAATGTTGGGTAGTGGAAAATCATCCTTAGGGAATGCTCTATTTACATCTCTAAAGTCTATGCACACTTTGATTGATTTATCTGGTTTTGAAATAGGTACAATATTAGAGATCCATTCTACATAATCAATAACTTGGATGAATCTGACTTTTAGTAGTTTCTCTAATTCAGCTTTTACGAAGAGTGCAACATGAGGATGTATCTTTCTTAATTTTATCTTAACAGGTTTGACATTTGGAGCTATAGATAAATGATGCATTATGAGAGCAAGATCCAACCCTAGCATATCTGAATATTTTCATGTGAAGTTGATCTTCTTTTTTGTTAGGAATGTCATAATTTTTTGCTTTTCCTCTTCTAATAGGGATTGTGCTATGTGGATCAATTGTGGTTCTTCTACTATTCCCAAGTTGATAGATTGAGTGGGCTCAATTAGAATTGGAGATCTATCCTGTAAATGACTCAGAAGGACATCAAATATCTCATCCTTAGGCGCCTCAGAGAGGTTTTCACCTTCAAATACGTCTTTTATTTTTTCTTTTGCAAGTTTTGAGACTACCACAAAGTGGTTTTCACCCTCATAACTCCTTTTCTTGTTGTTCTTATTCTTATTTTTCTGACTAAGATACTTGATGTCCGACTCTATCATGATAACGCTCGGTTCACTGATGGAAGTCCTCATAGGCTCAACTGCATTGAGGTAGCAAGCAAGGGCATAGTCATTCGGGAAGGTATAAATATAATGGCTCAGATTTGTGGATGTTTTATCAAGAAGTTTAGGATGTTGGATAGTCAAAGTGGTGAAAGATTAGGAAAGAGTGTTTATAGATATGGATCTTTCATCATTAGTCCTAACCTGATGCTTGAGTTCAAAGGTGATATTACAACTTAAGACATTCAATTAATGAATAGGCTCAATGTCATTGTGGAAGTCCACTTCAGCCATCGGTGGATCAGACTCGATAAGTTCATCATTTCACTCTAGACTTACATTGGCTTTAGGTGCATATTGGTGAATAACATCAATATATTTCTCTGTAATAAGCTCATCTTCTTCTGGAATGGCTCCCCATTCATAGTCATTAGATTCTTCATCTATACCTCTAGGAAATCTAAGAACATGAGTAAAGTCAGGATGAATACCCCAAGAAGGGTTACCCTCAAATTCTGATTTGAATTCATACTCATGAGAATCTATCTCAAAATAACTACCACCTTCTTCTTTGTCTATTTGATTGTCTTTGAGATTAGCTAGTTCATGTGGTGCAAGTATCTCTTGCTCTATAGTAAGTTCTTGTGTTTCTACTACATTAATTCTTTTTACTAGATCCTCTTCAGCTTCAAGGAGGTCTTTGATTTCTTTAGGCAAACACTCATAAGGAATGAGCTCATCAGTGGTGTCTGAATCATCATTGTTAAATTGTTCTGTTGTTTCTCCCTTTAGTTGATTTGTTGTGGATGGCTCAATCTATTCTAAGATGTGTGGAGAGTTCTTGCTAAGATAGAAAGGCTTCTTCTTATATCCTAGACCTGTTGTATTCTTTTTTGCTCAGCCACGATGATCAAGAGGTGATAGAAGACCTTTACCCTATAATCCTAGAGGTCATTTTCCTGTATATCCCATTTTAGCTATCAGTTTATCCCCTGGGCCATATGACTTAGAAGGAACCTTTGATACTTTAGAATCACTAACTTGAACAACTTGAGATTTAGGTTTATCTTTGTAGAGCCATGCAAGCATAGCTTCATCTTCTTCAAATTCTTTCTTAGGTACTTTCTCTGCAACAAATTTTCCTTTATATGCCTCAAGAGGTTCCTTAGATTCTGGTTTGAACTAGTTTAGAGCTTGCCCATAAGGGTTAGCGAGATAGGGAGAGATGTCAAAGACAAGATTGGCTCTATAGTATATTCTCCCATACCATTTTCTTTGATATTGACCTCTTTTGCAATATCTTCCATCTTAGATGTGGATGTTGCATCTTTTGCTTAATGGAAGATTCTCTATTATTAGGAACAAGTTTATCTACATTCTCTTTCAAGGTATTGCAAGTTGTTGACATGTCAGTTGGAATGGTTACCTCTACTCTGTCATAAGGAAATTTCAAGCACTGATGGTATGTAGAAGGAATAGCTTTCATTTCATGTATCCAGGGTCTCCCTAGAAGGATGTTGTAAACCAAAGGTATATCAAGAACTTGACATATAGTATCTCTAATGACATGACCTGTTCTGATAGGTAGGACAATTGTTCCCTTGAAGGATCTTTCTTCTTCATCATATGCTTTGATAGTTATTTTATTTCTAGGATCAATGGCCATTTTTGAAAATCCCAATTGTGTGATCAAGTTGTAAGAACAAATATTCAGACCAGCACCCCCATCTATCAACACTTGTTTGACATGATGGTTTTGGATCAAAACTTCTATGTGCAATGGCTGGTTATGCGGATGACTCAAGGAGTTATCATCATCCTCTGAAAAGGAGATATACTATGGAGATGTAAGATGATCAACCATAGCTTGGAATCTATCTAAATCAAGGTTATCAGGAACATTGGATCCGAGCAGAGCTTTGTCTAGGATGGCTCTATGAGCTGGAGGTATCTGAAGCAACTCAAACATGGAGATTTTTGCATTAGTATGTTGGAGTTGTTGAACGATACTGTATGAAGTAGGCCTCGTGTCCTTAGGATTTGAAGATTTAGATGTTGTCCTCTATTTAGACGCGGAAGATAGATTGAAAGGCACCTTAGGGACATTTGATTGATCTGGGATTTGTCCTTGTAGGTGTGTCTGAGCTTGTGATCGAGTAACTGTGTTAGCTGATGGATTTTCTCTATCTCTTCTTACAATTGTGATGACATTGCAATGCTCAGATAGGCTTGGTTCAACCATATTGATAATAGTATTATTTCCAGGATAGGCATAATTGACCTTAGCACCCACATTAGGCTAAGAAGATGAATCTCCTTGGCTATGCTTCAGAAATGGTTCAGTGAATGCTGTGTGATCATTATTTCTTTTAGGATTATCAATCATGATTTCTCCATTATCAATATTGTCTTGAATGGTATGCTTCAAGCGCAAGTAGTTATTAGTTTTGTGACCTTTACCCCAATGGAAATCATAGAATTCATTCTCTTTCCACCATTTTGGATTAGGGTCAGGATCAGATTGTCGAATCCCAGAAAAAGAGATGATGTTATTAGCCAACAAATTTCTCATAGTTGACTCCAAAGGTTCTCCAAGAGGAGTGAACTTTCATTTATTATTAGCAGACCAAGATTTGTATTTTGGCTTCTTTTGAGATGGTTCGGACACCTTTTGTTCTAAAGCTTTGATGGCTTGAGTACCAATGGTTAGATTGAAAGCAAGTGCCTTAGATGAGGCATGGAGATTATCAACAATGTCATCTGTGATGATGCCCTTATTCTTCTTCCAATTTTTGTTCTTGTCTTTGGAACTAGATTCATACATGTCCTTTTGAAGTGTGATGTCTCCTTTTTTCACAAGTACTTTTTCAATTTTGATTGCATTGTCTACCATCTTATTAAAATATGTATTATTTTGCATTTGTAAAGGGTAGTTGATTTCTGGAACAAGATTGTTGATGAATATTTCTAGCTTCTCAGTTTCTAGAATAGGCCTAGCATATAGAGAAAATTTCTTTCTCCATCTTTTGAGAAATGTCAAGAATGGTTCTCCTGGATATTGTTTGAGATTGCAGATATCAATCATGGTGGTTGGATGTTGGATGTTGTAGGAGTATTGTTGATAGAACAATTTTATCAACTCCTCAAAGGTTTTGATTGTAGGAGGCATCCTAGAGAACCAATGAATGGCTGCTCCTCCTAGAGATCGAGGGAAAAGACACATCAGATAGGTCGGTTCGTGCATGAACTCCATAGATTGAGTATATAATTCTCTGACATGATCTTGAGGATCAGAGTTTCCATCATACTTATCATACTTTGGCATTTCCACTCTTTTTGGGAATGGTGGCATGTCCAAGTCTTTATCAAATGGAAAAGGACATGGGGCCTCCATGGAAAACTCCTTAGGTTCCTTTTATTTTTCCATTTTGTTAAGTTTGACTTGCATGGCATGCATCTATTTCATCATAGCTGTGAGTGGAGTTTCTTCCTCATGCGTAATGATATCTTCAACATTAAAGTTGGGAGGAAATTTAGCTCCTTGATGAGCTAACTCTAGAAAGTATGTTTCTCTATCTTCTTTCAAGAAATTCTTCATCATTCTTTTGACGTTATCATCATTTTGATATTGGGAAATTTCAGAAGGTGTGGGTTCCTGATCTGCACCATGTTGAGATTGAGCTCTTTGAGAGCCATGGTTTGTCCCTGCTTGACACATGGTAGGAGTTTTAGGACTCCCTGGGATAGATTGAGGAGGAGTTTTTTGATTACCTCCGTGAGTTGATGGAGGAGGCATGTAACCAGTTTTTAATCGAAAGTTGCCAAGATCATCGTCTTCGTAAAGACCAGAATTGTAGAGTTGCTCAAGAGTTGGACCCTGGATATGAGTCAAAGGAAAGGTATGAGATGTTTCTCCTGATTTCTTGTGTGAGGAAGCTCTAGTTTCCACTATTAACCTTGGGTGAAGCAAAAGAATAGGATGAAGACAACTGAAGAATGACTTGATTCAAGAAAATCAGATGATGCAACCTTGTCAAGATTAGATTGATTGAAGAAATTAGCTTAGACATGAATGAAGGATACTGTACCCTAGATGTATGGGTAGATGCCCAAAAGATAGTGGACACAAGCTCACAACACTTAGTCTATTTTTAAGATTGATTAGAATGATAGTTATGACAAGGTTTTGACACAAGATGAAAAAGACTCAAATTGATTAAATAGAATGCTGAATCAGATTCAAAAGGCCACTTTAGGAAAATGATTGGATTCATTCTAGCTTCTACTCTGTTCCTGACATATTGATTTTCTTGATAGACTCTGGAAATAGGCTGTAAAAGCTGGGTCTCTGATAGTTTTTAACACTTTCTGACAATTTTTTAGATTTTTCTCAAATGACTTTCTACAGGCTCGTACAATAGTGGGTAGACTATGAAAAGACAATTGACAAGCTCGTATAATAGTTACAAAACTTGCACAACAATTGATAGCAGGATTTTTGACTTTTCTTATTGACTGGTGGAAAAACTCGTACAATAATATACAAGCTATCATACGACAATCTGGGGGTTATGAAATGACAATAGCCAAAATTCGTATGACTTTCTACCTTTATGAGATGACTTTTGACTCCAGAAAGGTGTTTGACATTAGATTTTGCAATTTTTATGTTTTCAGTTTCAAATTGTTCACAAAATTATCTGTCTAGATTTGAAGATTGTACCAGATTGATTCATTCTTAGTAACCAGATAGATAAACAAACATGCAAAACAACAAGCAAGTGATTTCAAGCACATCTAAAAACAATGAACAAGGGACAAAGCAACCCTGCGCATGAACTTCCAAGTGACTGAATGTGCTAATCCCTAGGAGTGCTAATAGTGTATATTCCAAAATTTTTTGCAATAACGCACATATTCTTAGAAAATGAAAATTTGGCCTCACTAGGGTTTGTAGTAATGGTCTGACTCTGCAACTTTTGTGATCTCAAGAGGGCGAACTCCAATCCAGGTGCACCGGGGTTTTGACACAGTTTGAGAAATTAATCAATCAAGAGCTACTAGGGAGGTTTGACAGCCCAACAAGAGACCACACCTGTGAAGATTTCCTCCACAAGGACATTTATATAGCGGTTGCTGCTACCATGATGAAAATGGCTATTACCGCTTCAGGTTTCGTCAACATGGTTGACCCAATTAAGGGAATGTCCACTATGGTTAACCCTCTCTAAAGGTGACTCGCAAAAGATACCACATGGAGACTAGTTCCAGATTCAAGGATTTGAGTTTATGATACTACCCAAAAAGGGAGTAGAGCATAGTCCTCTAGCCTTTTCACTTTTAACCAAAACAAAGCAGACAGATTAATCTAACACACTAAGACCAAGATTATCTCACAAAGATCTATGATGTCAACCACTTATGATCTATCAACCTCTTCGGAGAGAGAATGTATCAATCAGAATTTGAAGATGCACAAATCTAGTAGAACGTAAGACTTTCTCAGTATCCTCCCTACCTACAAGGGTTCCTTCATTGAGAAGAGTTTTTCTGGAAACCCACTCTCTCAAGAACCACAAATAGTGTTCATAGGGCCTATTTACTATGTGTAACAAAGATGTTGAAAAGAAAATCTATGTTCATTTTTATAGCCCAAAATGAAATCTGTGATATGAAAGCAATAAAAGGTCACACAAGCTTGACACGTGAGAGTTCATTTTAGTCCAAATCAAAATGTTATCAGCTGAGAAGATTACCTAAATTCCTCACAACATGCTTAGTAGATTTTTACCTATTTTTAGCAACTCTCATGCTTTTCCCAATCAAAATTAGTAGAAATCAATCAGAAACAGCAAATTTTAATTGTTAATGTTAGCTGTCAGTCCAAATCTAGAAATCAAATCTGGAAAACTATCTAAAAAAGTGAAATGACAATTGAAACCTGGTACTGAAACTCGTACAACAGTGGGTCACCTCCCAAACAACAGTCTAGAAACTCGTATGATAATGGGTATCAAATCATACCACCACAGAGCTTCCCAAATGACACTGTGTTTCTGATGATATGATCCTCGATCAAATCAACTATCGTATGACAGTGGGTCCTTCTTGGTATGAGTTTTTGACAAAACTCATATGAAAATTATACAGAAAGAAATTAAAAATCGTAGCTTGGAACAAAAAATGACAAGAAGATGATAGAAATTGATAGAAATTGAATGGAAACCCATTTTAGGGCCCCACAGTGAGCGCCAAAAATATGTGTGTGAATTTTGTACCTAGCTGTAGACACAACACTTCAGTAAAACATTAGAGGTTAGCTAAAATCAAAATTGTGCAGTGAAATGGAAACTAATCTAACCAGGCGATTTACTGCCTTCTAATAGGTGCGAGTATGATATTCTTAGATTGGACCGAGATCAGTGACCTTGACGACACCTAAACGAAGGATTTGAATGCAGAATCTAGATATGAGATGAACGCAAATTAATCTATATTTTTAGATTTTCTATGCAATAAGATGAAATAAACTGATATGAATCTATTCTAGATGAAAAATTGATATAACATGCAATTAATCTAATAATGATATGCTAAATGATATGAATGCTCAAAAATAATGAAAATCTCACAACATCTTTGTTTCACAAAGATTGATTCTTCGATCACCAATTCGCCAGCGTGAGGATGCAATTCATGGATGGATCCCAAATGAAGAGCTGAGGCCTTAATATATAGAAATCTAGGGCTTTGGAGGTGCATGGAAAAAAGCCATAAATCACTCTTGATAGACTCAAGTTGATTTTTAAGTTATCAAGAATTTAGAGATAGATTAACTCACAAAATCATGCAAATCAGCTTTTTAATTTAAATCAGAAGTTGAGATTAGCTTTTAACTCAAAAAAGAGTTGAGCTTATTTTTAAAACAACTTGAATTGATTTTTTGATTTAAAGCTTAACTATTTTTTTGGATGTGCATAATTAATTATGAATTAATTCAATAAATAAAGTGATTTATCCTCAACTTAACTGATTTTAAATTTAAAAATAACTGATTTATGGGTTAATCAATTATTTTAATCAAACTTTTATTCAAAACTATATTATTAATTATGACAATTGACTTTGATTAATTAAATAAGAATTTAATCAATTAGTCATAGGATAAATGATTTATTGTCAGAATTAAATAATACAATTTAGGAATAAATATAATTAAATCTAATTAAATAATTAAGTGGCAGTATTAAATCTAATTAATTAAATATTTAGAATATTCAGTTAATCAAACTTTAGGATAAATAAGATTTATCACCAAATAATCATTAAATTAAAGATAATTAGGATAAATAGGAATAAGGAATATTCCCCGATGTAGAATTTAGGATAATCAATTAAGATTTGATAATGTGGCGATGTGCCTTAGGTTAGGACTTTGATGTCAATTTCGTTCGATGTGTCGATATAGGAGGTTAATGAACCTATAGCCCATTTTGTAGGTATTATAGTTTTCAATTTTCCTGAGGATATTATCAAAAATGTCTTTGATTTACAAGAACAAGAAATCAGGAAGGAGAAATGGCTAGTGTATAAAAAGACACTAGATTTTGTTCAACATTTTGTCAAGGATTATGATCCCTTAAAGGATTTTACCCCTTTTGAGAAGAAGATAGAATCTCTTATCATCCATTTTGAGGGTATCATCCAAACCCTAAATGAGAAGAAGGAAAATGTGATGCAAACTAAGCTAGAAAGGGCTAGATTTGTGCTAAGTAAGCCTGCATTTGCCAAAATGGTGCCCCTGGGTTGATATATGGTACATAGGAAGGTTGGATATAGTGTGGTCATACCAGGACCAAGAAAATAAGAAGAAACTAGAAGGGCAGAGGATATCCCTTCCACTTCTAGGGAAGTTGAGATGCAAGACAAAACAGAGGAATCTCCTAAATCACCACAGAATCAACCAATTGAGATTGATTCTGATTCTCCACCTCCACCAAAAAAGAAGAGAGTGGGAGAAAGCCCTACACAAGTTGAGGAAGAGTATTCTCCTACCCAATCACCTTTAAATCTTGTAGATCATCAAGAGGTGGCAGAGAAACTACAAAAATTGGGTAGTTTAGGTCAAATTTGTATGACCTATGAACAGATAAATGAGGGGATGCTAGATCCACCCAAGGACCCAGAATCAGACCTAATAGTAGGGGAAATGGATGGAAAAGAATTGGATCCTCTCACCAAGAAAGAATGTGATGAGTTCCTTGCAGATGATTCCTTTTTCAAGGCCATAGCCTTCATGCAATTCTTGTGGATGTTGCACTTAAATCAATTCAAAGAAACCTGTGAAAAAGAGAGGAGGAAGACCCACAAAAGGACCTCAAGATCATAGAAGATGAGTTAAGGAAAGAAATGATAGAAAGGTTTGAGACAATTACTCCAGAACAAGGGAGAGAACTAGTGAAGAATGTAGGGGTGCTCATTCTCCCTGAGTGGGACATTATTGATGCAGTGGTTCTTGATGCTGTTAGAAAATAGATCACACCAGCCCACAAGACCAGAGAGGAGGCAGAACAAGAAATCAAAGGAGTCACTTTTAGTGATGACCATCAAGCCTTGGTCATATGGCCGCTAAAGAAAAATGAGGCTAATAAAGGAAAAAAAAATTTTAGGGGTGATCTTTTAGGCAGCCTACTAGTACAAAGGGTCAGTGAAACCTCAATTGTTGAAGCATCAAGCATGACTTTGGAGATAGCCAAACTTAGTGTGAAAGTGGCAGAAAGGAAAGCTAGGGAGAAAGAAGATATCACATTAAAGCTTGAGACAGTGTTAAAATCTTATGGAGAGATGAAGAAGGAAATTAGTGAGAAGGATAAGTTGGTAGAAAAATTAAGAAAGAGGTTAGGAGAGCAAGGCCCAATCCAAATATCTAAACAATTACAAATTTCTTCCTCCCCTGCTATCCCTCCTTCATCCAGTCCAATAATTGAATTCCCCCTCTCACCTCTTCCTCCCTCTATTGATGAAGATGACATAACACAAAGAGAGATATTAGAAAATGAAAGATGGCCATTTTTGGAGAGGGCAAAGAAATTAAGGAATGAGAGGCAATTGTTTGAGTGGGGACAACTAGAAGTGTCCATGAAATATGAAGAAAAGATAAGAGAAACAATTTTGCAGTTTGCTGAGGGTGTTGAGCCTAAAGAAATTTATAGGGTTGGAGAAGAATTAGTTAAAATTTTGAATTCTTTTAAGGAAGAAGTGGCCACTGTGGACCCAATTTTGGATAGGTGGGTTTCCATGAGAGATAAGTTGAAATTCTTTTATTCTTTGATTAAAACTCAACAAATTGTGGATGGATAATTGAAAGGTACCTATAAATTTGTTAAAACCTTACTTGATTTTACAGTAAAAAGGGAGAACATTAAGAGAAAGATATCAATTCTAAGGGAAAGATATTACCAAGACTGTTATCAAATGTTTCCTAGCCTTTTCAAAAGGAATGGAAATATAAAAGACAAAGGAATATTGTTGGGACAACTAGATGAGGAATTGTCAACTAGGGTGAGCAACATCTTGAGTGCAGATAGCAATATTCTATTTGTCCAGATAGTTGAAATATTACAAGATGCCAGAGTATATTTTGAATCCCTAAAAAAGGAGGTCCATCGGGTAAAATTTGATTTGGATACTTCGGTACAGAAGAGAGATGAGGTGGTAGCTTTCCATTGGCCTAATGAAGAGGTCTACACATCTTGGGAAACTACATATTCTTTAGAGAGTGCAAAGAATGAGGATGTATCTATTGAGGCTACAATATGTGGCACTTCTTCAACCCCTTGAAGCAAGTCAAATAGCATAAAGATCTCATATGGTAAAAGCAAACACAACAGCAACACTTGGCAGAAGTTGAACTAACTTTGGAAATTGTTGCAGACTTTGGCGCTCAAGTTAATAAGCAACTTTGTAAAATATAACAGAAATATGTTGTATCTATCAAAAAAATTTCTTATATGTTGTCATTATTTTTGTCTTTTCCAAAATGATCTGTAGCTTGTATGCAATCCTTGTATTCTATAAAAGGATTCCCAAGATCACTTTAGAAAGACCAGAATTTGAACATTTTATTGGCAAGTTCTGAGTCTAGGGTACAGTAGACTATATTAAGTCAAGTTTTTGATATAGAAAAGAAAGTATTACTGGTTTATCTCAATATTCAAATGGATTATGTTCTAAAGCATTGTGTATACATGAAAGATGATTCAGCAAATTAAATAAAATCTAGGGTTCATATCTCTCCTATGTATATTTCTTCTCTGGGTTATGAGTTTTCATATTCATTGCATGGATTTTCTCTATATATGTGTTTTCATTCTTTTGATTTGATCTAAAGAACAAATTAAATAAGCTTTGGATATAACACTAATTCTCTAAAATTTGCATAAGGATGTCAGTAAGTAGTGTGAATCTAGGAGTTCTTTGATTAATATTATCATAGGGTGGTAGTGTTTTTGGGGATTATAAATCATTAAAGTTCAGTATATTGTCTGTGTGTTTCACTTTGCAGTAAGATATTACCCAATGGATAAGGCATTAGCCAGCAGTGAGCCTATTTTATAGAAATGACTACTTAATGAAGTTTTGATGTATTCCTAAATTTTGATATAAATTTGTCAAAATCTTTGAAGTATTGTGACCTACAAGTTATGTCCTATCTAATGGTAATCGAGAATCAATAAATGAGTGGTTATCATTTAGTATTTTCTTACCATCTATCTATTGTATTGAAATCCAGTCTATGATTGTTAAAATAAGGTTTATTTTATTGGATTAGGAGTACCCTCCTTGGTTATGCAGAGCCAAAAGTGTAGAGGGAAGTCTTGTCCCTATAGTTGGTCCAGTCATCCTAGAATTTCATATTTGGATTTAACCCCTCCTTAAAAACTATAGATGTACTGGTTTCTACTACAAGCATAAAGTCCGGTTTGAGGAACCAACAGGCTCATTTACTAAGAAATTAGAGGTAGTTAAGTTTTAGGTACTTTAGTGTCATAAATTTTCTCTGCATATAATTTTGTGTTCACCTAGTCCTCATTTTGGTGTTCTTGGCCTCCTATGCCTAGCCATGCTTTCTCCATCTCAATTCTAAAAAAACTTATGTCTTCCTCTCTGTAGTCTAGACCTTTGCCCTTGATTTTGGCCATTGCTGGGAGGACCTAGTGGCCCACGGTGAGTGAGTCCTAAGACTGGGTCACCCAAGGAAATTGAGTCCTTACAATTAGTGCCCAAATTCAAAATGTGTAATGGTTGGCTTTCAAGAGAAATAAATTTAATCTCATGTTGGCTTCCTTCAAGATTCAATCCTTAAAATGCCTGGGAGAGGTATAAAAGAAAGTTTCCCCCCTCATTTTAACATTCATAAATTTAATTATCAATTGAATTCAAGTACAAGCACTCAATTCCTCAAGAGCAAGTGATCAAGCATTTAAGGCATTGTGGACAAGGAGTAATTTTCATATCTATAACATTCATGATGGAATCCATGATCTAGTATTCCTAAAGTAAACTCTACATAATCAAAATCAAGATCTCCATGAGTATTTTGACATAAAGAAGGTCTGCACGAAGGTATAGACATTTATTTTTTAGATCTAGCCTCTACTACATAATAGTTTGATTTCAATTTTAATTCAATCTATTTCAATTTCAAGGTTAATTGCTAAACTGAATTTTGACTTACACAAACCCCTTTCAACCCATCATTTTCTCTCTTTTTGTGTGCAAATGACAAGCCGTAAATGCATATAATTTTAACTACATATTGATTTTCATAAGAGATATAGAATTTTGTATCTCAGATCTAAAAAGGAGAGACCCAATCACCTACTTGTCTAAATCACAAGACCCTCTTACTCTACTTGTCTAACTCTCGGGTGCTAATCATCTTGCTCATCTGAGTTCCTCTATTTTTTCTCTAAATTCAAACCACTGGCACATCTTTGTCTTTACTTTCCATATCTTGTGCTAAAATTCACATACCTATTTTATATTCTACCACAAATGTTCAAAGTTATCATTTTTTTTGTACTTTTCCTTAGATCTTGTGTTCATCTTTCACAATTAAACAAAAGCATTTTTAACTTACAATGAAGGACCATTGAATCCACTTTGTGCCTAAATAATCTTGGGCCAAGTGGATCATTCATCTTCCAATGTGAGAGGTAAATATGCCTAAGATTCCTAGTTTACAAGCATAGACTAGCGAAACCTATTTCCCCACCTTACAGATATTAAAAACAAATACATCAAGGCTGTCGCATATGGTAGCTAAATGTAATGATCTAGCATTGGTTTTGGATGGGTAATAAAATAAGAAGTCTTAACAACTATAAAGGAGGAGGAGAATGAAATATTTATAGGGTCTTTGACCAGAGAGAAAAAAGTTGTTTGGAAGGCAATTTCATAGAAGTTAAAATGTATAATACCCGACCTTCCAACACAAATGTCACATCAGAAAAAATAATAAAGACTAAGGATCCAATCAACAAATCAAAGGTTGAATGCACAAGTCGACTAGATACAAAGAGATTCCCGATAAAATAGGAATAAAAGAAGAACAATAATGACCAAAATTGTCGAAAAGATAGGTAAAACCTTAGTGTCCAAGAAAAGTGGAAAGTCGACCATCTGTCGAATGTACTAATATAATCACAATAATACATGTTATATCAACTCAATATAAAGGTTTCGACCAACTTGTCTAAATTAAAACTCAAAAAGATATCGACCAACTATCAAATCAAAACAATGTAAGATAAAGATTAGATTAAATATGAACTTCCATATTAAAGACAAACTAAATAACAAAATTACCAATACCATGAGGACAAGTACATAGGAGCATAAACACTATAAAGGATTTCCTCCCTGAAAGAAGCTATGGTCACTGTTCACACAATGTCAAGGGCGAGAATATTGTGGGAGTTCATTTCCACCCTACCATGAAGCAATTTTGCTTCCCTGGAATCTTTCCTGACATGAAAGATACCCAACCCAGCTCGAGATTGTCTAACAATGTAAACTGACTTAAGTAATGGAATTGTGCAATTAACATGCATACCTCCAATTCTATTAAAGACATCATAATGTCCAAGCATAGTTATACAATATAGGAAATTAACCACATTTTTTTTTATTTCCATCAGTATAAAATATCTCAAGTTCGTACCTCCAACTTGCTTAAAACAATCAGAGATAGTCAATAAATACAACCAACTTTTAATTCTAGAATCGACAATCATCAAAGAAATTCACAAACTATCATAAATGACTAATTATCTGATTATCAAGTTATGAGAATAGAAAGATAACAAATATTTCATGGAATTGTGCTACATAATACATCCACATTCAAATCTCTAATATAACATTATCGTGATCACACATAGGCATACATCATAATTCTAGATTTATTTCAGACATAAGGAAAGCATAGTAGTCATAAATAATTCAAATACTACCAAAGATGTTCAATCATTCTATTCATAACAACTTCAACCATCCTTTTAACTGAAAAATAAAAACATCTCCAACTCTCAGTTCCTTCTCTTATAGACATATCAGAGATAGCTCAAACAAGGTAACCACACACTTAATTTTAGAACATGGAAATATCAAAAATTCCCTAATTATCCAGAATGCCTATGTCATTCAAATACATACATAAGAATCAAGGAATCAAAAATATCATTAATAGGAACATTTATTGCTTAAATAGAATAAATCAATTAACATCATTCATAGTTAAGTTAACAAGTAGAGTTTGGTTCCAAATAATGCTTATGAGTAGTCTAAATACAATATTTGCATATAGATCTTTTAACATGTTTCAAAAATAGGAACCCATGATACAATATTCATGCATAAGAAAAATAACAACCAACTCTAGTCATTTATCTAGCTTTTTCCTAGATTTAAATTTTATCTCATTCTAATGCTCTACAGCATTCATCTCTTCCATTCAATTTTTTTTTACCAATATATATATATATATAACACTTTTAAATTAATTCTCATAATGTATAGAATGGATTGTCCCTTCTTCCTCTAAACCACATTACCTTGATGGTTAAGGGAATCAAATATACCAAAAGAAGTGATTTACAAATTGTTATGTCAACCAGAGCACAAATTCAGAATACTTTACTTTTTCTCAGTCAAGTAATTAGAAGAAACCCAAAGCAGATCTTATCAATTAACGAGCCTCATTTTTAGCGAGAGGTAATTTCTCATAGTGGTGCACAATCTTTGTAACAAATAAAATTAGACTTGTGATGATTGATCAAATGCACCCTTAGGTAATACTTACATCAAGATGAATTAAAACAGACTAAACAAGATATGGTAAATGGTCATTTCCATTAAAATAAAGAAATGCCATTATTTTGTACTCTGACCCAAATTATCTACACCTATAGGAAGGTTTATAGAAAGCTAATTTTGACCAAAGAAAGATAAGGTTTCTATGATTTGTAGTTTGTAGCATGACAAGAAAGCTAAGGTTTGCATATCTCTATTCACCATAGTTGTTTAACTAGTCATTGATGTTGTGCAAACATATGCCACAAGAATGACTCCTGGAGAAGCCGTCTATAGGAGCATGATTAGTTTTTCCATTGAAGGAAAATGGCTCCTTGTTTGATGTTCTAATAGATATCGATTGTAGCTTGGGGTATAAATAGGTATATGTTGGTTGTGTAACAACCTTGACCACCATCTTGGGATGAAATGTGCCTTTACTTCCTGGTTTTGCTGCTACATTTGATGAAATGTTGTTGTATTTATAGAACAGAGTAAGGACACCATCCAAAGAATAAAAGGGGTTGTGAGCATTTCTACAGCATGCCACAATGATTTGTGATTTCATGGTCTTCCACACATGTAAGATACATACAAAATGGATTTTTTTGAAAAGATAGACAAATGCCATGGCAAATACAAGGCAAACCAGGGAGGTGCACAGGTGGGTTTGGTGAAAGGATCTTGAAAGGTTAAACATATACAATTGATAGGTGTAATCCCATATTCCATCACTTTTTCTATTGCCTTCTTTATGTCTAATGTGGAAGTTTTAGAACGAATAAAAAAAAGCTCTTGAAATAAAATGTTTGCAACTTTGTGTCAAATACTATGGTTTGAAATGATGAGATAGATCTAGCAAGAACTAAGAGGACCCACACATAGATGTTCTTTTTTGATAAGTTAAACAGTCATTCAGTTTCCCTAATGATTCTACTTGTTCAAAAATTGCTCCAAAGATTCTTAGATTAAGACACTATTTGCAGAGCATATCAGGAAAAATCACCGAGAATTCCATTCTCTAAAAACAAATAGAAAGGGAAAAAATTGGAAAAGAATCTGGTTAATAAACGAGCTGGTTGTATTTCCTTCTCCCAAGTTCATATGTCTTAGCCCATTTCTAGCTAGCTGGAAAGAAATTTCTATCTTTTTGTTCATTGATCTCTTTCTCCATTTTCCTACTCCACAATTCGCACCCCCTCCAGAAAGAAGAAGAAGAATTCACCAAAAGACATTTTCAGATGAGCCTCAACATAATATCCTCCTAAAATGAATATATATATATATATGAATATGATGCACTTCCCTGTTCCAAGTAAGATTTGAGAATCTATCTTCCTATTTAGTGTCTATACAAATATTTTGATTTCATTTCTCTTCAATAGATGTGATTCATTTATCTACAATTATTAGTACTTGTTGGTAGGCTAAGCAAGTACTACTGCATCATTTGTTTGAATTCCTTCCCTTAACTAGTGATTAAAACCATACCTCTGAACCAATTAAAAGTTACCACATTTGTTATTTATTATACATTTTATATTTAGTATAATGAAAATAGAATATTTTTAAGTTAGGTTGATTGAAAGGGATTGATTGTGATGAATAGAAAAAATTCCAAAGTAATGAAATAGAAATCTAGAATTTGATCATAATAATGAGAAGATGGCTCTGCAACTAGGGCATCGCCATCCTGCACAAGATTGTGCTTCCCGCGAGCACAAGTGGGAGTGACATTAATTGCCTCCACATCCCCCAGGATCATTAATGGCATTAAAGATCATGTCATGCATTGCCAAAACAATCTTGAAAGGCAAGGCTTTGTTAAAAGAGTCATTGTTAACCCCTGAGAAAAATCGGTAGCCGGAGCATTAGCAGCGGTTGTGGTGGATAGTAACCAGAAGCAGGAAAATAATGGAGCACAAGGAGTGAAGCCCATACAAAGAACCTTCAAACAAGCGGTCCAGAATGAGAGGGATCTTCCAGAAGGTGCATGCTTCATCCCATCCTTTTCCCACACCCCTGAAGCATTCGCATGAGATGGATGTAAGATTCCTTTGCCTCCAAAACTCATCATTAAAGCTAATCCACAAATGATTGTCGCAATTGAGCAAGAAAAGAATAGGCTTAACGATAGTGCTATATTTTTTTTTGTTGTTAATGTGGCCAAGATGCCATCTGGAAGTTACCTTAATGACTAGTTTAAGAAAATTTGGGGTCAAAAACTAGGGTTCCATTTTTCATATTGTAGAATGCTGCAAAAGGGTCTATTCTTAATTTTTTTGTTGATTCAAAATCCCAGAAAGTCATTGTATATAAAAAATTCTGGAGAGTTGGCCCTTATGAATTAAGAGTCATCCCGTGGTCACTTGAAGCCTCACATAGCGAAGTTCTGGCTCTCTCTAGTCCCAGGTGGATTGTCATCAAGAATATCCCTCCCTTTTTGTTAAACCTAATCCCACAAGCTCTTGAACCAATAGGTAAGGTGCTAAGGATTGACCAATCTAATGTCCTTATTCTTCACACTAATGTTAGGGTAGTCATCTCCTTCAAGCTAAGTATAGACTTCCCTGACTCTATATTTTGACCTTGGTGGCTACCCTATTGATTGCCCAATCACCTTTATGGGAGGTATTAACAGTTGCTACCTTTGCAGGAAGGAGGGCCATAAGAAATGTGATTGCCCTATTTTTAAGAAGTGTAATCCATCACCCTTTGGGAACCCTCCCACCCCTGGTGATAATCCCCCTAACCCTACAAATAGCTACTCTATTGGAGCTCCCCCTAGTTTTCCTTAACCAAACACTCCTCATATCCCTCCCCTTGGCTATTCAAGGTCCTCCACCCACTTTAAACATTTCTACCTCAGATTGGATGCAAGACTCGGCTAAAATATCTAATACCCTAGACTATCTCAATGGTCAATTTGATACACAGTGTACCCCCCTGACCTCAGTGGTCCTTGAGGAAATGCAGAATCTCCCTTGTGCTAGTGAATTAGACTTTGGATTGGGCCTCGATACCAATTCCCCACAGCCCAGTCATAGAATCAAGAATTCCCATCAATTAGCTTTGGAGAGGATTCAAACCAAGGCTGATGCAGTTAAAATTATTCCTAGAACCAAATGGAAAGTGTACTCAATCCTTCCTCCAGATCAAGACCCTCCTCTTGACCAGCTTTCCCCCCTTGTTGTTTCTATTGACAAGGTCAGTAGTCCTGGAGGTTTCTCTCTCCCTTCTAGTTCCCCCTCCACAACAAATCCTATTGTTCAGGGAAGTAGTTTGATAGTTGATGGTTTGAGCTCTCAACTAACCCTGAGTGACAATTCTCAGTGGTAGTTATCCCCGCACCTCCCCCCTACCTCCCCCTCCTGGTCAGTGGAGATACGAACCTAGGAGGAAGAGGGACACAAAGGTACCCACCTTTCTATTAGTTTCAGTTAGGGCGGAGGCTAGACAAGAGGAGGGCCTTGATCTTGAGGAAGGAGAATTTGTCAGAGATCAAGAAGTTTCTTGCAGAAAAGAAAGAGACAAGTTCATCTTTTGCTCAAAATCTGAGAAGGGCAAGAGGAAGGGTGGGTTGGTAGAGAAGAAGATCCCTATGGATGTCCTAGGTGGGATTAGCATAAAGAGGAAGAGAGGAAGACCCCCACTGATGAATGGAAACCCAAAACCTTTCAAACACCAAAAGAGTGACCTACCTTAGTGTTTCAAGAGTTTCAAAACTCCCATGGACACATACCAGTAAAATTTTCATGAGTATCAACTTTGTATCCTAGAATGTCATAGGTTTGGAATCCTCTAATAGGAAATATGTAGTCAAGAGGCTTTTAAAATTTCATAGAGAGATTGACATTCTTATGCTCCAAGAAGTGAAGGCAGTAGGATTCACCCTGGACATTGCTTTAAAATGCATATGGAAAGATGCAACTGTATTTTCCACTAAACACTAGAACGGGAAAGGAGGGACCTTTGTTTTAATTGGTCCTAAGTGGATAAAATTGATCAAAAGTTGGGGATCCTCTCCGTGCAATAGAGTTTTTTGGGTTACATTTGAAGTTGAGGAGAAAAACTTTGGAGTATTCTCTATTTATGCTCCTAATGATCACCATTCTAGGATAAGCCTGTGGAGATGGATCTCGGAATTGGATAACATCCCCTGGATTCTAGTAGGGGATTTCAACATGGTAGAGAGAGCTTAGGATAAAGAAGGAGGGCTGAGATTTGAGTGGAAAGGGAATGAATTGGTCTTTTGGAACTGGATGATGTCTAAACTTAACCTCTTTGACCCCTTGGCAGAGAAGAGAAGGGACTCAAAAGGAGTGTGGTTTACTTGGTCTAACTTTCAAAGAGGAGATAAGAGAATTTATTCTAGATTAGACAGGATCTACATGAACAAACTATTCTTCAATTGCCCCCCACCTGTAGATGATAACTGTGTGAAGGTTATCCCCTACACCCTCTCAGACCACCACCCTATTCTTTCTTGCATTCACCTTATTTCAAACCATGGTGACACACCCACTAGAAAAACAAGATTTTATCTTAACTCCTCTCTCCTGAAAGATGAATATGTATAGGATGCCATTAGGATTATAGCTTGGTTTAATGAGGAAATGGCCCTTCAGGATTTTGAGGTTGACAGATGTAACCATACCACAACATCTTGGCAAAAGATGCTTAAGATTGTGGGGAAAAAGAAGGCCAAGGATTCTAGGAGGAAATAATTCAACTTAGTTGGAGACCTTCAAGAGGCTAAACTATAGATCCAAAGCTCTCCTGCAAACCCAGTGTTGTTGGATAATGTGGTGAGTTTTAGGGACTCTCTTAGGAAGCTTTAGCTAGCCAAGACTAGAGGTGCTAAGGTGAGAGCTAGAATAAACTGGCTTAACCTAGGAGACAAAGGGTCTAAATTCTTTTTTCAGACTCTAAAGAATAAGGAAGCGAGGAGTAGGATTGCCTGCATAATGGATCAAGGTTCTACTATCATAGCATAGGAGGAGATTGTGGATACCTTTGCTAAGTTCTATAGAAACCTTTTCACCACTGAAGATAATGGTTCTATGGACTTGGCTAGGTAGAAGATTAGAGGTCTCATCCCTACTAAAGTGTCAGAGGAAGATGCAGCTATGATTGGAAGGGAAATCTCAGTGAGTGAAATCAAGAATGCTATTCTGAGTATGGCCAATGACAAGGCTCCTTGTCCTGATGGTCTTACATTGGAATTATATAAGGCTAATACTTCCTGGGTGTGTCACAGTCTTTATAAGGTTTACCAAGAGGCCATAACAGAAGGAACCCTAGGTCCTATACTAAATGTTGGCCTAATAAAATTGATCCCCAAAGAAGGAGATGGACTACTAATCAAGAATTGGAGGCCAATCACCCTTCTTAATGTAGGCTACAAGATCCTTTCCAAAGCACTATCCCTAAGGATTGTTAATGTGCTCCCTAAGGTAATCAATAATACCCAAACAAAAAATTTCAAGGGAAGGTACATATTAGAGAATCTGATTACCTGTTGGGAGGCTATGGACTAGGCCAAATCTTCAAGACAACAGAGTGCCATGCTTCTCATAGACTATGAAAAGGCATATGATTGTATTGAATGGAAGTTTATCCTGGTTATGTTGGAGAGCCTGGGCTTTCCACCTTTTTTGTAGAATGGTCTCCACCTTACTAAAGGGGGCAGTGGTAGCAGTGGAGGTTAATGGAATCAGGTCAAGTTTTTTTGAGCTTACTAGGTCCATCAGACAGGGTTTCCCTCTTGCCCCATCCCTCTTTGTCATAGCTACAGAATCCCTCCACTACCTTCTTAGGGATGATACCCTATCTCCTCCAGTGAAAGGTATCTCCTTACCCAATGGTCAAGAAGTGTCTAATATTCAATTTGCAGATGACAGAGCCATTCTCCTCTATCTAGAAGAAAACAATATGAGACTCATTATGAACAAACTAGACTTGTTTTGCCAAGCCTAAGGTAGTAAGATCTCTATCTCTAAATCTGTTATGCTAGGTTGGGAGAACAACCCTTTGGGGTGGTGGGACCAATTTGACTTTGAATGGGGAGGCCCCAACTATATTGTGAGATCTCTAGGTATTCCATTTGTTGTGGACCCTAATATTAATGGGATGTGATGTTGGGTCAAAGAAAGAATCCTTAGTAAACTATATAAGTGGGACAACAACCTCCTCTCCTTCCCTGACATAATGCAAGTTTGTTAGAAGGTCATCTCTTCTTACCCCATTTACTTTTCTTCCACCTAGTTGTTCAACCAAAGCCAGTTCAGCACTATTCAGAAGATTATCAAAGACTACCTCTGGTCTGATGGGAGAGGGAATAAGAAACTACATGTAGTGTCTTGGGAATGGTGTACCAGGGAGAAGGCCTGGGGGGTCTACGACTAAAAGATCTCATGACACAAGGCATTTCTCTAGCAGTTAAATGGATTTCTAAAGCCTCCTCAAGGGAGGAACCATGGAAAATATTGATCAGGAGTAATCTTACTAGAGCCCACCCAATCAAAGCGAGGCCCTAGTCTAATCTATGCTACTCAGACCTACTTAGCATGGATGCTAGTGTTACAGTAAAAGGTTCTAATGTCTTCAAGTCCTTATGGAAGAGTTGGAAGTATATTAAGAAATTTCTTTGTAATACAGCTCCTTCAGAAATTGGGAATTTGATATGTGGGACCAAATCCATCTAGTGGAGCTTGAAGCACAGAGGTAAGCCTCTTGCCCTTCTGCAAGGGTGCTCTACGAGGAAATGGGTAGATAAAGGGATAAATAAGTTTCAAGATGTGCTACAGGCTGGTAAACTTATCTCATGGGAGACATTGGAAACCAAATTTGACCTATCCAAATCTCAAATAAGAACATATGCAGTACTCTCGGTAGCCATTAACAAGTTGGGACCCCTGAATGGTTGTTGTTCTCCTGAAAGTTGCTCCTTTCAGATTTCATGGCCTAACAGTTCCCCCCTCCACCAGATCAAGACCAAATACATTTACCACTTGCTCACCCAGAACCCTGACATCCTTACTACCCATGCTAATTCCAAATGGCAGCTAGGTGTTCTCCCCTTTGAATGGAACATATACTTCACCTCACTCTGGGGCAGACCTGTTGAACCCAAAATCATCTGTTTCTTATGACGGCTCCTTTTGCATAAGCTCCCTTTCAAGAAACTAGGGGGGATCCTAACTTGTGCAATGTTTCTAGGCAACTTGAATCTATTTTTCATGTCTTCTTTGAGTGCTTCTTTGCAGTTGAAATTTGGAAGATGTTCAGTCTCACCTATAAATACCACTTTAATAGTATTCATGTCATTTCTGGCTGCATTAACAACAGCATATATTGTAATATTTTTTTGTCTATTCTTTCTTCTATTATATTGTGGGTTATTTGGAAGGCTCGCAATAATGATGTGTTGGTAGGGAAGAGTAGGAATCTTATTGAGTCTCTAAGGAGACTCATATTTTTTGTTGTTTCTTTGCAGGTCACAACAGTCATAAAAATGAAGGAAAGCAAGTTCCTTCAGATCTTGAGAGATGGTGAGACCACCATCAGCAAGAAGGATATTGCACATGGTTATACAACCATGAAGCCTAGGATAGATTTTGGAGATAAACTTGTTGACTTCATTGAGCAAGTGAAAAGGACCAATCTGCCTATGGGAGGAGGTGCTACAGGGTCTGGCACAACTGGCTGCAGGGCCCATGAGATAATTGGATACACTTTTGTATCCCCTGACTTGAGTCAGATGCTAATCGTGATGATCCTTCTATGTAGCTAGCTTTTATGATTTTAGTTAAAGAACATATACTACAAATACTCTCTTGGTGATGGGAATTGTAATATTTTGAGCTCCTTTTTGGTCTCATTGGGATGGTTTATCCAGCCTTCGTTGTAATATGTCATATACTCTGATGTAACTTTTTTTGTTTCCTTTGATATGCAATAGAAAAAATATATTTTTAAGTTTATAATATCTAAAAATTATTTATTGATAATTTGATTGGCTAAATTATTTGAAGTCGTATAACACGAGAATTTTGGAATTGTATTGCTCCTTCCATATTGCATAGTTTTCGGCTTGGAAATAATTTTTGTTTTTATCTTTAATTAGGATTTTCATTAAGCTTTTTCTTTTTATATTAATTATAAATTAAAAATTATATTACATGAGTTTATTTTAGTTTATAACTCACTTTTTCTAATGTAAATAAAAATATTGCAAATATATGATATAATATAATATATATATTTTCTCATTTTTATTTTTTAAAAAAAATATTTTAAATTTTATTAGATGTTAATTATGCATTAATAAATATTTAAGTAAAAAAATTTGTGATATGTTTTCCCTTACAAAATATTATAATTTAAATTAAACATAGTAAATAAATATTTTATTTTATAATAATAAATTATTTCTAAAAAATTCAAATCTTGTTAAAATTAAGTATAAAATATTTTATCAATAATTTTAAATAAGATATTAAAGTGAAACAATTTATGTATTTATTGGCCAAATACATATATCCTATAAATTAAATGTTAAACTAACTCAAAAAAAATTATTACAATAATTAGTTATAACTTCTTATAAGAAATAAAATAGAATAATTTATTAAAACTAAGGATTAAAAATTTATACTAGTTATATTTAAATCTCAAATTTACTATTATAATTATATATTAAATAGAATTATATTAATAAGATATAATAATTTTATTAAAATTAAAATCAAAATTATATTTAATATTAGAATTACAATTAATTATTAAATTAGACAAAAACTAATCACTACATGACACTTATTACATACATAATGATTCCGAATTGTTTAATGAATTTTGTTTGAAACCACCATTATCCTAGCAATTTATTTGCTTCGTGAGATTACAACCATGGAGGCACCTTGTCAGCTAGTTATGCTAGTTAAAAAAGAAGTTAACCCTCATTTAAGAATAATATACACCTTTCTATCCATGGAATAAGGAAGGTGGAAAATAGGAATAGAGGCACATCTTAAGTCACGTGAATATGAAAGAAGTATAAAATTTGAAAGGATTAAATTGGCTCCTGCAAATTAAAGAATGATGAAATATCAAAGAAATGCTATAATTATTTTATTTTATTTTTATTTCTAGCAATCAAAAGGATAGCATGTTATTAGATGTGTTCTTTATAGGGAATGTGAAGAAATAAGAATATGCATATTGTGATGGTTGTTTTAAAGCTATATTATGGTTAAAATTATTGTAATTAAGGACACTGTATTTATATAAATATTATTTCTTTTAGTCTTGGATGATTTCTATTAGGAAATATAATTGGTCAATTTATCTTTAGTCAAATTAAGAAACCCTTGTTTTTACATCTACTAGGGAGGGGTGGTGATTTTCTTTCTGCTTGTGGGAATTAATAATATAATGGATGAGTGTCGAATATGGGGAAATAGGAAAGGGTAGGTCTTGAATTTACATCTATCTGTCAGGTGGTTGGCAAATATGTTTTGGCCAAAGCTATTTTTTCATAGTGTTAGATGTTGCATTGTCATTTGTGAAATGCTAGATAGATCCATTATGCTACACCGAGTTCTATCCCACATGTTGGTTCCACATTGCAGGGTTAGGAGCTCTATTTTTCATGTTGAGTACCGGTGAAGCTAATGCTTCATAATTCGCCAAAGAAGTTCCCGGATTGCATTCTCATCTCAAGATTAGCATATGGAAAGCAGTTTGTGGCTAAAGGCAACAAAATGGTTTATAGCATCATTGTATCTTTTCTTTTGATTTAATTGACCTATTGGTCGCATTTTGTGTAATATCATGATGTATTACTTCTTCTTGTAAGAAGAACATTGTAATCATATTCACAATGTATTTATTATTAAATTCTTATGTGAAAATTTTGAGATATTTTTGGAAATTTTCTCTTATGTGGATTTGTGTCTTTATACTCTTAGAATTCTATTCAAGAATACTTCTAATACCATTTTAATAATATTCGCAATGTATTTATTATTAAATTCTTATATGAAAATTTAGAGAAATTTTTGGAAATTTTCTCTTATGTGGATTTGTGACTTTATACTCTTAGAATTCTATTCAAGAATACTTTTAATACAAGGGATATGTTCTAAAAACTATATAAAGAGGTTGAAATTATGGTTTTTGTCATTAGACAAGAATCAAAGGATTGTACTCTTTAGAAGTAGAATTTTGTAGAAATAAGATAGACAAAGGTCACAATACACTTATTTTAACTTATTCATTGGATTAACAAATTGGTGTATAAATTAGCTCTACCAATTATTATTTCATTTTTCTTTCTTTGTAAATTACCAAATCTAAACATTATATTTATATTGTATTTTACATTTCAATGCTTATTTATTTTATAGTAGTTTTCTATTTTCTCTTACTTTCATTACTATTTTGAAATCAAAATCAAAAAAATTATTTCATTCTCTAGATTTTAATTAATTTTAATATAAATATAAATAATAAAAACATATATTACAATATCTAACTATCTAAACAAATAGAAACTTAAAACAATTTATTAAAAATTCCATAAAATCTAACCTAATAGTGAAGAGAACCTCTCCCAAAAAAAATTGTCATGTAACATCTAAAACCCACACTACTCCATAAGGATAAGAATTTAAGATTCCATAAAGTAATCCCACCAAACATAAATGATTGAACTTGGTGCATAAAGAAAAGTAAAACATCGTCCCTATTATAGGTACATATGAAATTCTATATAATTTGCAAGGTGGACCCTTTTTTTCATGACTACACTTTATAGAACATAATTAGAAGAAATGACCCTACCAAAGCATCTAAAATGGAGGTGCTAAGTGGTAAATATGTAAGAAGAAGGTAGAGATCATGATGTTTCCACTTCCCTTCATTGGAAGTATTTAGAAGATTATCATATTCCCTCTTAGAATGCCTATTATAGAATAATTTATTTCGTTGAAACTCGCATTGATCTACACATGAGACTAATGGCACAAATTTGTGTGGTTATTTTCCATAAGACCAATGAAGCTAAAGTACCCCAAAAAATCAATAATTCATAGATTTCTTTAATAATTACTAAATATGTTGGTTAAAGGTGGTGGTTTTTTATTTTAAGGGATCTCCATTCACTAAGTCATTTTAATTATTAGATATGAGTGTACAAGTCTTAGGTTCAAACTTATTTGGCTAAGAGCTAAGGATCGAGGGTAATGCATTTTCTCAACCTCATCCCTTATGATGTCAGAGTCTTGCACTTGGCAAGACTTGATCTTTGGTGGGATCATTAAGAACCATGCAACCTCACCAACAAATCAAGGATCCATTGACAAAGGTGATGGTTTTGAAGATCAAGAAGTACAAAATTATATATTTAATTTAATTGTATAAAATTAAATTAATTTTAACATATATTTAGTCCAATGGCCAATTATAAGTTTTCAAATTATTTATCATTTTTATTTGTGGATGAGATGATAAAAAGATTGGTAATTTTTTTTAAGTGGTTCTCGATTCAAATCTCATTTTCTCACTTTCTTAATTTTTATTGACCATTTGACTGTTGAATTAGGTGTATGCTAAGTAAAAACATATAATTATGTCATAACTTGTTAGATTTATGTTGGGATAAGGTTTTTTACACCTTTCATAATGTTTATAATGTATTGTTTATTATTATTGTGTGTGTGGTATGCCTAGGGGACATTTTATATAGCATAATTATAAGAAATGGCCCTAAAAAAGCATCTGAAATGAAGGTGCTAAGTGATAAATATGTAAGAAGAAGGTAGAGATCATGATGTTTCCACTTCTCTTCAGTGTAAGTATTTAGAAGATTATCCAATTCCCCCTTATAATGTCTATTATAGAATAATGTATCACATTGAAACTCTCATTGACCTACACATGAGACTAACGATACATGTTTGTGTGGTTCTTTTCCATAAGACCAATGAAGGTAAAGTACCCCAAAAAAATCAACAATTCCTAGATTTTTTTAATAATTACTAAATATATTAGTTAAATGTGATTTTTTTATTTTAAGGGATCTTCATTCACTAAGTCATTTTAATTATTAGATATGAGTACAAGTCTTAGGTTCAAACTTATATGGCTAAGAGCTAAGGATCGAGTGTAATGCATTTCACCAAAATTATCAAAGACATGATCTTAACATCATCCCTTATGATGTCAGAGTCTTGCACTTGGCAAGACTTTATCCTTGGTGGGCTCATCAAGAACCATGCAACTCCACCAATAGATCAAGGATCCATTGACAAAGGTGATGGTTTTTAAGATCAAGAAGTACCAAATTATATATTTAATTTAATTGTATAAAATTTAATTAGTATTAACATATATTTAGTTCAATGGCCAATTATAAATATTCAAATTTTTTATAATTTTTATTTGTGGACGAGATGATAAAAAGATTGTTATTTTTTTTTGAAGTGGTCCTAGATTCAAATCTCATTTTCTCACTTTATTATTTTTTATTGACCATTTGATTGTTGAATTAGGTGTATGCTAAGTAAAACCATAGAATTATGTCATAATTTGTTAGCTTTGTGTTAGGATAAAGTGTTGTACACCTTGCATAATGTTTATAATGTATTGTTTATTATTGTGTGTGTGGTCCGCCTAGGGGACATTTAATTTTTTTTGTTTTAACATTGGGTAGTATATTTAATGTGGGTGTCACCTTGGGATAATTATTTAATGTTGGGAAAAAATATTTAATAAGGTGAAAACATAGTACCCAATATTAAATGAGGGGTCAATGGTATTCTATATAAATGATTTTGTGGTACATAGTTTTACTTTACCACGTAGTTGTATTTGTGTGAGTTTTATTCTATAAAAGAAAGTATGTGTTAGTTGTCTAGGTTGGCTCGGGTTGTCATTATTAATTCTATATAAGGAGTGCATATGTGAAGCATGGCATGGGATGTGTGGAATTTTTCTTGTACATGTGGAGGATGCATTGGAGAGGCTTGATGTTTCAGGAGTGTTCAATGTAGCTCAATAAGTGTTTTGTATTATTTTATTGTTGAATAATATGGAGTATGGATTCTTTTGAAGGTTAAGTTTTTCTCACGTGGGGGTTTTTCTAGGGTATATATAGTGTTATCCTATGGCTTGTCTATTTAATCTATGCATATTTATATGTATACTTGTCTCTCATGGGTTATGTAGGAAATCAATCAAATATAATTGGATATGAAGCATTATTTCCTAACACTTTATTTGTCATTTTGGATAACTTTATGAAATTGTGAAGACGTGAATAAAAGGGAAACATGTGCGGTTTGTAATTCCCCACCAAGGAACCCTCAAAACAAAGGAAAAAACATATTCTAATAGAAGCAAAATATCTTTTTCTCAATTACATATTTAAATATACAATTATGATCAAAACTCAAGATGATAAAAATAGAATAATATGCACCAAACATAAGTGAAAGACTATTAAACACTTCAAAGGTTTCCATGGCTTTCAAACATAAGGTTTATTTTAAACACCAAAATATGAATATTCCTAGGAAGGTCATTCACACAATAATCACAATACCAAAAAGCATATGACAAGGAACTTCCTTGAGAACAATCATAATACAATTCAATCTAGCCTTGAGATCAACCCATAAATCAAAATCATCAACTATTGTAAGTAGAGAATAAGTTTTGAAGTATAGATGCATACGATGATCTACACAAGTGCCAATCTATAAGAAAATGTGTAGAATGCCTAGTCTAGTGGTTGTGTAGGCATCAATGGCTAGGTGAAGGTGTTTAAGAACACTGACACCACTTTGTATGTGGAGATAGTCTAACCTAATGGGTTGAGATGGTCTCAAACTAGTGAGGTGAAGCTTCCATTTTCCAATTGGAGGCACCAAATAGTGTAGGCATTGAAGGACAACCATAGGCTTCATTCTAGGAATTTCACCTAGACAGTAAGAAAACTTAACATGAAATTAAATAGATGATTACATTATAATCTAACCTACTAAAAATAACATTAAAGTATACTTCATTGAGGCTCAATTTGGTTGATGTAAATACCATAATCATATCCACATAATCAAGTGTATCACAAGATATTATAATATAAATCATTCCCAATGGTGGTTGGTTATGCCACCCAACCACATGAAACCTTTAGGTCCACCCCATTGTGCTCATGGAGATAAAGATATGGCCCAAACAATCACACAATCCACAATTCAATAGGTCTAACAACCACACAAGGAACAAGTATGAAATAAAGTCACACAAACATATCAACATAGAAGTCAACCATGAAACATGCAAGGGAGTGATCACATACACAATTCTCATAGGGTCGCTACTCAAACCTACACAGGGTATGGGTGGAGAGTTCAAAAGTGGAAATGTCATCACATAGTCCTAATAATGACTCATGAAGAGCAAAGGAATCCTCTCATAAAGACAAGGATACTTGACTCATCAAGATACCATGCCTTCTGAATGCGTCCTTAGCCTATGATAGCACTCAAGGCACACGTGAGGGATGCTCATTATCTTATTATTATATGCTACCCCATTAATTTTATTTATGTTATCACTTGTATTAAGAAGCTCTCTAATAGAATTTGCATCAACCCCTTTGTGCATCGGCACCCATTGAAAGCAACTCCTCAGTTCTTGATCCACACCCATCCCAAACTTATAACAAAAAATGAAAACATAATGGCACAATACAAAATATGTTCTTTCTAATTCTCCCAATTTCTCATAATTTACTCATCAACAATGGTCACAACATATGCTCCATTGGTTCCAAACCAAGAACTTGGATCCTCATTGATCCCATAATTAATCTCATGTTTCATAGCATATTACCACATATACATGACAATCCTCATTCAAAACTAAGGTTTTTCATAAATATAATTAAATACACATATATCAGTTTATCAAATTGCCTCAAAATTGAGCATGAATACCCAAGCATCCAGATGCACTAAAATACCAAACTTAACAAATTAAAAATCCAAGAAAATTCATTGGTTCACATGCCTTCCACATCAAAAAATGCAATCAACTCAACAAAAAACTCATCCAATAAAAATGTGGTAGCATAATAGTAGAAAATCCCTCATTTCACAACCAACAAATGGAAAAAACTCAATTTTCCACCAAAAAACTCTCAAACAAGTTTACATCTTACTTAAATCTATCCCATAAGAAATTTCCAAACGACCATTTACCATTAAAATTGAAGAAACAAGAATGAAATGGATAAAATCTACCTCAATCAAGCAAAAACTCAAAATAGGAAGAAGTTGCACAATACTGGAGGTCACCAAATGAGATGAAAATCCAAAGGCAAGTATATTTTGACAAAAGAAATCCAACAATATAATACCCACAAAATCTTTCCAAATCCAACTCAAAATCTAAACAAATTCCCAATGGAGAAGAAGAAGGTTATGGCAAGCCAATTAGCAAAATAACAATAATAATAAATGATATTTTTGACATATTAAAAGGGGGATATTCCAAAAATAATAAAATATATAAAAGTATCTCAATTTAAAATTATAAAATACACTTATAAAACCTAAAGCAAAATAAATTATGAAATCCCAATTTACTTAAGGTAACCATACAACACAGTTGTTGATAAATATAAATAAGCTATCAGGAAATACATTATAATTATTTATTATTTTATTTTAAATACTTAACCACAAAACTTGTGGATAACTAATAATGCACAAACACTTGTCACTAGTCTAAACAATATGCAAGGGTAGCTAGACATTATCGTACAATAATTGGGCATGTTGGTATATGCAACATAGTTATTGTCACCCAAGAGTAGGAACATCAATTGGGTTGGATAATATGAATTGGCCATATAAATATCTCCAATTTAACCACCACCAAGGATATTATAGGCATGCTAAGACCTGTGAATACAAGTGGAGTCAATGCATGGTACATGTCATCACTTAAACATTCACACATCAAGTGTTCCTGCTCATATACACAAGTAGTTGAAGCACATATAAAATAATCAAATATCACAAATCATTGAAAATAAGATTTTAGTGACATAATCATTAATATGTATGTGAATGTTGCAACACCACCCCTTTTCACATATAATCATCATTTGAACATTGTGTTAATACCACTCGATGTGTGTCAAATGTGGGTTCGGCTTCATAATATTTCCCTTCATTTTTGGGATACTCTTTCTTTAAGACCCTCGGCAACTCTATTGACCATTTTCTAAAGGTGGATGATACCACAACCACCATGGGTCTCTTTGGCTTTGCTCACATTTTGATTGACATTGATATTTCTACACCTCTCCTTGGAGATGTGGTTTTCATGGTAGGAGATAGGACATGGACTTAATCGATGGATTATGAGGGCCTCCCATTTTGGTGTTGTTGGTGATTCTCTTTTGATCACCTAGAAATAGATTATTCTCTCTTGAAGAAAAAAGGCATTGTCACTTGGTGGAAGGATACTAATGATGAACATTTAACTATCCTAGCTTTTGATTCTTCCTCTAATGACACATCACAAGTTGGTGATGATTCCCTTCTAGATGAGGTTCCTTCTATAAATATGGATGATGCTCATGATTTGGCCTCTACAGTCCCTATGAATCCTACTCCTCTTATTTCTACTAGTGCGACCCTCTCTAGCCATGTGGACTCTTCTCTATCTACTGCTCTTTCTCTACACTTGTCTTCGACTGGTGATGTACAACTTTCTCTGCATTCTTCCCCTGGTGCTAATAATTTATCACATAGATTTTACCACTTCCTCCCCCTTTTGGTGGGGATCCTAGTGATATTATTGCTTGGACAATTATTCAATAGCATAGGAAAAATCATTCTTCAAGCTCTCATTCTCCTCCATGTGTTGTGGGTGAGTTTTCTACCCACTCTTGAGGTGGGATAATATCTTTTCTTCTAGTGTGTTGTTAATTGCATGTCCTTGTAATAGCCATTAACTATTATTTTAGTATGTTGTTGATCTTTATTGACACCTATAGGATGTGTTTTTGTAAGGGTCAAAACCCTTGTTTTGCTATTAATTTTTATAAAAAATGTGACATATCATCAAATAACATGAAGTATCATCTAACAGCAATAACAAACACATAACAAATCCTCAAATTCGTTTACTATCAATACATGATCCACAATGAAACATCACACCAAATCACTGGCATAATCATCAATGCACATAGTGAACTCATCAGTAACCCCAAAAGGCCAAAATAATATCTAGACATCATCATATAACATCAAGCCACATTTTCACTGAATCATTGTGCATAGATGATCATCACTGAAATCACAAGTATAACCTACTATCCACATCGATAGTGACTCCATATGCATAAAAGAGTATAAAAATAATTGAATGCATCACAAAACTGTCACTGAAAAAGGATAGCATACAAACAATTACATGATAGCCATATACAAAGTCTAACTTGGATGGAAAGAATAAACAAGTGATAGAATGCAAACACAGGAGGCACAACATGGTATGATAATATATGTGATACAATGAGACCCATATACTAATAAAAAATTATTGAAGGACACATTATGATGCCAAGGACAAGTAGCTTAGGAATTAGTGTATTAAAATATTTTTAATTAGTGTGACATTGACTACTGCATTCCTTTAGGGATAACGATGGCTTGGGAATCAGTATATTAAAATATTTTCAATTAGTGTGACATTGATTATTGCATTCCTTTAGGGATAATGATAAACTATGTTCGAACATATTTTTCCATAACCTATAAATTACATATACAATTGTACATCATTAATGCGACCAAAGTACTAATTATGTTAGTACAAGAAACAACAATATCATATACTTTGGGGTAGATATAATCATATTTGATCTATCATATTAAATAGATCATTATGTATACAAACACTTCCTTTGTTCTAGAATTTTAATCAAATCAATGTTAGTGTTCAAACTAATGATGAGGAAAATGAAGGCTACTTGGATAGAAATAGAATCAAGTAATAAGAAACTTTGAAATTGAAAGAAATGTAGGCCATTCAAGAAAAGGTGTTCCTTAAGCCAGATGACTACGATCCTAACAAAATTTGATGAAGTTTCAAAGCATCATCAATTTAAGGCATCATGAAGTCCCAATAATGACATCACTAATGACAAGTGTTACGTGTTGGTGCCCAAAAATGATGGATCACTTTTGGCCAACTGATAGGTACACACTAATACCTCTGCAATTTTGGCTTAATCAAGCCAAGGTTGGTAGGCCCAAATTCACTTTAAACTATCAAATTCTCTATGTTGCACAACTGCGTACATAAATAAACAAAGTTCCTCCCAAGGTGGTGAATGATCCTTGGAGGAAAGAAACAAATCCTCTAATAATCTCTATTCTATAAATATTGACTAGAGTGGATTAAACTAAGGACTCAAATGTAATATTTTTGAAATAATGATTATATAATCTACAAACCACAAAGTATGAACCAAATGACAATTTCCAAATTATAATTAGATCAATGCTTTCTAAATACTTGGGCTATAGAGTTATAAAACTTTCAATCCTATGTACAATCAGAGACGGTTTTAAGGTAACTCACTCCTGTAAAGTGAGACCATCACCCTACAAACTTCTATTGAAACAAAATTTAAAATAATTTATACAATAGGTCCTATGGTTTTTAACCCAACTTAAGAGCTCGAAAGGAAACAGTAACAGGTTCCCAGACCATGCTACCATTATTCAAATTGTACAAATTAGTCATAAATGAATGCATCAAATAGAAAAACATAGTAGGATACCCTAGTTCATAGAGTAATCTGAAAGACTAATTGAAAACATATAACTTATAACCACAAATAAAAAAGAAGATCACTTATCTTTATTAATGTTGAAAAAAATAGTACATTAGAGTTCATATTGTAGTTTTGATCGAATTATATCCTATGAAAATATATATTGTATTGTATCCTCTCTCTTTACATTTTACATTATGTATATATACATGTTTGAGTGGCTTTCACACCTCTTTAGGGTGAAAAGACACACCCTTATTACAAATTGTTTTGAAAAATGATAAACTAACTAAAAAATAACTACCTAACTTTCGGATTTGGGCTTGGTTGAAAAATCAAAACACCTCGTGGAAAGCTAAGATTTTTACGGGAGATAGGAAATTTGATTTTCCGAACTAGGTCTTTTTTAGATTTTTGAAATTCGAATATCTTCTGCCTCTGTCGACACCATCTTTGCAACAGGTTGAAATTCCAGCATTTTCTGAAGGCTTTGATCATAGAATTTTGATTGTTCTTGTCACGGAGCTTCCTTCCATAATATCTCAACTTTTTAATTGAAAATTAATGTAATATTTTATCCCATTTCATGTACTCCATCATTAATTATTGGGCATGGAGTTTAAGAGGCCATTTTTTAGGGTTTTATCACTATATAGGACTCCAAATTTTGCCCAAAATTTAGAGCTCCAACATTACGAAGATTAAAATTTTATCACTAGTATTATAACTCTAGGGTATTGACAAAAAAATTCAAGTGACCTTAAAACAAAAGTCCCTCTCAAAAGTGTTGGATGGTGGAGCTATCTCAATGAAAACAAAAATTTCCTCTAACAATGAGGAGAGACAAATTCAAGTGGGGTTTTTAACACAAGTCACACAACATATCATCAAAGTTGATATCATGGTTTTGAATGTGTTATATTTCCAACTGTACATAAGAAGAGAATTAAACCATTGCCCACAAAGGTGCCTTTTCCAAATTATATAGGAGGAAAGTTTAAGGATGAAAAGAATGTAAATAAAATAATGTCAATGTATCAAGGATTGAACAAGTTTGTTAATGATGAAGGAAATATAGGGAGAAAGGTCTCAATTATGAAATTAAGGGAGAATAATTAGAAACCTAAGATCATTATGAAAATTGTAGAGGCAATATCATCACATTATGAAACTATGAAAAATGTAACATTATATAAAATATATATTGGGGTGAACTTGATTGTACAATTTTGTGGATATTTTAAGAAAGAATGAAACATGTTTCATTTTGCAACTTGATTTATTTGGATACTTGTCCTCACTTTATATGACCAATCAAGAATCTAGGTTTCCAATCTCTATCAATGATCCCAAGAGAACATTTTAAAAAAATAACTCTCTAGTAGTAGAGACCAAGAGTTTGAAATTATCTCAAATGTTATTTAAATGTCGAAAATGTAAATATGTCGTGGAGGATTTTATGATAAGGAGGGGATAGCTTATGGGGATGACCCTGCATCACAATGGTGGTCATGCACCTTGTTAAAGGGGAGATCATGAGTTCGATACCCACTAACTTTCCTATCCTGCGCATATATGATAAAGCTCTATGAATGAAAAATAATGGTGTTGTGTGCAAATACAACCATTGATGATGTGTGCATTCACAAAAATCATGGCAATGTCAAGTGTTGAGCATGGAGGTTTGTGCATCTAGATGGAGTGGACATGCACTGACTTAGAGGGCTATGGTGGTGGTTAGAATGTGGTTAGAACTAGAGGTGACGAGGAGACATAAGGAGATAATATTTAGAGAGATAAGGAGTGGTATTTAGAGAAATAAGGAAGAATGCATAAGGCATTGGAGTGATAAGGAAAATAGAGAGGGGAGTCATAAGGAGATTATGGATCAATAAGGAGGGGATAGATAAGGTGTTGAAACAATTGTACAAGCCAAATATAGGAGGTGTTAATGTCTCAGTACTAGAAATGTAATCAGCACGGGGATGGGGTCTCCTAAATGTGACCCTAGTGGTCCATTGCTCCAATCAAAGAGTTCACTGATAAAAAAAGAAGGGGATAGCTTATGGATATAAAAAATTAAGTAATAGGAAGATAAAGTTATTAGAAATTTGTTGATCCCTCGATTCTGCTATCGCCTCTTTGTAGGGGCACTTCTAGACGTGTTGTAGTGGTGGGAACTGAGGCGCTCCTACAATACAACCTCTAAGATTTTAGAAGTCATCTCTTTGTGGTTGGCGTTCGGAGAAAGGGGAGAAGGACCACCTTCAATCAAATAGCCTAAGCTAAGGGGAGGTGATTCACCAATTCAAAGCTTTGTTGGATGGGATCAGAATTTGTCAAGTGGTATCTATAGGGCTCTACCTTCTCTGGTTAGATTTTTGTGCAGTCATTCACTCTTCAACACGGTGCACCACGTTCCCTTCATTATTGGTAGGAGAATGAGAATCCAAAGTCCTAGACATAGGGCTCACATATTCAGATCTTGCCACGAGAGGCATCTGCAAGTGTCCAAATTAAGACACATTTCTCCTAAAGTAAGTGAAGATCTTCCTAGCAAGGATGGAGTATCAGACACTATTCCGAAGTAGAAAGAAATAGTTTGAATAAGGGTCATAAGAAAAGACCTCACTTCCTCTGACTGGCATCCCGAGAGAGCATGATATTTTAAACTAAAATAACAATAGATGATCGTATCTATATAAACAAACTGGAACACACCTATGAGAGTTCATCACATGACACATTGACTGATAAAAGGGAAAGGCATCGAGTACACAATCCACGTGATTTATTAAGAACAAATATGCCAAGGTGAGAGAGAATATCCTAGAAAGAAAATGCTATAGTATACACCCCTGGGCTACAATCCATAGGGTCTTGTTCTCAGAAAAAGTAGAACTTTGCAAATAGTATAGTATATTTCCTTGCCTAATAGACAAGAGTCCAATATTTCCAACCTTCTTTCAAAATACCAGTCAATGGGGCTTTATAGAAGAACCCTTGATCAAGATGACCTAAATATGATTACAATTAGCTACAATTGATCGACATGCCAAGAAATCTAGCATAGATTGCTCAATTTCCTGTGATGTGGTAAAATTCTTGAATCTTACTGGTCCATTACAACATGATTGCTAGTTGGGTTTCAATTGCAAAGGCATGACGACCTAATCAGAGTCGCCATGATTGCATGGGAAAATCTCAGTGCTTAAAAGTGAACATTTGTCTAGAAAAGTTGTTAGTCATGAGACTTTGTTTGGAATAGAAGATCCCTGGAATGCATCAGCAGGCCCCATAAAAATAAGGGTTTCTAAAGGGACACATGGTAGTTGATCAAAGCTTGAGGGAGGTGCATCCTCTGCGAGGTGGTAAAGGACTCCAACAGGCTGACATGTTTCATCTGGTGCTGGCATTGCTTTGAAACTGCAACTGCTCTTGCGTAGCCACAACCGAAGGCGAAACTGTGGACTCCTCTGAAGAGGTGTAGAGGGATCTACATTTTGGCGACTTTCAGGGGATCTCGGCCTACCGAGAATGAACCTTAGAATCTTTGGTTCCATAGACCAAGGCCTTATCCATTGGGCTAGAAATCGACACATCTTTGATTTCTCATATCGGTTATATCCATGAGTTGTTTGAACAAGCATCTGAGGTGATGAATCCTGCATGCAAAATGTAAAGATTAGAGTTCTCCTCTTTCTCTTTTTTTTTAGAAAGTAACAACATTTATTTGAGGTGCAGATCAAACAAGAGGACTTAAATCTTGATGCCACTGCAGGGAGAGGTTCCTGAGAGACAAAGAGAAATGGAACAAAAGCCCCAAGTGATGTTAGATGAAAAATGCCAAGAGAATATTTCTTAGCCAGGATGGCTAACCAATAATCCTTAGAGGAAAGGGGAACATCAAGAACTAGAAGCAGGTAAAGGCATTTGATTTTGGCTTTGTAATAAAACTTAATATTTTATACTTGTGGCGAAAAACATTTCAACAAGCGTTTACATTAACTAGTCATAATGTGAAAGCAGATCATCTAGGGATTTGTGTGTGTCGAAGGAGGTTAATTCTTCCCTTTATTAAGAATATGAAATGGTTTCCACTTGCCCGCTAGACTACATAGATGAGGTATTGTCCCATATTTGACCAAATAGAGCCTCAGTGCTAGTCAGTCGTCCATAGCCCCAACGAGGTTATTGCCTTGATATTCATTAACATTTCTCTATTGCTAGTCAGACGTCCATAGTCGTGGTAGAGTTGTAAATATGACATGTTTTTTCATTTTTCATTTTCTTTCTTTTTTTTTTTCATTTTACGCCTTTTGGCTTCAATATGCATGAATGATTATGGCATCATCTTTCCAGGTTGACTACTAAAGTGGTAGTAGGAAACCTTTGCTTTTTAACCTAGTGTGTGAGGGAAGGACATCTCATCTTCATTAGTATAGGTATATAAATGTGAAGTGTGCAAAATATAGGTTGGATATCACCAATTTCACGAAATGACTGATATTAATGCATAAATGCTATGAAAAATGTATTAGTACATAAAGGATATCAAAATAATCTTTCATTTTAAGCCAGAAGTAAATGCACTTACCTTTTTTATCGCTCAAGTGTATGGATCTCCTCTAAAGGCATTATTAGTAGCCAAAAATTTCAGCTCAAAGCCCCAAGAAATAGACAAGTGGCAACTCTTAGAAAATGGGTAAGGTACTTCTGCAAAATTGAGAAGGCATTCTCTTAGAAGAAATAAATGCAAAGATGCTTGTGGAAATAATCACTTTCTCTATAAAAGGGAAATAATTTTTTTAAAAGGTGGCATAACATTTGCAGGCCTTGAGAACTAAAGAAAAGATTAGGTTATCTTAGTCTATAGATATGGACACTCATGTGATATTAACCAACACATTGCCTTGGAAGCCTTTCTTGGGGCACATAGATGATGACCGGCTAGCTACGTTGGTTGGGAATGACGATAAATTGGTCCTTACGACCCTAAAATGTATACTTGGTGAAGATTTTATTCATAGCGAAGACTAGCATAGGCTGAACATTGTAGTTTGTCACATTTCATCTGTTCTCTACTAGATTTGGGGGATTCTAGGGACACAATTGTCTTCCTGGTAGTGGGAATATTTGGCAAAGTTATGTATGAGGGGCTTGCGGACATGCTTGTTGTGGCGCGAGAGGGCGTGGGGTTGTCATTAGAAACTGACCTTGAGATTTATCTAGAGATAGGTGCGGAGGTGTCATTTGTGCCATTTGTTATGAACTTTTGCTACCATCCCCTTGGCATTCATCACTACTATGTGAGGTATGGGGTCAAATTTCTTAAGAAATACCTTGACCCCAACATGCAAATGTTAAATGAGGAGATAAGGGAGCTCTATCTGCGAGTAGTCTTTGAGTAAGCTTGGGACATGCCATCTGGTTCAAGCAGAGGGGACTCTTCAAACTCGAAAGAGGACTGGGTGGGGAGAAGAGATGACTCTAGGAATGATGACCCTGGTTCTGGAGAACTTTGACCTACACACTGAACAAAAAATATTTTTCTTTTCTAAAAACCAAACAATTATGATAAATATGTAAATGACGAAGGAGTTTTGATGATTTTGAAATTTTGTGATGTATATAGTCACGATGATAATATAATATGAGAAATTTGGTTCGATTATCTTAGTGCCCACATAAAATTATCTCGTCATTTTTTTGAAGTGTTTTAATTCTTTATGCCTTAGAATTTTCTTAAAAGATTGACCATAGAGAATTAAAATATCATAACATAGGACTTTACTATCGCACACAGAATGATAGTAAGGTATAGAGTACCTTTCCAAGAATGCATACGAGTGGGGAAACATTGTTGCATTGATAGGCTTTCTCTTGACAAACAAAAAAGGGGGTTAGCATACTTTAAAACTAAAATTACTGTTAAAATATGGTCAATTATGACTGATGATGATAATCATAAAGGACCTACTGCAACTAACAGGGGACTATCGACTATACATAGGACACCGAAAATGTGTCCCTACACAGTAGCACTTATTGAAACCAAACACACCACATGCGAAGCAAAAATCCTAACTATTTACACTAATTGGAACTAGCTTTTTACAAAAAGCCATTAACTAGGCTTGGGAAGTAGCCACCCTTGTAGCCTAGTTCTTTTCTATTAATTAATGATTCCAGTAATTTGTGGCAAAATAAGGGAAACAAGGGTATTTCCCTTATTGGGTGTGATACGTGAGAGGTGACAAAATCATGACTCAACTTGGGTACTTCCTTTGACATCACGGGAGACAGGGTCTCATCATCTTTGATAAGAGCCTCTTTATGCTCTGACGTGAGCATGCCATCGATGGATTGACAAGTGGGTGGTTCTAAAAAAATACTTGATTGAGTATCCACGAACCTTTGTCAAATGAGTTATCGTAGAGGATGTGTCGATGTGTTCTAGTGGCTCAACGAAATGTGGTTTAGATTTCTAGGATGCAAGGGATGACTTCGCTCGAATGGTTGGAGTGCTCTCATAGAGTGAAGTAAAAAATGCTTCCAGCTCATCCCAGAACTACACGTTGTCATCCTCTACTTCTCCTTTCTCGTTGGATGGCTCAGTTAGTGCTTCCTGCGGTGACACTTCTTTTGGAGGTTTCTCTACATTCTCTGATGCCTTTGGAGTGGAAACATCATCGCCTTCAATGAAACAAAGGAGCTCAGAAAAGAGGGAACTCAAATAATCATCCTATGTAGGTGTCAAGGGGAGGCTATCTTTTCTCACTTATATTTGATGTGGGTCTTTTTGACCTTCCTTGTTGCTTTTCTTTAAGATTTATACCATCGGGCTGCCCACAAATAGTGAAATCATATCTGGCATGAGGGACTAGGAGGAGAACTTTGAAAACTCGTGCCAAACAAGTTCATCTCCCATCGGACATGAGACTTTTGGAATCTCTTCGTACATGATGTGATTCTCCATCATAGGCTCTTCTGTTGAATATGACTCCTCATAAGAATCCTCTAGCATAGCCAAGGAATTCCAGAGGGCTCTATGTTCTTGTTTGAGCTCTGTAATCCTCAACTCGCATTGAAGATCGAGAAACATCTCCCAAGCACTAGGAACTGGGTCTGTATGGTTGGGTTGGGGAGCGACCCAATTAGCACAGTTGTAGCAATTTGGGCCCATGCCCTAATTGGACCTCAACTACCACTTGCCATGTGCACTTTCTTGTTGCATCAAGCTGAAAATCCGAAAGCATGCACTAACTTTGGGGACTACATTTAGCTCTTTCCCATCGGGTGTGCCAAGAAACATTGTTGATCCCTTGATTCAGTTGTTGCCTCTTCATAGGGGCAGTTTTGGAAGTGTCGCAGTGGTGGGAACCAAGGTGCTCCTACATAATAACCTCCATGATTTTAGAAGTCGTCTCTTCATGGTTGGCGTTCAAAGAAAAGGGGGAAGGACCACCTTCAATAAAACAACCTACGCTAAGGGGAGGCTATTCGCCAATTCAAAGCTTTGTTGGACGGGCTAAAAAATTTTCAAGTGGTATCTGCAAGGCTCCTCCTTCTCTAGTCAGAGTTTTGTGTTGTCATTCACTCTTCGATATAGTGCACCACACTCCCTTCATTGTTGGCAGGATAACGAGAAGCCAAAGTCCTGGTTATAGGGCTCACACATTTAGATCCTATTGTGGGAGGCATCTGCAAGGGTCTGAATTAAGACACATTGCTCTTAGAGTAAGTGAAGATCTTCCCAGCAAGGACACTATTTTTGACACTATTCTGATGCAGACAAAAATAGTTTGAATAAGGGTTTTAAGAAAAGATATCACTTCTTGAGACTGGAATCCTAGGAGAGAAAGTTGTAGGCGATACAAGTCATCGTCTATTTTAAACTAAACCAACAACAGATGATTGCATCTACATAAAAAAATTGGAACACACCTATGAGAATTTAGCACATGACACATTGACTGAATAAAAAGGAAAGGCACCAAGTACACAACCCCCATGATTTATTAAGAACAAAAATGCCAAGGCAAGAGAGAATGTCCCAGAAAGAAAATGCTACAATATACACCCTTGGACTACAAGCCATAGGGTCTTGTTCTTAGAAAAAGTAAAACTCTGCAAATAGTATAGTATATTTCCTCGCCTACTAGACATGAGTCCAATATTTCCAACCTTCTTTCAAAATACTAGTTGCCAAGGCTTTATAGAACAACCCTCGTCGAGATGGCCTAAGAATGATTACAATTAGTTACAATCAATCAACATGTCGAAAAATCTAGCATGGATCGCTCAATTTCTTGTGCTGCGAGAAAATGCTTGAATCTTATTAGTCTATTATAGCATGACTACTAGTTGTGTTTCAACTGCAAAGACATGACGACCTGATCAAAGTCACCATGATTGCGCAGGCAAATCCAAATGCTTAAAAGTGAACACCTATCTAGAAAAGTCATTAGTCGTGAGGCTTTGTCCAAAAGAGAATATTCTCGAAATGCATCAACGGGTCCCATCGAAACAAGGGTTTTTTAAGGGGCATGTGGTGGTCGATTGGAGCTTGAGGGAGGTGCATCCTCCGCGGGGAGGTAAAAATCTCTGATGGGTTGGCGTGTGTCAGCCGATGTCGGCATTGCTTTGAAATTGCAACCTCTCTCGCGCGGCCAAGATCAAAGGCAAAACTGTGGACTACTCCAAAGTAGTGTAGAGGGATCTACAAGACCAAATTTTCTTTAGAATATGGACATCAAATTAGCTAGTACAGGCACAATTCTTTTTAATTATACAAGCAATGTAGTGTCATTCACTTGTCAAGGATAACCAAGAAATAACACAAAATAAATAATATAGCAAGCACCATAATAAAAATTCTACAAATTGTAGAGGTCTTGTGGTTGAATACAATGGTTTTGCAAGGATGTGAAATGATAGTGTCAAAACAAAATTTAAACATTGTTCTGCAAATCATTATTTGTCTACTTCCTTTAGGCCTAGCTATTGAAGAGTAAAGTGCCTTAAATTCAAAGATCCAATAGTATGAAAAAAATAAGTAAAGAAAACACAACAACATAACTAAACATTATTTTTGGGAAGAAATTATTCTTATAATTATCATACATACATCAAAGTAAAGACCAAATAATAACACCATGTGCTAAAATGGCTAATAAATCCATTGACATAAATAAATCCTAATAAAAAGAAAGAACCAACATCAAGGAGGTAAACCAATGCATGAATAAGCCCAAAGCCTATAGTAGAGTAGTTAGTAGTTTTGAATAAGGGGAGGTGCACAATAGGGAAAGTTTTGGTTAATTTACTCAAATTAATAACACCTCAAAACTTGCTTGAAGAGGGGTGATCACCGCATAAAAAAAAAATCCCCCTTTTAAGTTCTTAATAATTTGTAGTACAAGGACATTAATACCAAATGCCAATCTATAGCCCTAAACAATAGGTTCTAGTAGACAAATGTGGCATGTAGATAAAGAACTAGAACTACATTAGATGGTAAATTGACACTAGTATAAGCCCAATTCATATCTTCTAGTTGAGATTGGTTGTATGGGGTATAATCAACTATGCTTTTCATCAAGCACATAACTAGGAGTGATGGAGGGCCCCCAATTCAAGTCTATCAAATGAACTTTGGTGCATGGAGCTTAATTATTGCCAATTGCTCTCTCAATGAAAAAAATTATGCAATTAGCTCATCAAGTCCATAATTAGGGCTAATCCAGACACTTTTTTTCTATTAGGTTCATACGGTTTTAGTAGTCTTAACCTTACACCCAAAAAGCTAAACATATAATACTTTATTAGAACCAATTGAGCCACAATCCATGTTTATTATATGAAATTGGATATGTGAGGGTTAAGTACCCCTAATTTTTAATCAATTCACTAGATAACATGATTTGGTTAATAACCCATGTCCATCCAATCTTCTCTAGTACAAATGGATGCTCCCACTCTCATTTGATTAAACCCAAATGTACCTAATGAATCAATCACTCTTGAGTATGACAAGTCTTGACTATTCCCACGATGAATCAATTATACCTAATGAATCAATCACTCTTGTATATAACAAGTCTTGACTTTTCCCATGATGCATCAATTATACCTAAGGGAGTGACCAATCACCCCCTAATTGTGTAATCATGTATACATCATCAAGTTGATAATACACAAATGTGTAATCAATTTACCATGTAAAATTGGGCTACTTGTTGAATGTGAATGTTTGTAGAAGGATTTATTAATCCTACATATTGTTGGTTTAAGTATTTAATTCATAAGCATACAATAAAAAAATAGATAAGCTCAAATTAATTTGATGCGTGAAATTCAACTAGTCCCGATCAAATTCAAGATGAGCCAATTAAACCTAAATAACCAAATATGTGTGACTATTTCAATTAGAGCGAACCAAGCAACGTGTACCCAATTTCATTCACCACATAACCATCATCTTAAATTTTGGCCACTTCTCTATACATGTAAAATCCACTTTTTGCTCTATCAATCATTTCTATGCATATATTGCCAACTTTATCGAACTTCTATTTTTCTAGTCACGATGTCCCAAAGTTGTTGGATTTATTCTCGTCGGTCAAAGAGGCAATAGTAATACCTTTATTGCTAATGTTATACTTCGAGGAGGCAGCCAATTACACATGTTCTCTAAAATCTAAACCCAAACATTAACCAAAAAAAGGACAATAAGCCAACTTTCATTACCAATTTGAGCAATTATAAACAATTGGCATGGGCCATCAATGAAGGTTTATGCCTCCATTACAGATGGAAAGGATACTTCCATGGCTCCACTAGTCTCACAAGATAAGGAATCATATGGTCTGAACAACTCATTTTTAAGATATTCACCTAAATAAACTTAAATAGGATTATGTCTAGTTGATAATTCTTCAAGAGAATTTGTAGTGAAAGAGATTACAAGTTCAAATTTTATAAGTAAGATATATACGCCTCATTTTTAGCACAATTAGATACGTCCTTCGAAAAATACAAAGTAATCTCATATTATTATAAATCATCTCTGAACGTAAAAATAGATTACTTATTTTCCTTTCCTTTCCTTAGGCCTATCTCAAAATTAATTTGAGTGTTAAATGGAGGAACATACGAGACTTTGGACCTACTTCAACCATAGGCTCACAAGATTAGACAAGGAATCATGTGGTCTAAACTTCTAGTCTTTCAAGAGCTTCATCTAAATAAACAACCTATAACGGATAATCTGTCTTGTTGATGACTCTTGGGCCTATCTCAGTGTTAATTTCAGTGTGAAATGGGGGAACATACAAAACTTTGCATCTACTTCAAGCACAAGAAAATACATTCATGGAGTTCACTACATAATTTTAGTTTTTGTCGACATACTTGATACTTATTATAATATATACTGCAATATCTACTGTGGTATTTTAATCAAGCAGACTGTCAGGCAGCAGATTTTAAGTGTAAACTCAGTGCAGATGGACTCGAATGGCGTATTCTTCTTCTATAAAATACCCAGATAATGTTTAAGGTAGCTTTCATTTGACGTAACTATCAGATTCTCATCTCCTACGAAAAAGTATAGGAATGGATATGTTTAGTATTATTTTCAGTTGATTCCTTACAAGCCTGTCACCTGCCCTGTCATGAACAAGGCGTGGATTTCAAAAGTTGTTAAAAAGGTGGCTTGCTTGAATCTCGTGCATGATAAGATGTAAAAATTTATTCTTTTGTGCACGCCAATTGATTTCTTGGTGAGTGGAAGGCAGAGTGATTTGGATTATTTGGAATTCTCGTGACGATTCGAGCATTGGTCACTGTCGTTTCAGATGGCCCCTATTAGAACACACCCACATGTCATGCCAAATCATTGCCAATTGTTTTACCATATTTAACAATCTTGTTCATACCGATTATTGCTTACCTGTGATTGACAGTCTGACCTAACTTAAACCAACCCAGTACCTAACTTCCTGCTGTCGCTTTTAAACTGTACTACTTCTGGACTTTACTCTTCGAACATACGAAATCTTCATTTGGACTAGTTATGAACCATGCAAACATCAAGATGAACATCATAATCTGACATCTTAAAATGGACTCAACCATGCAAACATCAAGATGAACATCATAATCTGACATCTTAAAATGGACTCATCTATGCAAACATCAAGATCGACTATGCCTCTTCAAGAAGTTTGAAATCTTAAAATGGACCCATCCATACAAACATCAAGATGAACATCAGTTATGGACATCAACTATGCCTCTTCAAGAAGCATGCTTTGACATCTTAAAATGAATCCATCTTTATGTCCAATGTCCGTACTTAAAAATGTAAAAGTAGGAGATATTCTTGGGTTCGAGCCCTCCTTTTTAGAATGAGGTGATTATAGTTAGGCTAAAATCTCAGACAAATTTGGCTCGAATAGATATTCTTCAAACAAACAGAGCTTGTTGATAGTTAATCTGAAAATACATTTGCTAATGGGTATTGACTCAATGCCAGAATTAAAAACAAACATGTAGAAACCTCTGAGCACAGTATGGGTTGAAAAACTAAGGTGATAACCTAATTAACTAAAATCCATCTTGTTTCATTTCAAATTACAAATCAGAAGCAATGCAAAGCAAATTGTTCTTGCTGAACACTTTGTAAAACTATCTATTGTGTTAAAGCTAACACATTACAGCCTGTGAATGTCATGCCATGCAAACCCAGGACTAAAAATTACTGCCAAGTGCAAGATAAAACTCTTGGAACACAAGGAAAATGCATCACAAAATTGAAATTCCAACATTTCATAGGAAAATATATATTTTCTGCAATTCATTGAACATAATGAATCTTTCAGAAATCTGTCTATATACTTTGTCCACTATATCTTTTCTTCATAACATATAAATGGATAAATGTAAATGTGCATCTGAAAGATTCTAGCTTTTGAATTCGTGACATTTTCTTTCGGAAGGAATAAGGGCACTTTTTCATCCACGATAGCACCCTCTTAGGGTCACAATGGAAAAGTATAGCTTCAATTCAAAAAGAGAGAAAGCACTTCAAACACTAAGTAAAGTTACAAATGCTACCACCGAAGTAAAGAATATGCTTGAAGCACCTTTTTAAAGGATAATCTAATAAAAAAAAGCAACGGACAGTTACAGAATTAAAGATTAAACCAATATAAGTTAAAAAAAAATACTAATAATAACTTAATGGGCACTTTTCTTACTGATAACGAAAAAACAAAAAAGCAGTAAGAACTGCAGCCACTGCAATGAATGAAGAATTATTGCCTCAGAATATATGAAAAGATCAATGCCATCTCTCAAAATGTCAAAGGTAAACCCAATTAGTATCCAGTTTCATCTAAATCTGAATCTCTCGGAATACATGAATAACAATAACACTCCAAATAAACCAAGCTTTGTTATGGTATTTTACACTAGAAACCCACACAACTGTTTTGTAACTTGAGAATACATATCAAACTCCAACAATCTCAGTTAACAATAAACCCAAATCAAAAGAACCTGCCCATCAAGCTATTCTGTAACTTGATCTGAGACATTTTAATTAGACAATCAAACTTTTTTCTCCAACAGTCAATACCTCTAGTTTCACCACAATATAACTTGAAAAATGACTCTTCAGGACTTGAGGTCCCATGTCTTGGCCGCTACAGCCTACAGCTAAAGGCTGGGTATTTCCTGAACTATATAGCAGCACCAGGGAACCTCCACAAAAGAACAAATGAAATACTCTCCCATATCCTCATCTCACCAGCTTTCTTCCATCCCCATTCACCAAGGAGCGATCTGAGTCCATGCTAAGATCTTTCATCGAACTAATGGACCTGTCTGATTTCAAAGGCACAGAAAGCCCCCTTGAACTAGGATTTAAATGTGAGAATGCATGATTTCTGCCAGGCTTCATTTGGCCCACTTCAGTCTCTGTTAATGGAAAAGAAAGCCTTTTCTTTGCAGATGCAACGGAATCCTTGTCAGAAGATCCAGGCCTCTGCTTTGGCGTGCTGTTTGATCTTGCCTTTGCTTTGGCAGACTCTGTAGGAGCCATATAGTTTGGTACAGCAGGAGAGCTGGCAAGGCTTTCATCATCTCTAATAGAAGAACCCCCTAAACTATAACGTGAATAATATCTAGGCTTCTCAGACCTCAAGCTAGTGATACTCCTCAGATCATCCTCTGCTGTCTGACTACTGCGAGGACTGGAGTTCCTCATTCTGTTTGGCAAAGGTTTTGAAGTAGGAGTAAATGGAGACTGGGATCCAGCAGGCTTAGAAGGCTTCTGCGCTGCCCTTAAAGTCGTACGGTTAGGTGTTTCAGCATTAGGATTAACTAATCCTGTGCCTGCAATTGCACTTTGTCTTCCAGCATCACCTATGCTTTGGTCAAGGCTTTTCAATGAACCTTCAGGGGCTTCCTTCTCCCATGGACGGGCTGCCATCCAACGTTCTAGCCAGCTCCAACCCCAACTTGGCTTGTTTGGATCAATTTCCATCAACATTGGATGAGCAGATCTTGTTGTATTTTTCAATGACTGGAGAGGTGATAAGAAACACCAAATAATGATGGGAGTTAATGATTGCTCTCTCTTGGTAAAATGAGTGTGCAAAAGCAATTAGACAAATAATAGTAATCATACCTGATGAGAAAATGCATATGCCAATGCCCTCTCTCGCTTCAAAGCTGCCTCTTGCTTGCTTTGTAAACTAGCCTCAATTTCCTCCTTGGATTGTAAGCTGTCATCCCAATCCTTCGCTTCCATCTAAACACAAAGTTAAATATTGATCAATAAAATACAGAGTTACAGTCGAAGGAACATCTTTTGTACAAACTACCCTCTATAATTGATAACAGCTTTATTCAATCAAGCATTCAATGAAGCAGCTGAATCTCAAAAAGAGGAAGTTGAACATAATAATCCTTTGAGTTGCAATTCACATCCAATAGACATTTCCTAAAATGTTTATGTTGGTGTGGAATATATTAAGTAAAAATTTCTGCATCTCTAGCATATCCTTCTTTGATAATTTAGATCTCAAGTGAAGTGGTGCTGAATATTTAAGCAGTCAGACAATAACAGAGACGGATGAAATTCATGTTTACATTGGAACTATTTTGGAAAATTGGGATTGGTCCACCCTTTTCAAAATAGGCTATAGTTAAGTGGACAAAAATCATTGTAGTTCGTTTCAACAGGTGTAACACTTCTGTTTCAAAGGCAATGTAGTTTCCTTGGTATCCCAAATATAAGCTTTCTGATGTCACAAAACAGGGTAGAAAAAAAGCACTAGATTACGTATATAGAATAATTTTCCGATTTATCTACGACCATGCTTGCCAAGCAAGCTGAAGGATGATGTATCAATGAATTGAGGGTGGAAAGTGAAAGACGTGACATGAAGGTGATAGTATCTTATCATTGAAACTTGAAAGGATACTAACAGAAAGTAATGATTCTCAATAAGAACTAATAAAGATATATCATAAGCAACTCACACTTGCTCTCATTTCCTCGAGTTCCTTCGCATGTTTCTGCATTAGCTGACGCTGAAGAGCTCGATTCTCCTCAGACATTCGGACCCTTCTTGCACGGACCTGTGATTGGACTCTCACAAGAGCTTGCATGCATCGTAGTGTATTTGTTGCTTGGCGTCTGACAGTCTGCCCACGCACCAATGCTTGCAATCTGACTAAACCCTTCAATGCACGTAAGGCTCTCCGGGCCTGAATTCAAACTCCAAAATGTGCACTCAATCAGTAATTACAACAAAATGAAAAACAATGCAATTTACTACCATTGGTTTAAAATACTACAGAATGAAGATGCTGTGAAGAAAGAAGAGGTAGTTGATAACAACATGCAATAACTAATTGTGCCTAAGAAAATTTTATGTGCCCTCGTTTGTTATAGCTGATTGAAGAAATAGCCTGCTAAATCGGGGAACAATGAAGGAAGGAGAATGCATGAAATCAAATAAAACTATCCAAACTAGTATTTCTTGCGTGCACACACCAAATATGCCCTAAAAGCCGTTTGAACTTTGATTGCTGCACATTCTTCTTTGGATTTTCCTGCATAACGTGAGCGGGCTACATCTGTGAGACGAACAATTTCAGCTGCAGCCTGAGCAGCTGCTACAGCAGCCTCTGCAGCAGCAGCTGTTGCAACTGCTACAGCTAATGCATGCTTGTTTTGTTCCTCTTCTGCCTCAGCCAATGTTTTGTCCAAAGAGGGTGTTGTTTCCTTTTCCTTTGTTGGTGGAGCTGCAGGTGGAGCTGCAATGGCAGGAGGGTCCTTATGCTTATGCTTTCCAAAACCCCATTTGCGCTTCTCCTTTGGAGGCTTCTGAGAAGAGAATATGTTAAGGGTCAATAAAATTACCCAGGCAAGACATTCAAAACAAATGAGCTTGTAGAAGAGCTTACCGAATCTGATTTCTCTTTTGAGCTTGAAGAGAATGCCTTCTTCAATCCACTAAACCAATTTCCCTTCTTCCCCATTCCCGTTGCATTACTCTAGAGAACCTGTATGGCGTAAACAATCAAGAGATTTATGTCAGAAAAATTACATAAAGAGAAGCATGTATGACTATCATGTTTTTTGTGCACTCTACATTGGCAAAAACTCAATCCATTTATAAGTTATAACAATATGATAAGTTAATACTGTAAGGGTTTCAGGGCCCCATTAAAACCTGTTTTCCTTAATCAAAAACAATATGATCAGTGGAAAGCTTCAACTGTTTATGCCTATTTGCAAATAGAAGAATAAATTTAGAAGAAACATACTGTCATCCCTTTATACCCAGATCAAACAATTTAAGGGTTAAAAAGATGTGTATAAGACACATTAACTGTAAAGGTTCTAAAGGCATTCTATCCATAAGGAACTTGTTGATTATGATCTACAGTTGTTATTTTACTCACCAAATTCTTCGTTCTTTTCAAACAGAAAACAGCAATAAGTCAACAGTGCACAATGTGCGGGGTTATATCCTTGCCAGCACAGGCAATGAAGGCATGCCAACAACTACACAGCTTATGTGGCTCTGAATCAAAGAGATTCAAGGCAGAAAAATTACTTAAACTGAAGCTTGTCTAGCTATGCATTGCGTGATTTTGTTTGTGACTCTAGATTGGTAAAGAACTCAATCCATTTAAAACAATATGAAGATGGTCACTGCAAGGACATGGGAGATGAAATCTTCAACCGTTATTGAGTCTTTGTTTGCAAAAAGAATTATACATTAAGGAAAGGATTTGAAGAAACATAGTGCCAAGAAATTATTACCCAAATCAAATATTTGAAGGGTTAAAAAGATGCATAAAAGACACATGAACTCTGAAGGTTTTAAGGGCATTCTACTCATAAGGTGAATTTGATCTACAGTTGTTAATTAACCAACCAAATCGTTGTTCTTTTCAAACAAAAAGCAGCAGTAAGTCTTAAGCTGTTCTCAAAAATAAAATCTTCTGCGTATATGCCTAAAACTTGTGAAGCTAGAACAAGATTTATAAAGTATAGATATCAAATTTTCAACTATGAATCGCATCTATGAAGAATCAAGACAGGATGAAGCGGCCGAACCCTCAAATTCAGTCTCTCTCTGATAGACCCTAGAAAACCAAATATGAAAAACCATCTAATGTCTTATTTGCAACTCTGTTAACAGAGTAAAATGGTTGGGAAAGTTTGACAATCGCATCCACCAAAGTCCGCTGATCAAAAAGTACGGGTAGGAAGAAAGAACTCGGTTTTTTGGACAGTACCAATCTCTCTATGTCAGGAGAATGGATCAATTGAAGTATTCGGCGGAGCCCGTCTTCTCTGCTTGAAGAAACAAGCGTTAAATGCCAAATTCCTTTATTTATTATACAACAATCGACATTCATCTAGCTCTCACTTCTCAGAAAGGCAACCTGGTGGTCTACCAAAGGCTATATGTAACAGTGATTGAATTTTTAGAGTCTTTTTGGCAAACTTAAGATATTTCTGACTCGCATCCTACAAGCAATGTTCATGATAGCCCATCGTGAACTTTCCCTTCTAAAATGGATTACTTTGAATGAACACATCAAAAGAGAAAGAAAGCATTACAAAACCAAATCAGGAGAAACTCGGAAAAATCCAAATGATTGAAATCTCATGGAAAAACTTATAAAAATTAGAGAAACATAATTATTTCTGATTTTTAAGCACCAGTGACATTGGCAAATCCCTCAATAAAGAGGAACAAATTAACAATAACAAACTGGCTTTCGGCCCAAATGATCAATCAGGAATCTCATAAACGTTTCCACATAACCCCAGATAAGCAAAACCGATGTTTTTACAGCAGATCCCATATTTCCAAAGAAGAAAACTAAGAGTCCATCAGGTTTCAGAGCTTCCATCCAGATGAGAACGCCATCGTAGGTCTGCATAAGCCAGAATCTCTTCTACAGGCCTCAAATCTAGCGACAAATTCAAATCTAGTTATATGACCCAATTTATCCATTCACCCAAATCTAGTTACCCCCCAAAATCTAGCTCGAACCAAAATCCACCTATGCACCCCAATCCAACTATAATTAATACACCAACGGCGAAATCTAAGCAATATCTATACATACCCAAATTGCAAAAATAGAACAAAAATCAGAACCAAACAAGAAAAAAAAGCTACAAAATAAGATTATCCAAAAGACCAATCAAACTAAATCATGTGAAATCTTCCCACCAGAGGATCAGATTCATACCTCTGTTATTCCTGCCTCCAACACACACAGAAATTGATTATGTCTTGTGCCTTACACCAGCAAAGGGGAGGAGGGGAAGTAAATGAATTGAACACAAAAACACCCAAAAACAAATTGATAACTTCCCTTCACTTCCAGTTCCCCCTCCCCTTACGCCTCTGTTCCCAATCCTCAGTGCCTATCAATTTCCTGATTTTTTCCTCAGCACAGCAGCCTTCTTCTTCTCTCTCCTATCCTTTGGAGCGCCTTCCCTTCCAATCTAATATTATGGCCGTTTACAAGTGGGCCTTGGGAAAGTTGGCAGACTGACGTTGACCTTTCCAGTTGCTCATATGTGCGTGTTAAACTAATCGAAGTTTACCACTTCTCTCCCAGTCAAAATTTCAGACAAAACAAACCATACGCATGAATGAAGACTTGTTCAAATCCAGACCAAATGACTCATATTGGTGACCAAACCCCCCAAAATCCACCTATTCTAACGGTTCTTTCTGTTTTTGGTAGCTTGCAACACAACCCATTTCACCAAAATCCTCATTAATGGTATTAATTTATTAAACAAGACAACCCATCTCACCAAAATCCTTATTAACGGTGCTAATTTCTTGTTTAATCAACTTGTAATTTTCACAGCAGTCTCCTAATTTGTGTTGACAGCTATCCATGCCACCTAAAATCTTGCATTATTCCCAAGAAGAACAGGAAAAACATGCACTATATCCCATTAACTTCATACTCTTGTAGCATACTCTCCTAAAGTGCATCAATTACATTGACAGTTCAACCCACCTACAGCACTGAGACAAAAACCTTTTTTTAGGTTTTATGGTGGGTTCCACTGGGTTTTCAATGCATCCATTATATTTTAATATAGAGTCTTTTTCATAGTTGTTAATGGGAAAAATATTTAAAAATTTAAAAAAATCTCTCTTTTGGCTTTTCCTACAATATTATAATGGCTGTCTAATAATGTCTACCACTATTCTATGGTCTCTTGTTTGTCACTTACTTCAAAACAAATAATATTTCAATTATAAAAACTTTAAAATAATATTTTTTGAGATACAATTGTTCAATAATATATTTATCTCTTCCAGTGACAGTTGTCAAGCTCAATGTTTTTTGGGGGACAGCCTAGGCAGTCCATTGAAATGGAGATTCCCCTATTCCTTTATACTCACATAACTTTTACCACTTTTTAGGAATTATTCATTTCCAACCTTGGGATTGAATGGTTTTTTGGTCTTTCCCAAATTAGGTGATTTTTTTCCCCTCACTGTGCTTGAGTCTAAGCAAATAGATGTATGAACAAATAGACATGATTCTCACCCTTGTGATCTTGTCAAGTCAATAAATACATCTTTTAAAAGTAAATTTGAGGATGAATGATGTTTTGCTTGCCTCATCTTTGAATACTCCTAAGCTATGATGAGATTAACTTTTCCTTCACGTTTGAGACATGTAGTTTCCTAAGCTATTGCTTGTTATAGTTGAGGAAAGTGGAGTGAGTGTTATATGGTGTCATCATTTTCATAGTGGAAGGAGGAATAAGATGAGATCAAACTTTTCAAATGAAGTTTGTAAGAGGAAATTTATGAGAAGGTTATGATTTGCTTTATGAGTTTGTGGTTTGTATTCTTTTGTTTATTTTTAATTTTTGTTTAATATAATTATTTAAAATAAACTAAAAGATATTTGGTTTAGTGGTAAAGTTCATGTTGTAAGTATCTAGATGGTGTTGAGTTCAAATCTTGTACAATATAATAAGAAATAATTAAAAAAATTATTAAGAGTAAGCAATCTTTATATTTATTGTAATTTTATTTTTATTTTTTGAAATGGTTATCTTTTGAATTCATCTAGAGTTTGATGGAGTTTTTTCTATGCAAAAATGATTCTAGATTGTCCTTGCAATTTCATTTTAAGAGTAGTTCGTGAGGTAACTCTCTCATTCTTAATGTTGTTTTGTATGTTTATGATTTTAAACATGCATGCACATGGCTTGGAAATTATAATCTAGTTGAGTATTTTGTTAGTAGAATCCCCTATAAAAGGATGCTAAGGAGTTGGTCAGCTTCACTTAGGTCCCCCACGGGATCTATGTGGAAGCTATCCAAACCTTATTAAGGGTTCCTTTGTTTTCCACTTTGTTGAAGTCATTTTTTTGTATGACCCCTAATGCATTTACTCCTCTTTATATTATTCTTTACAAAGTAGGCTTGAGACTTTGTTATCTTCAAAGAAAGTTATATCCAAGTCCCAATTTAAGTTAAATTTTCTAGCCTCCCCTTGTTTTCTAACCCTTCTTAAATTCATCATGGCCTAATTGGGGAGTGTTATCCATGTCAAGAAAATACACTTTGTCTAAGCTCACCCTTACAAATGAGTTTTTGTTGATATTGACTTATCATGGGAAGTTAAGGAGGCAATAAGAGTCTAGATAGGAACTCAATGCCTTACCTAAAGTGGCATTTGTCTCAACTTTCCAAACACTTGTTATTGGTGTTAATTAGTGGATAATAAAGTTATCCTTTGGTTATACAATGTATAAGCCTCAACCCAAGCATACTATTAGTGATTTTGTACTTGAAAAGGATGGGGATGAATAATACTATAATGAACACTAAAATAGATTACCACAATTCTAGAGATAAAGTTACTATGGGATTTGTTTATCATACATCACGCTTGTATTCTTTTTCACAATTTGTTGTTGATGATGATGATATTCATGATGTACACATCCCTTTACCAAGGGATAATTATGTATGTGAGGAGAACTTTGGACACTTGAATCATTTTGTTGTTGAGACAAGTGTTGAGCTTCCTACTCCTCCACCTCGTGCTTCTTCAGACATGGGCTCTACTATTCAACAGGATGATCATAGTGCTTCAGATCTTACAGAATGTGATGACTACGTGGATGCCTTTTCACCATTTTTTGATTCTCATGATGCAGATTTGGGAGAATACTTGAGGGGGTTTCTCTTCTCTTTGATGATAGAATCACAGTTGGAGATACTTCTTCACCTTCTTTGGAGATTGGTATTCTCAATTCTTCTTCACTTGATTTGTCAGATGATGTGATAGATTCTTTGAGATTGGAGAGACCTATTCAGTCTTCAGAGATGCATACATGGATACCTTCATCTTCTTCCTCCTTCCATTTGCACATGGATTGGCTTCTTCATCATTTGATGTATCTATTTCTTCCTAAGGGAGACATGTTTCTTGTAGGCATTGATTAATCTTTTGTTTGTAAGTACTCTTCATCAACATGGGAGCTTCTTCGTTATGGGGGAGATATCATGTCTCTAACTATCCTTCTTATGGGGGGATATTTATTTGTATATACATGATGTATGTAGTTCTTGGGGGGTCTTGAGTACTCCATCCATCCATGCTTCTTGTGTTTTCGTCTCTCTTTTTTGGGGAGGGTTTTTCCCATGAGGTTTTCCCCCTTTCTCCACTTTATGAGAGTTTTTCATTTCATGTATTACATTGCATATTGCACATGGGTACCTAACATGGCCTTGTAGCCGAGACCCATCTTGCATTGTGAGTTTAAGTGCATTCCCCTAAGTTGCACTTAAGGGGGAGGGGGGGTGGTGTAATTAATATTCCTAATTATAATTTACTTAATCTTACTTAGGATAATGCATTGCATAGTAGTTTGTCATTGAGACACCTAGGAGTTTTCACCTCAATTAAGCACATGGTGTAGGACAAATCTCACTTTAGGTGTGAGATCCGCCTTTAGTGCACATATCACATTATCATCTTCATTCTATGGCACATACTCTATTGCATAATAGAGGATGATCCACATTTGGTGGACATGTGATTACACCTAGCATAGGTGATAACTTATCAACTCCTTATCATTCTCTCTTATTGCCTTTCCTATATAAGGAGGCATATTATGTACATTCAATAAGGAATTCATTGGATCAATTCAATCATCAATCATTGCATCATACAAGTCTATTCATTTTCATATCATCTCTCTTGTATTTATGTTATTCTTTAACCTCTAGATCCTCGGTTCAATCTTGTCTATTTGCAAATTCTTACAAAGACATTTGGAGAATTATTCACTTCATTCCTAGCTAGGATTCCATAAACCAAATAAATCCAAGTTTGTTTCTCATTCAGTTTGAGGGGAAAAGGTGTTTTGTTGGCATGTAGTAAGTGTCAATTTAAAAATTTTCCACACTCATTTTCTGAGATCACCCAATCACATTTTGTAGTTTGAGATCTATCAAAATGAAAGAAGATACTGCAACTTTGAGATGATTATCACTACCTGTAATTTTAGTGGCAGAGCTTGTTTTTTAGAAAAGGGTTTTCATTAATCTATCTGATTGGGAGTAGAGAGCTACCCAAAAGTTTAGGATTATGTGATGCCTTTGTAAGAAGATTCAAATTATCTAGCAATACCATTTCCCTATGCCCAAGGAAGTCAACTTGATGATGGGTACATCTCATGAGAAGGTGATGATTGATTATAACAATGACTTCTCATTTCTTGATACTTTGTCCTTTACTCCTCATCAAGTGAATAGAAAATTTATTGATGTATTTACTTTCTCATGAACATAAGATTTCAGACTACTGGCAAATTTCAACTTGTTTTGGCATATTTAGAATGGTCTTAATGATCAGAGAAAGGGTTACATGAAATTGTTTAAGGTGCATTCAAGTAGGTCGTACTTTGAACCTTTCCCAAAGAAATGACTCCTAGCAACTCTCTATTGGTTTACCTAACTAAAGATTAATCAAAACATTTTTGTGATGGTGTTACAATATATAAGTTAACAAGATTTATAGTAAAATTACTTATGATGATTGGAGCTTGATGTCTATCACATAAAACTCCTCATTGGTGTTTTGTATAATTTATTTATGTCATGAACTTCAAAAATAGTAAGAATAAAATATACACTGGCCAAAATGAGATTAGTATTGAAACAATCAAGGTTGAAGCCTAAGGTTAACTAGTTCATAAACTTTCCATACTATTTTCTGTAAGAACTCAATTGTGTTTTGCATTGTGAAATCTATCATATCAAAACAAGATACTATCACTCTGGGATTTCTTGAAGCTCATCTAATTTCAGTGGAAGTCTATTTTTAGGAAAAGGGTTTGTAACCTATGTGAATAAGGCTAAGATTCAATGGTTAAGTCATTTATTTGTTTTAATTATATTCTATTTGACATTAGATTCAGTGGTCCTGGGAGCTAATACAATGGTATACTTTGAAGTACATTCAATTTTCCATAGGTTAAAAATAAGGAACCGACATGTCTATTGCCAGGTTACTATTGTGCACTAATACATTTTTCATTTCTAGTGATGGTACTCTCTGGGTTTATATGTTATCCTAAATTGAAAATTTAACAACTAGAATTTCTTTCATCAGGTTATCATTGTGTCCTATCTAGTGTTTGCAATCTCTAGGAGCATTATCCCATTTATTTTAAGTCTTTTTAAGCACATTGTTGAAATATAATCGTTGAACAAATGGTTCACATAAGTCTGGTTTGATAAAATAATTGTCAAAATTTGTACCTCAGTTGTGTTAGAAAAAATGATTTCTCCTCAATTATTTGCATTGAGAATTCAATCACCTTCTTTGTTGCCTTACCAGATTTAGGAAATGAACAATTTAGTTTTGTTATCTTTGGGGTCATATAGCAGTTGGGGTATAACATATATGTTGTATTAGTGCAGGTAGTGTGTCTAAAAAATGTTGTACTTGCAACTAACGGGCAATCATCACTGTCTCTTTATTATGTTAAACATGGTTAAACCTAACCTAGTAGTCAACAAAAAAGACATGTGAGCCAAATTTAGCATTTTATGATTGATTTATTTGGATAGAAGTGCAATAGATTGGTAGGTTATTAGGAGTGTGGACTTCTAAAGAAGTAAAGCTTTTGACGGGTTAATTAGGAGTGAAAATGTAGAAGGTATGATCATTGGTACATACTTGATCTCTATTTAATGTCGTTGGTTTCCCCTAAAGATAGATTATTTTCATTATAATAAGGGGAACAAGCCACATGTAATGGATTTTCCAATGGCATCATTCACTTTATCCTTAAATTGCACATTGAATAACTTCACCATTGAGTTTAAAGTATCACTAGTCATCCTCCCCTTAGGATTTTCTACCCTTGAACTATAGATGGAAAAACTTGAAATCATGTTTAATGGAAAGTACTAGTATACATGGTATGATTATTCTCTAAAGGGTACTAGCTCAATGGAAGAGCACCTACTTTACAAGTAGGAGGATGGTGGTTTGATTTCATCGTGTCCTAATATGACTAAATATATGACTAAATTAAGGACTAAATAAATGACTAAATCAATGACCAAATCAATGACCAGATTAATGACCAAATAAATGACTAAACAAATGACTAAATCAATGACCAAATAAATGACCAAATAAATGACTAAATAAACGACTAAATAAATGACCAAATCAATGACTAAAATAGTTTAGTCATAAATTTAGTCATGAGATAAATGACTGGCAATAAACTACTAATGGTCACGTAATCAAAATTAGTCATTTAACTACAATTTTTAGTAGTTTATTTAATCATATATTGTTATTTTTGTACTAGTGGTTACAGTCTCCACATTCTATGTCCATTCATTTCTTTCACTAGTTTCACTTTGCTATTTTGTTCTTGATTTTTGTTGTTTTGTCAGTTGAGCATTTTCGGTTCATGTATTTGCTTGCTCTATTTCTATTTTAGATTTTAAATAGATCAATTCAATATATCCTTTCAATTTCTTTCCAATGTCTTTCTAATTCTATTATGATAATTCATCAATCTTTACATTGGTTCTTTCTATCATTTTGTTTTCCCTTTTGTTCAAACACGTGTAGGCCTTGCTTTTGGTAGAATATCCTAGAAATATTCCTTCATCACGTTTGGTGTCAAAATTTCCTTTCATTTCATCTTTCTTGATATAACATTTGCTTCTAAAAATCTTGAAATAGCTTACATTAGGTGTTCGTCCATACCAGAGTTCATGTGGTGTCTTGTTTGTTCCTTTCTTGAGTTGTACTGAGTTCAATGTGTATATTGCAGTGCTAACAACTTCTCTCCATAATTTATATACAACTCCTTTCTAATTCAACAAAGTTCTAGCACATTCAACAATATATCTGTTTCTTCTTTTCGTAATTCCATTTTGTTGGGGTGTTCTCGGTGCAGTTAATTATCTTGTGATTCCATGTTCATCACAATACTCATTAAATTCATTTGAAGTAAATTCACCTCCTTTATATGATGTGAGACATTTCAAAGATTTTTAGGTTTCCTTCTCAGCTCTTTCTTTATACATATTAAACGTATGAAAAGCTTATGATTTTACTTTTAAAAACATGACATACATCATTCTTGAGTAGTCATCAACAAATAGTATAAAGTATTTATCACCATGATAACTTTTTGTACTTATAGGACCACATAAATATGTGTGTACTAAGTCTAGAATATGTTCAATAGAATATACCTTACTTGAAAAACTTGAACTAGTCATCTTCCCTAGTTGACATTCTTTACATACAACATTCTCCAATTTTCTCAGCATCAGTATTCCTTTTACACTTTTCTTTTTGCTAACTTTTACCAAATTATCAAATTTCACATGATAAAGTATTTTATGCCATAACCAACTTTCTTCTATTTTAGCAACTAAGCAATGACCAAACATAGCATTCAGCTTGAAAAGGTTACCTTTTGTCTGTTCACCGATAGTAATCAATCCACCAGTCTTTTCTGATATCTTTCATTTTCCATTAGTAAACTCAAATTTGAATCCTTTTTTATTCAATTGAGATACACTTAGCAAATTGTACTTTAATCTGTCAACCCAATAGACATCTTCACAAGTTATATCATCAGTTAAATAAATAGAACCTTTACCTCTAATTACACTATTATCACTATATTAAATTTTTTCAGATTCATGCTAAAACTTTTGAAAAAATCTAGTTTATGGACCTGATTGTCAGGTTTTAAGGTTAAAACCCTACGTTTAATGGGAGCCCTAGCTGGTCTTACACCTTGTTCTAATTTTGTGTTACTTTTTGGCTCACTAACTTTCCAAATACGCATGTGCTATTTCCCACCCCTTTCAAGTGACCACTTTATATGTTATGTTGTTAGGTTGTCAAACGGGACCCTTTTTAATATTTATCGCAAAGCCTCAGTTCCCCGTAAAATTTTCCTAAGTGACTAACCCTTTAAAATGAGTGGCTGTCATTAAATCTCAAGGCTCCCTGTTGTCAGAATCTCTGACATGCGATCTAGCAACAAGCAGACATTTGTCTCAGTGGGCCCATCTTCGATGAAGCTTGTTGGCGATTAAACTGAGTGGTGCATCGATAGCTGTCGTTATACCATTGGGTCGAGATGATCCCATTTAAGCATCGCGTTATAGTGACAAGCGTCTGATCAAGCTTTACTGACAGTAGCAGGATTTCTGACATGACAGTCTCAATGGCATGTTTTTCAGGTTGACACCTATCTTAGGTGACGTAACAAAAGTGGGGTCGGACTTTTCAAAGGGTAAAGCACGGTTTGATCTTATGGTTGTCATTATACCGCTAATGGAAGATGTGAAGTATTTAAGCTTTGCGGTATAGCGACGACCATTTGATGCTATATAATGGATGAGATGGTGAGTGAGGCCTTAAATTGCCATGTCACTCTGACATGTGTGTTTTTTATTGGTTGAAATAAGCATGATGTGGTGGTTGACATGATATTTGATATTAAAGAAGAAATGGAGAAAGGGCCCGCTCACCTATTTTTGTAAGCGTGGCATCTTTTAATTCAACAAAAAGATAAGTGAAGTGTCATAGTAGGGACGACCTTCTTGGATGGTTAAGGTTCGAAAATCTCACGGTTGTCGGTATACCGCTGGGATAAAGTGCATGATCTTTAAAGTTTGCGGTATAGCGACAACCATTGATCTTGTTTAAAGATGAGGAATGAAAGGTGGGTCCTCTATCACCAGGTCATGCTAACAAGTTCATTTCTGATTGGCTGAAGGTAGGAGATGACATGTCAAGTTGTCAGTATACTTGACATCGAGGAGAAAGTTAGGTTTTTTTGCCTATTGATCTATCCGACGTGGCATTTCCTGATTCGATGAAGTTTTCAAAAAGGAAGGGTGGGGTCATTGCTTTGGGAGAAGATAAAGCACTATGAGTTGGAAAGAATCTAGTGGTTGTCATTACACCACTGAATGAAAATGCTCGGATTCTATGCCCGCGCTTTAGCGACAAGATGACACATGTCTCCTCCGATGAAGGTAAAGTTAAGTTGTTTCTTTCCCCACATGGTTAATTTGAACTATTCTCATTGGCTGGGAACTCATTTGGGAAAAGTAAAAAGGGAGGTTGTGAGGCTATTTTTGCTGATCGTCCAATGCACCAAAAGGGAAATAATATCAATGGTCCGAATTCAAATTTTTCCTCTATGACATTGTTCACGTCCTGTGAATGCTGAGGTCGCCAATTTTCAGTAATGGCAGACTTAATGAGCTACGTGTGGATGAATCGTAAATGGTTGGCAACATTATATATCAAAATTTGATCGTTGTTTCTCTTTACCGCTCTCATAAGCATTTTGGCGAACTAGATTTTCCTTTGGAGCGATATCAAGCGAAGTTTTTCCAGGTGCTTGGTAGGTCAAAATTTTTTGAATTACAGAATTGTTTGAAGTCTATGAAGGAATTGTGGGAAGAATTATGTTGCTTGCTGATATTTTTAGGGTTTTTCTCGGGTATTTATATATTGTTCTAAAAGCCCTAGTTTAAAATGTCACCAAAGAGGGGACTGTCTGGAAAGATAGAGCATAAAGATAGGGGTTTCTTTGAAGACTTAATGCAATTGCTCCCGCATTCAGACAATGGGGTAGCAAGATTGAAAGAATTGGTTCTGAGGAACCCTAGGGATTATGTAAACAATGGGCTCCATGATAGAGGGAATTGGATGAGAGATGCTACGGTGGGTGAAGATCATAATGGCCTCATTTTGTTCAAAGTAGCTTACTCACAAAGGAATTCATGTGCCCCCCTCAGCAACATTTGGCAATTTGATATTGGGAAGTTGGTAGTCCCTGGAGTTTTTATGGATGCAGAATTATTAATTCAAATTGCTAAGTGCTATGATCCTGTGACAAAGTGTGTCAAGGATGTAAATGGAAATAATTTGATTAGTATCACAGAAGATGAGATTAGGGAGGTTTTCTCATTGAATGACCCTTTTGTTGGGTTGGAGAAGATAGATTTCACAAAATTTACAGAGGTATATGAGGCCCAGAAGGATTATTTAAGGGAAGGGCCTTTGAGGGATTTTTTGGACCAGATTGGATCCATGTGTGTCATTAGTCCAAGTACACCAGAGCCCTTTAGGATGGATTTATTCAGTAAGAGAGCACAGGGTTTCTACAAGTCTTTGACTTTAATCCTAGGGCATGATGAGACCACTCATATGCCAATTCCATATATGTTCATGATGGTGCAATCATTACATACCCAATTGGCATTAATCTTTGACTTTGCATCTCACTTGGCTAACCTAATCCATGAGGGATTAATGGGAATAAAGAACATGAAGGTTAGTAGGCCCTTTGGGTGGTATTCAATGCTTATGCATATATTCTTGTACAAGGGTGCGCAGTTTTTCAACTCAACAGTCAAAATTAAGAAGGAGAGAAATGGAGAAACCCTTCCAGTCCAATTGTGGACCATAGCTTTGTCATTGAACAGAGTTGATGCTAGTTTCGTTGTCTTTGAAAGAGATTTTGCTTCAAGACTTAGGACACTGTTATTCTTTGACAATCCTAGAATCCCAAGGGAATTACTGAGATTAATTAGACCAAAGGAATATTGTCAGGACATTACTATTGTCCATAATTTTGGGGATATCATATTATATCATGTTTCTACAGTTTTTAGAGTTTATGGTTGCAGGAAGTCACCTTACATTTTTCCCTACCAAGTTCCATTGAAGGTAGGATATGCTGAAATTCTGAGGTAGATTGGTGACCTACAAGAGAATGCCCTTACTGGTAAAGGAAGAGGGACTTTATTCCCTGATATTACAATTGCTCATTAGTATGTTATTACTAAGGGAGGATGGGTATACTTGAACCAGGTACTGCAGCCCTATAGAATGCCTACATCTGCAGCAAGATGTGTAGATAATGAGGGTTTCCTATTATGAATGTTTAGAGATAAGATTAGGTGTGCTCTTATGGAGCACCAATTTTATTTTCCTGAGGATATAATAAGAAATGAGTTTGACCTCCAAACTCAAGAAATAAAGAAAGAAAAATGGGTGATCTACAAGAATACTGTAGATTTCATTAAAAAATTTGATAGAGCTTATGATCCATTGAAGGGCTTTGAGCCATGGGCAAGAAAGGTAGAGGCTCTCATGGAGCATTTTGAAGGCATTATGCATGCAGTAAATGAGAAGAGGGCTGCTGTGAGCAAGACAGACCCTAAAAGAGCTAGGCAGATCTTGAGCCAATCAGGATATGTAAAATTGACCCCAAGGGGAGTTTATACAATGCAAAAGAGAAGTGGGTACGCTATTCTCTTACCACCACAGCAAAGAAGTGAGGATATTCCTTCTACTTCTAGGGGAAAGAGGCCTATGAATGATCCAATGATGCAAGGACCCTCTCCAAAGAGGCAAAGACAAGAGGGGTCAGGATCAAAAAAAAAATGTATACTCTCCCTCTCAATCCCCCTTACATTTAGATGAACATGCGGTAGCATAACAGTTGGTACAGATGAGGAATGAGGGAAACATTTTTGTTTGCAATGATGAGCTGCAAGAAGGAATGTCAGAGGCACCTAAGGAGGTTGCCATGGATCTTACTATTGCTGAATTTGAGGGTAAACAAATTGACCCTATCTTAAAACAAGCTAGTGATTATTTTGTAGCCGATGATAAATTTGTTAGAACTAGGGCATTTTTACAATCTTTGTGGAGAATGAAAATAAATCAATTCAAAGAGATATGTGAGAAGAAGAAAGAAGAGTTCCCTGATAGGGACATAACAAAGATAGAGACTGAGACCAAGGGAGAAATGATGAAGCAGTTTGAAAAGATTACTCCTAATGAGGGAAGGGCTATGGTCCATACTGCAGGGGTGTTGATTCTACCAGAATGGGATATTGCTAATGCAATAGTCTTTGATCAAGTCAAGAAGAGCAAGATAAAGACTCTTTCTACTGTAGAACAAGCCCAACAAGTTGCTAGGGGAATTGCTTTTTTAGAAGATCATGCAGCCTTGGTAATGTGGTCCCTTAAGAGGGAGGAAGACAAAGGAAAAAGAGAGGCTCTCTCTACAAAATATGCAGGCAATCTATTGGTACAAAGAGTAGGTGAGACTTCTGGTGTAGAAGCTTCAAACCTAATTTTGGAAACTGCCAAATTCAATGTCAAAGTGGAAAAGAAAGATGCTCAAGAAAAAGAGGAGTTAAGGCTCAAGTTTGAAACGGTCCTCAAGTCCTACAATGAGCTCAAGATAGAGCTGATTCAAAAAGACAAGTTAATTGTTGAGTTATCAGGACCGCAGGATCACAGGTCACCACAACTAATGATAGCTGAAAAACTTGTAGTGGCTTCATCCTCTAGGCCTATCATTGAGTTTCCACCATCCCCCTACCCAGAGACACATTTAGATGCAAGACTCGGTTGGGAGAAGCAGCAGTTGCTTGTGGAAACCAATCACTTCAAGAGGAAGAGGAAAGAATTGGATGGGATAAGGGAAGAGTATATGAAAGATAAGAGCATGTTGAAGCAAGAATATGAAGACAAGGTAACAAAAGTTGTTATGCAGTTTGCTACAAATTTGAATCCCACTATCTTGTTTGATCATGCTAGAAGGCTAAAGGTATTACTTGTATCATTGGATAAATACAAGAATGAGTTTGAACTAGTTTTAAAATAATGGATTGAGAGATCTCCAAATGTGAGATTGTTCAAATTATTGTCTAAATCCCAAAATGATCCTGATCCATTGATCAAGCCATTACACCACAATGTGAAGAAGCTAGTGGAGCATGACATACTCTTAGGTGATTTTGAGAGGAAGTTAAATTTTATGAAGAAGGAATTGACACTTCCCAGTTGTGACTTGATCCTTGGGGTTTTTAGGAAGAATGGTCAGCTCAAAGAATTCATCAAGTGGCGAGCACAAATTGATGATGACTTCTCTGCTAGGATGACTAGCATTTTGACTCTAGAGAATAATTTGTTTTTTATTCATACTATTGAGACTTTAATTTCTGCTAAATCTAAGTTTGATTTTATTTAGCGAGATATTAGTCAATTGGAAGTCAGGTGGGGACAGTTGTCTGCCAAAAATGCAGAATTTGCAAGTTTTGAGTTCCCAAGCGAACAGGTGTACAATAGGTGGGGTATCAGTACATACCTCATGTAGAAAAAGTAAATACTCTGCCAGCGCATTGAAACAAGTAAAAGTAGTTTCTTTTTGAGCCATCAGGGTTGTTGAGAAGCAGAAAGGCATTTATTGCAGGATTGATAGTAGAGATATTACAATCAGATTTATTGAAAGAAGCCAAGGACAACATTGAAGACATAAAGCAAGGCGGCTCATCTACAAATATCTCACATGTTTGATCAGTGTATTTGTTGTAAGCCCAATAGGGTTGTTGTAAAGCTTTTAGGTTAGGAATTTTGTAAATCCTAGAATGATCGGTAGCATGTTGCATTTCCTTGTATATAAAGGATTTTACACGATCATTCTAGTCATTAAGAGTTTAGGTGTTGAAAAGATAGAAATTCTAAAACCCTAGCCCTTAGTAGAGGATTGTAACATTTTGTATCATTTTTTATCAAAGAAATAGAGAAGAAGTATAGGCTGATGATGCTATTTTTCAAGCTTACTGTTCAAAATATGATTTATATAATGTTCAAGGTTATAATTAATACAAATCTCAAATCTTTGTCTCTCCTTTGAGTTTATTTTGTGAATCTTTAAGTCTTTCTGGAATTTATATGTATGTATTTAGCTTTGAGTTCTGATCTAGGATTGGATTAAATATTTCTCAGGGTGGGATACATGTTTATTGAATCTGTTTGAGGATTTTCTATATTTAGGAAAGAGTTGGGGTGTTTGTATTTATGTTTAAAGACCAGTTCTTTTCAAAACATCTTTGTATTCATTCTGTCTTCTGATATTTTGCCCAATGGATAAGGCACTGACCTGTATTTTCCTATCTTTCCTTTGTGGGGAATGATCAAGATCTTGTAATCCTAAAACATATAATCAATACCAGTCTTTTACATTTTATTTACTTTATACGAGTTGTTTTACCTAGTGATGGAGAATCAATGAATAATAGGTTTTTATTTAGTACTTTCTCACTGTCATCTGTTGAAAGATCCAGTATTAAGTGAAGAATAGAGTTGAATCTATTGGATTAGGTGTACCCGCCTTAGTTTTGCAAAGCCAAAAGTGAAGAGGGCAGTCTTGTCCCTATAGTTGGTCCAATTGCTTATAGATTTCCCATATTTGGAATTAACCACTCCTTAACATTAGTCATAAGCATATTGGTATCTCATGGAGTGTAAAATCTTTTGAAGAACCAACAAGATGGCGACTCTGCTGGGGATGTTGTAAAGATTGGTATAAAATAATGTAGGTACAAGTTGAGCTAGACTCTTGGCCTGCTTACTTTCAAAATCAGTTAGTTACATTATATACAGAGTTGATCCCTTTTCAAATTTTTGCCTACCTTTCCTATTTGTTTAAAATCATAGAAAATCTCATTTAGCTTAGGTGGCGACTCTAAAACATCTCTGTACTAGGGCTTAATAAAACATCACTATATCACAATGAGTTTCAAGAATACAAGGTCCTGGAGGAAGGAACACCCAGAAGAAGGTTTGTAGGGTGAGCTTCCAGCCACATCTAGATGAAGTCAGGTTAGAAGAGAAAAAAATATTAATGACATGTCTCTTACCTGGAAGCAAAAGGGAAACTCAAGACAAGAAAGTCTGGCTCCTCCTAGTCAGGAGGGAAATGCCTCAGAATATGAGGAGGCAGTTGACCTAGGCCTAAATCAATATGAGGATTATTATTCTCCCACAGAAAGAGAGGGTGAGAGGTTACCCCACAACAGGAAGATAATCCCTAGTAGACGGTATGGAGGGGAGAGAAGGTCTAGAATTAAAAGTAGGAGTGGACAAGATTTTGTCCCCCCTTTCATCCTTGGCTCATCATTACCCCAAGGCCTCCATGAGTCTCAGGATCAACAAGAAGAGCCTCAAGCATAGCAGGTTGAATCTAAAACAACTTTACCTGATTCTGAGGAGATATTTGAGGAAGTATATGAATTGTAAAGGAAAATTCATGAACAAGAAACTATTAGGCAGAAGAGAGAAAAGGAAAGAGAAGAAAAAATTAGGCATGCCATGATAAGGGCTGACCAATTAAAAAGACAACTGCTAAATTTAGAAGCTATAAATTATGTTCCCATTCCTGAACAGACAAGTGAACAACCCATTGTCCAATAGGTGTTTGAAACAAGGAATCCAAGGGATAAGGGAAAGCAAAAGGCAGTAGGCATTTTAATTAATGAGCTTGTAGGCCCTAAATTTCTCATAGATTCCACTTTGAGATTGGAAGCAGACCTTGAAAAGGCCAAAAGGGAACAAGAATTGCTTGCTAAAGAACTGGAAAAGGCAGAGTTGGAAGCTTTAGCATTAGAGATGAAAAAGAAGATTGATTTTCTTAGACGGTCTACAGGACCCACTAACTTTGCTAATTCTACTATTACAGAAGGGGCAAATGTTGCAAATTTAGCAAATCAGACAATTGGTATTCCCCCACTAGGAGGACTCATAATTTCTACCATGACAAATACTAATGCATCTACATCTCAAGGAGCTGGTGTTTTTAATACAGGGGTTATACATGAAAGATGCAAACCGTTGGCTTTTACTGGCATCCCTGGATATCATAACCCCATCCCTGAAGAAATCAGGAAGAAACTTCCCAAGTTCACTGGAAGTAATGTTGTCACTTGTGAGGAACACTTAAAAAAATTTATTGACATAATTGATGATTATAACATTGTGCCTGATGATGTTATCATGAAATTATTTGTACAATCCCTAACAGAAGATTCAAGGGATTGGTTTAGGGCTTTGCCACATGGTAGCATAGGTTCATGGGATCAAATTAGGCATTGTTTCAAAGAACAGTATGGTGATAAAACACATGAGGGTTTTATGTTAAATGAATTTAATAACATTAAGAAGAATTTCAATGAGGATGTTGTTGAGTTTAATGTCAGATTCCAAAAGGCCATGCATAAACTCTTGCAAGTCATTAGATTGGATGATAGAGTATGTCTTGTCACATATTTAAATGCTTTTGATTCTAAGATGGGCTACCTTTTGAGAGATAAAAACCCAAGGAGTCTTGTTGAAGCTTACAAAATAGCTGTGAACATAGAGAGTAACCGAAGAATTTCAGGAAAGTTGGGAAGAAGGGAATATAACAAATCACAATTGTTGAATAGAAAGGATCCAGGAAAACCTATAAGTGTAAAACCTAAGGATGATGATATCCTAAATAAAATCTTGAAAGCAATAAAGGACTTAAAGCCTGGTGAGAACAAAAATAATAAAGTTATAGGAGGGGATAAGCCTCCCTTTAATAATTTCAACAAATTGCCAAGAATGCAGAACTACCCATATAATACTCAATGGAAAGATGGGAAGCCTATCCCTCTTGAGAGAAAAGATAAACCAAATGATAGGACCCCTAATCCATTGCAAAGAAACTCAATGAATGTGGTGGAAGATGTCCCATGGTGTATTGTTTGTCAATCACCACATGATCCCAATTATTGTGTCATATCCCAAAGTGTCTCTTCACAGGAGGAGCAAGAGTGTAATGAGGAACAACCTTATGATGACCAGGGATGTGGAATGATTTCCTCCCATGTTTGGGATGAAGTGGACTCTGCTGAAGAGGATGAAAATGAGGATATCTTCAATTCTCAGACTAAAGCTGAATCATACCATCAACAAGTTTTTTCAGATGAAGATAGTGAGCCTGATAACATCCAGTGCAATGTTTTGAAAATTAAGGAGACAGTTGTTTTGAGAAGGCCTTCTGATGAGGAAATTGCCTTGATAATAGCAGATATGGTTACTCAAGCTAAAACAAATTACAACCTGAGAAATAGAGTAGTTGGTAATCCAAATCAGAAGCATGCTAGTATTTTCATCAAGAAAATAGACAAAGATGTAAAAACATCATAGGATAAGTCTAAGGATGCTAATGCTGTTGATAAGGTCAAAATAAAGAAAAATGCTAAGCCTAACATTGTTTATAAGGTAAAATCCAAACCCACAGTTGAGGTTGTTCTAGCTTTGCAGAAGGAGGGTGGAGTCCATATTAAAAAACCTACAGACATATCCATCCAGGAGATTGATAAAGAAGTTGTAAGTATGAAGCCAGATGTATCTAATTCAAAATATGTCCCAATTGATATGAGTAAATTGTTGTCACAAATTACTATTAAAGTCCCTTTGTTGGAAATGATGAGAATAGAAGATCATAAGGAAAAGGCCCTAAATTGGGTGAATGGTGTGGTATCCACACACTCTCAAAAAATAGAAAGGGTTGAGAAACAAGTAGCAACTATGAATGATGAAAATGAAAATTGTAGTGAGGAGATTATTTTTGAAATTCCCCAAATTTATTTGGATGCGAATGTTGTTAGTACTACAACAGGAACAGTTGATCCTTTCTTTTTGACTTTGTAGATAAATGGAAAGTTGCTAAAAAATTGTATGATTGATTCTGGAGCATCAAACACTGTTATGCCTACTGAGGTTATGAAGTCATTAGGATTAAAGGTGGACACACCTCATGGTAGGTGTCAAGCAATGGATTCAAGGGAAGTACTAGTTTTGGGTACTATCAAGGCTCTACCTTACAGACTGGCTGTTGTATGTGACTGAATGTGACCTCTAGATCAGGCACAACACAACATGGTCATTATTCACTTGATAGAATTCGGGAGAGAGTATGAAAAACTCAATCCAAATTCCATGGTGAGGTGACCTATTGCCTCCTATGTGAATGGGGTGTTTGAATACTCTCAGAACGAGAGCCAACAGCCGGGAGACCAATTCAACAATGGAGGATTTCCAAGAAGCAATAAAGATGAGCAAGATGAAATTAATCTAAGATGAAGTGCAATTTAATCTAAGAATGAGGATGTAATTAATCTAAGAGCTTAAAAATAAAGATGAGATGCAACTTAATCTAAGAACTTGAAACAAATATGATATTAAACTAAGAACAAATAAGCAAATTTAGTCTAAAATGTGATGCAAAGATTATACTAATAATGAGATATTAATCTAATAAATGCAATAAAAAGCTTTGAAAACAATGAATCAAATGAGACTAAAAAAAGCCTATAGTGTAGATGCTCTCAAAAATTGCTCTCTCTAATGAAGAAAAGAGCCCAAATAAATAGAAGAGCCAAGAGGAGGAGGAAGATTTTCTTGATTCGAAACTCCTAACCCTTCATATCCCTTTTGGGACAAATAAGCATGAATTACTTTATTAAAAGAATGGAAAATGCCACATGAGGACCTTTCGAATATCTCAAATTATTAATTCAAGAAAAGGTGTCCATTCAAATAACAAGCAATTAATTAATTCCTTTTTTATGTGTATTAGCCAAAGGGGGTGGTTTGATTTAATTTAATTTAAAGCACATAGGACTTTACAATTAAATTAATGTATCATAGAGATAATTTAGCTAATAAAGTCAAAGAGACTTAGGAATTAATTTTAGTGTTTGATTATTGCAAATTTATGGTCTTTGCAATTGACATCAAGTCAAATTAAATCAGATAGGAGAGAGAAAGTTGCCTAGGGAACTAGGACTTTGGTGATGTAAAATCGAGATAATGCACCAAAATTGATGAAATTAAATAGGTGCCAATTTTGGGGTATTACATTTGCCCCTCTTTGAATTGATGTGCGAGCAACGCATTGATTCAAAGAATAGTCTGAAGTGACAGATGAAAGTAGATCAAAGCATGAATTTTCTGAAGTCTAAGTTAGATTGCAAAGACAATGGTTCTTGAGAGAGACGAGAATCGGGATTAGATTGCCCCAATGCCCCAGAGTGAGATTTAGATGCAGATTAGGACTATCTCCAGAATCAGGGTTAGATTGCCCCAATACCCAAAAGATTTCAAGAACCATCTCCAGAATGAAGAGTGATCCTCGAGGATCCAAGTTAGATTGCTCAGATACCTAAGAGATAGATTTCCAGATGACAAGATGCGAGGCGTGAAGATGCTCCTAGCAATGAGGACTGATGATTCAAATCAGACTAATTCAAGAATAGATTCGACAAGATTCAAATGATGTAATCATCCTGCCCCCTCGGGAGTGAAATCTAAAGATGACATGTTAGAAGGATGATAAACAACAAGAGATTGCAGAGCAAAAGCAATTAGACTAGATTCATGAAGCTGCAGAAGTGAATCAGAGAAAAGCAAAGGTCTTGTTGACCAAGTTTGACCATAGTTGACCATGGTTGACCAAATTTTGACTAGGGTTGACTTGATGAAAAGAAGCAAATATTTGAGAACATGATGCAAAGATGAGGATCTGGCAGGAAGATGACACCAGAAGGCTGACTACACAAGCATCCGATCCAGAAGGAGTCCAATATTTAAAACGCGATTTTGAGCCACTTAGAGATGTCAGATTTTGATTTCGATCCCAAAAAAGGATGCAGCCAAGATGTGACTGGGACAAAAGATGAGAACCTTTGATGAGAAGATCCAGAAGAAAGCAATCAAGAGAGCAGCAAGAAAGCGCTCCAAATGCAAGCCTAGAATGAAAAATGCAAGTCTAAATGTAGGCCTAGGATGAACAAATGCAATCCTCTGGACTCGGCTATTGGACTCATCGTATTTATCATCATTGAGTTCGTTTAAGCACGGGACAATTGCAAGATGCCATACAATTCTCCCCAACATGAGAATATGAATATGACATAAGTCTTAAATTTGTCGGAATGAGGTGTAAGCATTAAGGCACAAGAAGCCAGAATGACCTGAACACCTATTCCTTTTAATCTAGCAAGTTAACATAAGCATCAAAGCACATTTTCTAGAATGACTTGAATGTCTCTTGCGAACAAACACACCAAACACACGAGAGATATTTCTTTTGCCAAAGAGTGCTCGCAGTGACCCCTACGTTCACTTAGCAAGATGAGCGTTAGCAATTCCAAATATAGCAAAAGAAGTCACTCAAAACAAACAAGGAGAAGAACCAACCTCACCAAGGCGTCCATTTAAAAGGATTCAAGGTACGCATGGCCATCCAATACGAGATAGAGGCTCTTACAAATGGACACCCCTCTTATATGAATTCTTTGGATCATTGGAACTAAACCAACAAGCAGAAAGCAAAAGGAAAGAAAACAAACCAACACCCAAAGAAAAAAAAGCTCAGCAAGCCTCAGAGGAACACAAATCAAGTTTTAGTTTCTGTTTAAGTTCGTGTTCAAGAGAATTGAAGTCGATTCAGAAACATACAATGTTCGAAGTCTCAACAGGATAGCGACAGCGGGCAGACATAGTGAGAAAACCACTGGTGACCATCGCGAGAGACAAAGTCTCAAGAAAATATCAGGAAGCTAACAAAGTATCGGCAGGAAAACATAGTGAGAACCATTGGTGACCGATATGAGAGAGATCCTCAAAGCAAGAAATCTCATAGATACTAGCGAAACATCAGCAGGCAGACGTAGTGAGAACCACTAGTGACTGATGTAAGGGAGAAATCCCGAAGAAGAGAGATCGAATGAAAGCTAGGTATCAGTAGGAAAGCATAGTGGGAACCACTGGTGACTGATACACAAGAGACTCTCAAGGAGAGAAATCTCAAAAGTAGCTAGGCATCAGCAGGCAGACACAGTGAGAACCACTAGTGACTGATGCTCAAAAAGAGTTTCCGAAAGTGATAGGACAATGCCCCCTAGACCAGGCAGGTGCCCCCAAGTGTGAACCAGTTCCAATCTATGAAGAGTCAAGGAAAACTCAAAGACAAGTGCATGAGCTAGCAAACCAAAGCAGGAAACAAACTAAAAGCAGGAAAGTGGGAAAACAAACTAAAGCAGGAAAGGAAGGAAACTAAAGCAGGAAACTAAGAGCCAAGCGATGCTGAGATGAGATGCAGCTTTAGGAAACAAGAGGTGCCTGTTTACTAGGTTTTCACCATCTTGGCAGAGATTCTATTTTTGCTACCATGACGCCTGTTTACCAAGTTTTCATCAATGGCACATTTTTCTATTTTTCAATTTTTTTGTACTTTTCTCTTTTTTTGATTTTTTTGTATTTTTCACATTTTCTATTTTTTTTGTATTTTTAAAATTTTCTATTTTTTTAGTATTATCAAGGTGCCTATTTACTAGGTTTTCACCAAGATAATAGATACATCAAAGTGCCTGTTTGCCAGGTTTTCACCAAGATGATCATTTTTTTAGGACATTTTGCAATTTTTAAGATTTTTTGCAATATACAATTTTTAGGATTTTTTGCAATATATCAATTTTTAGGATTTTTTTAGGATCAATAAATATGTACATGAGCATACTGAGAATGTCAGCTGTAGAACTTCTTCAAATGAAGAGTGTTGATAGGCTCTTTGAGTGCCTCTCCTTTAGTAGGAATCTCTGAGAATGTAGTATTTGTAGCAGTAGGCAACTGAGAAGTTGTAGAATTAGAACCAGATGTTGTAGCAATAACAAGAGAGCCAACTAGTAGTGTCCAATAGTCAAGAGATCCATAGTCAAGGAAAGATCACTTAAGTGAGACCCACAAATATCCTCATGGACACACCTTAACTCTTTGTCAGATTTCCCATGCTCTAAACGCTTAGGAAGAGTACATTCTAGATTTTTCTTAGTCATGCCATTAGCAATGAGGAGATGCTGATATGCACTTTGGGAAAAGGCAAGATGGAGTAAAGAGTGTAAAGTATGAGAGGCAAGGGTGATGGAATGGAGGGAAGCATGAGAATTTTGGAAGCTCGAATGACAACTTTGATTTTTTATTTTTTTGGAATCCACATAGCTTTTGAATTTTTTCTTCTTTACTTTGAGGTGCTTTTGATGACAATGCCTATAGAATGGATTGTGAGATCCATTTTTTATTTTATTTTCTAGCTTTTGATTGTCTTCTTCTTTTTGAGGACCTTTGTAGTCTTTTGAACACCCCTCTTGCTTTTTTCTTTCTTCGGAGTCACATGTCGATTAGATGGGACATGGTGACCTTGAGATATAAGTGGATTCTTATTATTTTTGTTTTTATGTTGCACATCCAAGTTACTTCCAAAAGACTCAGGAATGGTGGATGAAAGAGGCTTATATGACTGGTTCAGGTGGAGAGGTGGAGATGGAAGTGGATGAGCCACTTTTCTGGGAGATGAAGAGGGAAGAGAAATTGATGGGATGGGCTCAAGTGCAAATATATCAGTATCATCCTCATCATTCATGAATGCATCAGGTAGATCAAGAAAGTAATCTTCCATAGAGCGTTGTCGATTGTGAGTCATCTTAGAAGAGTCAGATAAGTTTGGAGGAATATTATGTGAGCCTAACCAAGATGGTCTATTCCAAGAGTTAGGTCCCCTTTCAGGTGGTAAGAGTGCATGAATAGGAACCATTTCAATTCTAGATCTACCAATATTCCATGAAGCTGTAACAAAATGGGGTCTTACATACCCATGATTTGTTGGAGCAGTAGGAGTATAGCTTGGAGTAGATGGCCTAGGAGCCATAGGAATGATTTCCACAGGAGGGTGGAAAGGATCATCATCAATAGCTTGATCTGGAGGATCATAACTTTCTCCTCTTTCTGAGTTGTTAAGACTAGCATATAGGTGCATAGCATCAACTAGTATTTCTATAGTAGCATCTAATATAGAGTCCCATTCAGCTAGAGACATAGTCAGAGGCATACTTTCTTCATTGTTGTCATCTAACATAGGAAGTGTTTCTTTAACAGTAGGATCTTGTTCAGTAGTAGAAGCAGCAGAGTAATCTGGAATAGGCATACCAAAGAGGAGGGAAGCATCCAATAGTTGCTCCCAATCAGTATGTGTGCCATTGGAGTTGGCAGCAGTAGGAGACTGTTCAATAGCAGAAGTGGTGGAACAATCTAGAATAGGCATACCTTGAGGCATACCCAAGATAAGGGAAGCATCCAACAGTTTCTCCCAATTAGTATGTGTGCCATTAGAGGTAATGACATATTCAGTAGTAGCTATAGTAGTAGAAATCTGTTCAATAGAGTGTATAAAATCCTCCTGGTGAGGACCAAAATCATGTTCTTGAAGCACTTGAGAAGGTAGATAAGACTCTTTCTGGTAGTCTGAATCAGAATTTTGATCATTCAAAGGTCTTTCATATGTCATAGGCTAAATCTATGTTTCTTCATGTGAGTGCAAGCTGCAGCTAGGTTGGTCAAGCTCATAGCTCTGATAGCTAATACCAAATCCATCTTCAGAAGGTTCCTCATAGGAATGTGGAGATGGAGGGAGAGTTGTCAATGTCAACATGGACTCAAACTGATATTCCCCCATGCCAATATCTTTGATCTTCAAGGTCTTTTCTATTTCTTTTAGCTTAGCATCATAGAACTCAGTGGACTCTCTATTGATGGGAACAAAGTTGTCTGTCGTTTGGGTAAGTAGCTTAGTAGAGAAAATATTTAGGCCAGCACTATTGTCAATGAGGACGTGGTGGACATGCTTGGGACCTTCCTTAAATTCAATGTGTAGGGGAGCATCATGCAGATGGCTTAAGGAATGATCATCTTCTTCAGAGAATGATAAATAATGAGGTGAGGTCAAATGACCCACCATAGATTGAAACTGGTCAAGATTGAGATCTTTGGGGATGTTTACCTCGGTGAGGGTTTTATCTGTAGATAGTTTTGGTCCAGATGTCGAGGGTTTAGGACCTTTGAGAACAATCTTTGCACAAGATCGAGTGATAGCATTCACACAAGCTAGATACTGTGTAGAGTTATAAGAGGGAGACACAGAGCCTCACAAGATAAAGGGATTTTTGGGTTTAGGAGCATCCTCATTCCTCGGAGTAATGATCATGTCACAATACTCAACATCAACAGGTTCAATCTCATTGATGACAATGTCGCTAGTATCATATGTATAGTTGACCATATCATTGATATCTTTAGACTTGGATAATTCACTTTTCCCATGAGGAGGAAAGGAGTCTTTAAATTCCTGATGATCTGAATTCCTGTTATGGTTCTACACCAAAGTCCTATAAACCACATCAAGAGGTTCTCTCAAGAAAGTGGAGTCACGCTCAGGTTGAGAGAGCCAAGGTTTGTTTCTAGCGAATCTTGAAGGTGTTTGAGTTTCCATCATAGCCTTCTCAGTGGCTTTGATCATTTGTATGCTAGAGCTGAGATTAAAGATAGACTTTGAGGGTTTTGGCATCACATTGTCAACAACCCTATCATTCAGAACATCTATGTTTCTATTGACAATCATATCCTTATCCCTGTTCGAGGGAGAAGGTCGTTGCTTGTTGTCTTTGTTCAAAGTCAATTCTCCCTTCTTGACCATAAACGCTTCTATCCTCACAGCCCACCTAATCATATTGTCAAAAGTGAGGGGACCTTGTAATCGTACTTGGTATCCAAAATTTGGGACAAGATTGTCCAAGAAGATATCAAGCTTTTTAGACTCGGGTAATTCATGCGGATACTTCATGCATAGTTGTCTCCATCTCTGGAGAAAGGTTAGGAGAGGCTCCCCTTGTCATTGTTTCAAATCGCAAAGGTCCTGGATGTTGACCGGATATTGAATATTGTGGGATTGATCATAAATCTTATTGTTTTGAGACTGACCATGACCTTGGTCATTTGGAGATTGCTTATGAATAGTACTGAATTTATCTACCCTTGGGAAGGGGAATGGATCTCCCATATTGTTGGTAGTATTCTGAGAGATCGTGAAAGAGTCGATAGGTTCAAAAGAATCAATAGGTTCGATTTTAGAAAGTGACCCTTCTGAGTCTTGCTGGTCTTGAAACAATGGGTTATAATATTCTTGAAATAATAAGTCAGACTGTATCTGAAACAATGGATTGTAATACTCTTGGAATGAGGAGGAATGTGAGGATCTCTCACAAAGTTCAGATTTCATAACAAATTCAGGATGACCTATGTCTCGATTACGAGGTTTAATTTGATCTTGATCAGCATTTTGAATGGGATAAGTCTTGCCACTTTGAGTCATGACAGTCATAGACGAAGGTGTAACGAGCAAAGATTCGGGATAAAGCTAGACTCTATCTCTAAGATAACAAAAAGGAGATAAATGGCTAGAACAACCAAGATGCAAGATGAACCTAGTATGAATTGTCAAAAAGAGATGGCTAGAACAGCTGAGATAAGACAATCACAATGCAAGGTACAAGAGCACAATGAGATAAGGTAGACTAATGAGAGACAATATGAGTCAAATCAAAGATCGATCGATTCCTAACTCAAGACAACCAGTTTTTGATGGTGAACGACAGGAAAATAGAAAAATAGATCACAGACAAAAAGGCAGATCAGATTTATGTCATTGATCAAGCACATAAGACATCAATCAAGGAGTTCAAGCAAACAGTCTTCAAGCAATGGGCAAGGGACAAAGCAACCTTGTGCATGAACAAGAATAGTGACTTAGTATTTCTACTCCCTAAGGACTCTACTTGTGTATGTTCTTGAGAATGTTTTAGCAGGCACTTAAAACACAACAACATCCTAGCAAGTTGTCTACAAGGCTATACATAGCTCTTTTAAAGGGAGTCCTTGATATACGCAAGGTACGTGAGGCCCAAATCCGTAGATGAGAAGAATTCAAAATCACACAGCTAGGGGGAGACGGTAACCCAAATCTCCTCCTTCACTTCTCAAAGGTATAAAGTTCTTTGAGGCTTAGCCAAGAGTGAAATCTAACTCATTCCCAAGATAGGTGTCTTTGGATTCACCTCCCGATATTTATACTCCGCCGGAACACGGGAGTTAAGGTCGTCCCTTGAGGTGATGAAATCCCCAAGTAGGCCTTCTAAAAAAATGAAAAGTAAGTAATTCTCTATCAAAAAGTATTGAAAAGCACTAAAGGTGGAACACTTAACGCTTAAAGAAAATATGAGGTGAGTCCACAAGGTGGAACACTTAACACCCCACATAAGCTACAAACGAGTCCACAACCTAGAAAACAAGTGAGTTCCAAAAATCACAAAAGGGTTGCCTAGTGGAACAATTAACGCTTCTTTCCCATAGACCCCTCCCCTTTAATGTGGCACTGAGATTGCAACCACAGGGTGGAAACGAGGGGCCGACAGATTAGCGAGTCCAATAACCCAAGATAGCAATCTAGATCAATCACAAGTAATCTAAGACTGCTAATCAATACTACTCATAAGTGCAAGAGTGTTTGAATCATGGAATATTTAACTTTCCAAGTAAACATGAAGTGAGTCCACAAAGTGGTGCATTTAACTCTTCATATAAACAAGGAATGAATCCATGCCCTAGATTACTCAATGAGATGTTTTGATATTGGAACCAAGAATTACTTAAGGTTTAAACACAAGCATTCACTTACACAAACTTGTATGAACGAAAATCTATGTTCATTCATTTCCCATTAAGAGCATCAATTGAAATGTGTTCTATGAAAGCATGTAAACACTCAAGCCAAACACATGAGAGATTAATTTTATGCCCAAACTAAGTGTTATAGAGATTTTAAGAACTCACCTTAGGTCCAAAGATCTGCAATCCAGTATTTAGCACACATCTGAAAGTACAGAATCAAGACAAATCAATGGCAAACCGTAAGATATGTAACATTGTTGTCTTCAAGACAGTCTTTAAAGATTGATTTATTTGACCCATAAAATCACAATATTAAAATTTCTGGAAAGAATAAAGTTTTTAGCCAACATCAAGAACTATCATTTCCCAAAATTACAAGGTCTTATGATTCAATTTAGTCCCTCAACCAATAACTTTTTCAGACTGCCATTTTTCTGTCATAAACCAGATTTAAAACACCTGGCCCTGCCTAGGGAATCACATATCTTTCTCAAAAAGAATCCAAATGAAACCAAACCAATTTCATAGTAACTATTAATGAATCTTGTTTCCAAATATGTAAGCCATTTATTTTTTCCATTCATAAATCATTTTCTAAGAATAAATCATTGCCTGCAACTCTAATACAGATTGTTAAAAACCAGTTTTCACTCAAATGCCCATAACTTTCACAAATCTACATAAAAATGACTCAAACCAAAAGGAAATGAAAGATAATTCACGTATCTTTTCAATGAATATTATTATAGATCCCGATTCTTCACAATTTGTCCATACCAGACATTTCAATCTGACTATATTCAGGGAATCTCAAATCTGCAAATACCCACTTTCACCAAAATGATCATAACTTATTCATTTCTTTATAAAAATGAACCAAACCAAAAGCATGAGAAAGAGGATTCATCATTCTATCCATCCATTACTATATTACAAGGTTTCTAGGCTGTACATGGCCGTACAAGGCTTAGAACAAACACTAAAATTAAAAAACCAATCAAGAATGAGGCCAGAAATTGATCTTTTCTACCCCACGGTGGGCGCCAAAATGTATGTGACTGAATGTGACCTCTAAATCAGGCACAACACAACATGGTTATTATTCACTTGATAGAATTCAGGAGAGAGTATGAAAAACTCAATCCAAATTCCATGGTGAGGCGACCTGTTGCCTCCTATGTGAATGGCGTGTTTGAATACTCTTAGAATGAGAGCCAACAACTGCGAGACCAATTCAACAATGGAGGATTTCCAAGAAGCAATAAAGATGAGCAAGATGAAATTAATCTAAGATGAAGTGCAATTTAATCTAAGAATGAGGATGCAATTAATCTAAGAGCTTAAAAATAAAGATGAGATGCAACTTAATCTAAGAACTTGAAACAAATATGATATTAAACTAAGAACAAATAAGCAAATTTAGTCTAAAATGTGATGCAAAGATTATACTAATAATGAGATATTAATCTAATAAATGCAATAAAAAACTTTGAAAACAATGAATCAAATGAGACTAAAAAAAGCCTATAGTGTAGATGCTCTCAAAAATTGCTCTCTCTAATGAAGAAAAAGAGCCCAAATAAATAGAAGAGCCAAGAGGAGGAGGAAGAGTTTCTTGATTCAAAACTCCTAACCCTTCATATCCCTTTTGGGACAAATAAGCATGAATTACTTTATTAAAAGAATGGAAAATGCCACATGAGGACCTTTCGAATATCTCAAATTATTAATTCAAGAAAAGGTGTCCATTCAAATAACAAGCAATTAATTAATTCCTTTTTTATGTGTATTAGCCAAAGGGGGTGGTTTGATTTAATTTAATTTAAAGCACATAGGACTTTACAATTAAATTAATGTATCATAGAGATAATTTAGCTAATAAAGTCAAAGAGACTTAGGAATTAATTTTAGTGTTTGATTATTGCAAATTTATGGTCTTTGCAATTGACATCAAGTCAAATTAAATCAGATAGGAGAGAGAAAATTGCCTAGGGAACTAGGACTTTGGTGATGTAAAATTGAGATAATGCACCAAAATTGATGAAATTAAATAGGTGCCAATTTTGGGGTATTACAACTGCATACCCCAACAAGCAATTGACCATGAGTATCTTGGTAGTGGATATTCCTCCCCAATATGGGATGTTACTATCAAGAAAGTGGAGTGCTTCTATGGGAGGTAGCATACAGTGTGATTTGTCATTTGCCACTTTTAACCTGGAGGGACAGAACATTAAAGTTTCTAGAGAACTTAGAACCCCACATATGATTGAAGAAGAAGAAGACACCATGAATTGTTTTCTTGACACTAACATTAATGCTTTCAAGGTTCAAGGTAAAGATAATGATGAGAATGTTGAAAATACACATAAGTCAGAAAGCCAAGAGGGATGGATTGATCTTGACAGTTTGTGGACCATGTATTTTGATGGTGCAAATAGCAAGGAAGGATCTGGAGTTGGAATATTGCTCATATCTCCAAATGGTAAAACTTTCAAATTCTCCTTTACTTTGCTATTCTCATGCACAAATAATGTTGTAGAATATGAAGCTTTATTGATAGGTCTAAGGTTGGCATCAAGGCATGGCATAAAATGTTTAAAAGTAGTGGGTGATTTTGAGTTAGTTGTCTCCCAAGTTAGATCAAAGTATGCTTCAAAAAATCAAAAATTAAAGCAGTATATGAATGCAGTATGGGATGAAATTGAAAATTTTAGTGCTTTTAACATTTGTTGGATGGAAAGAAGTCAAAACAAAATGGCAGACTTGTTGGCTAATGTGGCCCTTAGACCTGAAGATGTTACATTTGCAAATATTTCCAATATAGAGGTGCAAGCCAGGCCTTCCATCCCTGATAATGTAGATAATTGGTAGGTTTTCTCTGATGACCAAGACATATTGAGATTTCTCCAATGTGAATCCCATTTTGGTGACAGAGAAATGGATTTCAGTACTTATGTTGATATAGTGAATGGTAAAGATGTCATTTTTGGGAAAGAGGTTTTGCAATTAAAATCAAATAGAGTTCCCAAAGGATTAGTTGCTCTTGAAAGGGTGTTTGACAATAAAGACAAAGCTTTTTCTACTAGTACTAATAAAACCAATGAACTTGAAGAAATAAACTTGGGCACAAGAATAGTACCCAAGAAGGTTTATATAGGTAGGTGTTTGTCCCCAAGAACTAGAAAAATTTTGATTGATCTTCTCAAAAAATTTAGGCATGTTTTTGCTTGGTCTTATGAAGATCTCAAAGCTTATAGGGAGGACCTCTTTCAACATGAGATTCCACTCAAAGAAGGCACAAAACCTTTTAGGCAGAAGTTGAGACTTGTTAACCCTACCTTGGCACCTAAAATGCAAGGTGAACTCAAGAAGATGATGGATGCTGGAATAATCAAACCTATTAGGCATTCCACTTGGGTTTCAAATTTGGTGCCTGTCAGAAAGAAAAATGGTGACATTAGGCTTTGTGTTGATTTTAGAAATCTTAACATAAATTCTCTAAAGGATAACTATGGACAATCAAATATGGAGAACATGTTGCAGAAAGTCACTGGGTCAGAATTGATGTCCATGATGGATGGCTTTTCTAGTTACAATCAGGTTATGGTTAAAGACATAGAGCAATTTAAAACTGCATTTACAACCCCATAGGGGACATATGTTTATGTAAGGATGCCTTTTGGGTTGACTAATGTTGGTGCCACTTTTCAGAGGGCTATGGATGTAGCCTTTGCAAATTTCATTGATAGATTCATGGTAGTATATCAAGATGATCTAAAAACTTTCTCAGCCAAGGAAGAACAACATTGCCAACATCTAGAAAAGATTTTCATTAGAGCATTAGAGTATGGGGTTTCTTTGAACCCAAAGAAGTGTGCCTTTGGTGTGGTAGAGGGAAAACTTCTAGGGCATATTGTTTCAAAGGATGGAGTGAGGATAGACCTTGAAAGGGTGGAAGCTATTGATAAACTATCTCTACCAAAGAATATCAAGGGAATTCAGTCCTTTTTAGGACAAGTCAATTTCTTGAGGAGATTTATTACAAATTTTGCAAAAATTAGCATTCCCATATCAAGAATGTTAAAAAAGGGAGCAAAGGTTGAATGGAATGTGGAAGCAATATAGGCTTTTAATGATATTAAAAGGGCCATCAAGAATGCCCCATTTTTGAAAACACCAGATTATAGCAAACCTATGCAGATCTTTTCTTTTGCATCTGCCCATATTGTTGCAGCAGTACTGTTATAGAAAAATGTTGATGGTTTTGAACAACCTATTTCTTTTTTCAACAAGACCTTGCAGGCAGCAGAATTGAACTATGATATCACTGAGAAGCAAGCTTATGCCTTGGTAAAGGCTATTAAAACATTTAGATGTTATTTGGTTGGAGCCACAGTGGTTGCCTATGTTCCAAGTGCTGCAGTCAAGGATATCTTGGTCCAGCAAGAAGTTTTAGGAAGAAGATGTAGATGGATCAATAGGATTCAAGAGTTTAATATTGACATTCACATTACAAAGTTGGTAAGAGGGTTGGGCCTAGCAAAGTTAATGGCTCTAAGTAATCTAACTACAAACCAGATAAATATGTTGGAAAGGATCAGAGACCTTTTGAATGTAACATGGATTGTTGTGAGTGGTACAAGGATATTGTCAAATATTTGCAAAAGATGGTTTTACCCCCTGGATTAGATGATAACAAGAAAAGAACTATTAAGCTTCATTCCATAAGATATGCAATTATAAGTGGTGAGTTATGGTGGAGGAGCAATGAAGGTGTCTTGCTTAGGTGTGTAGATCAGGATAAGGCCAAGCTTTTGATGGATGAAATGCACAATGGGATTTGTGGAGGACATTATATGGAAAAGACTAAAGCCCATAAGATCATCAGGTCAGGTTTTTGGTGGCCATCACTTTTCAAAGATACCCATCAGTTTGTAAAAAGGTGTGATCCTTGTCAAAGATTTGCAGGGAAATTGAAATTTAGTGGAAACTTGCCTCTCAAATCTATTACTGTTCAGGCTCCTTTCCAAAAGTGGGGTATGGATTTCATTGGTGAAATCCCTAATAATTCTAGTGGAGGACATTCCTATATCTTGGTGGCAATTGATTACTTCATCAAGTGGGTTGAAGCAATCCCTTCAAGGAGAGCAACTAGTAAGGTGGTAATAGACTTTATCATACAAAATGTCCTTACAAGGTTTGGTTTCCCAGAAACCATGGTGGTTGATAATGCAATGTGCTTTAGGTCAGATGAGTTTGTTGACTTCTATCAAAGAAATGGTATAACAATCTCATATTCATCTCCCTACCATGCACAAGGTAATGGCCAGGCAGAATCCAGTAACAAGAGTTTGATTAAAATTTTAAAAAGAGTATTAGATAAGAACAAGAGGGCCTGGGACTCTAAGTTGTTACAAGCCTTGTGGGCTAACAGGGTTACAATAAAGAAAGCAATAGGATGTGCTCCTTTTGACTTGGTATATGGGATTAATGCAAGATTACCCTAGAACAATCTACTATAGATGTATCAGTTCATACAAGCATATGATGATGATGTGGAGGAGGATATGACTGTCAGAATAAATGATTTGATTCAATTGAATGAGGTAAGAAATGATGCACATGATAAAAATGAGAAGATGCAGGCCCAGTGAAAAGTCCTGTATGACAAAAGGACTATTCAGAGAAATTTTGCAAGTGGTGATTTGGTCCTGATGTGGAATGCAAGATTAGAAGATAAAGGAAAGCATGGGAAATTTGACCCCATCTGGTTAGGCCCATATATCATTGAAGAAAAATGGGGAACAAATTCATATTTATTGAAGAATCTAACAACAGAGCTCATGGAATTGCCAGTTCATGGTCAATTCTTAAAATTTTAGTTCTCTTAGATATTTTCCTGAGTCCCTGTGTAGGTTTAGGTTTAGGGTTTTGTGTGCAATTTTGTTTGCCAGTCAAAATTTTGTTCTGGTCTGCTCTTCCAGGAGATTCCAATTTTCTCATTGTATCTGTAGGAGATACACATCCCTAAGCATGAGCCATTGTTATCACTATATTAAATTTTTTCACCTTCATGCTAAAACTTTTGAAAAAATCTAGTTTATGGACATGATTGTCAGGTTTTAAGGTTAAAACCCTATGTCTAATGGGAGCCCTAGCTGGTCTTAGGCCTTGTTCTAATTTCATGTTACTTTTTGGCTCACTAACGTTCCAAATATGCATGTGTTATTTCCCAAGTGACCACTTTATATGTTATGTTGTTAGGTTGTCAAACGGGACCCTTTTTAATATTTCTCGCAAAGCCTAAGTTCCTTGTAAAATTTTCCTAAGTGACTAACCCTTTAAAATGAGTGGCTGTCGTTAAATCTCAAGGCTCCCTATTGTCAGAATCTCTGACATGCGATCTAGCGACAAGTGGACATCTATCTCGGTGGGTCCATCTTCGATAAAGCTTGATAGTGATTAAACCAAGTAATGCATCGATGATTGTCGTTATACCGTTGGGTCAAGATGATTCCCATTTAAGCATCACGGTATAGCAACAAGCGTCTGATCAATCTTTACTGACAATAGTAGGATTTCTAACATGACAGTCTTAGTGTCATGTTTTTTGGGTTGACACCTGTCTTAGGTGACGTAACAAAAGTGGGGTCGGACTTTTCAAAGGGTAAAGCACGGTTTGATCTTATGGTTGTCGTTATACCGTTGATGCAAGATGTGAAGTATTTAAACTTCGTGGTATAGTGACGACCGTTCGATGCTATATAATGGACGAGATGGTGAGTGGGGCCTTAAATTGCCATGTCACTTTGACATGTGTGTTTTTTATTGGTTGAAATAAGCATAATGTGGCAGTTGACAGGATATTTGATATTAAAGAAGAAATGGAGAGAGGGCCCGCTCACCTATTTTTGCAAGCATGGCATCTTTTAATTTGACAAAAAGATAAGTGAAGTGTCATAGTAGCGCTGGCATTCTTGGATGGTTAAGGTTCGACAAGATGTTGTGGTTGTCGGTATACCGCTGGGATAAAGTGCACGATCTTTAAAGTCTATGGTATAGCAACAACCGTTGATCTTGTTTAAAGATGAGGATTGAAAGGTGGGTCCTCTATTGCTAGGTCATGCTGACAGGTTCATTTCTGATTGGCTGAAGGTAGGAGATGACATGTCAAGTTGTTAGTATACTTGACACCGAGGAGAAAGTTAGGGTTTTTCACCTACTGATCTCGCCGACATGGCATTTCCTGATTCAATGAAGTTTTCAAAAAGGAATGGTGGGGTCATTGCTTCAGGAGAACATAAAGTGCTACGAGTTGAAAAGAATCTAGTGGTTGTCGTTACACCGCTGAATGAAGATGCTTGGATTCTACTCCCACACTTTAGCGACAAGATGACAAATGTCTGCTCTGATCAAGGTAAAGTTAAGTTGTTTCTTTCCCCACATGGTTAATTTGAATTATTCTCATTAGCTGGGAACTCATTTGGGAAAAGTAAAAAGGGAGGTTGCACGGCTATTTTTGTTGATCGTTCGATGCACCAAAAGGGAAATACTATTGACGGTCTGAATTCAAATTTTTGCTCTGTGACATTGTTCACATCTTGTGAATGCTGAGGCCACTAGTTTTTAGTAATGGCAGACTTAATGAGCTACGTGCAGATGAATCGTAAACAATTGGCAACATTATATATCAAAATTTGATCATTGCTTCTCTTTACCGTTCTCATAAGCATTTGGCGAACTAGATTTTCCTCTGGAGTGATATCAAGCGAAGTTTTTCCAGGTGCTTGGTAGGTCAAAATTTTCTGAATTACATAATTTTTTGAAGTCTGTGAAGGAATTGTGAGAAGAATTCTATTGCTTGATGATGTTTTTAGGGTTTTTCTTGGGTATTTATATATTATTCTAAAAGCCCTAGTTTAAAATGCTGCCAAAGAGGGGACTGTCTGGGAAGACAAAGTATAAAGACAGGGGTTTCTTTGAAGACTTAATGCAATTGCTCCTGCATTCAGACAATGGGGCAGCAAGATTGAAAGAATTGGTTCCAAGGAACCCTAGGGATTATAAATAGTAGGCTCCATGATAGAGGGAATTGGATGAGAGATGCTACGGTGGGTGAAGATCATAATGGCCTCATTTTGTTCAAAGCAACTTACTCACAAAGGAATTCATGTGCCCCCCTCAACAACATTTGGCAATTTGATATTGGGAAGTTGGTAGTCCCTGGAGTTTTTATGGATGCAGAATTATTAATTCAAATTACTAAGTGCTATGATCTTGTGACAATGTGTGTCAAGGATGTAAATGGAAATCATTTGATTAGCGTCACAGAAGATGAGATTAGGGAGGTTTTCTCATTGAATGACCCTTCTGTTGGGTTGGAGAAGATAGATTTTACAAAATTTACAAAGGTATATGAGGCCCAGAAGGATTATTTAAGGGCAGGGCCTCTGAGGGATTTTTTGGACCAAATTGGATCCATGTGTGTCATCAATCCAAGTACACCAGAACCCTTCAAGATGGATTTATTCAGTAAGAGAGCACAGGGTTTCTACAAGTCTTTGACTTTAATCCTAGGGCATGATGAGGCCTCTCATATGCCAATTCCATATATGTTCATGATGGTGCAATCATTACATCCCCAATTGGCATTAATCTTTGACTCTGCATCTCACTTGGTTGACCTAATCCATGAGGGATTAATGGGAATAAAGAACATGAAGGTTAGTAGGCCCTTTGGGTGGTATTCAATGCTTATGCATATGTTCTTGTACAAGGGTGAACAATTTTTCAGCTCAACAGTCAACATTGTGAAGGAGAGAAATGGAGAAACCCTTCTAGTCCAATTGTGGACCATAGCTTTGTCATCGAACAGAGTTGATGCCAGTTTTGTTGTCTTTGAAAGAGATTTTGCTTCAAGACTTAGGACACTGTTATTCTTTGACAATCCTAGAATCCCAAGGGAATTACTGAGATTAATTAGACCAAAGGAATATTGTCAGGACATTACTATTGTCCATAATTTTGGGGATATCATATTATATCATGTTTCTACAATTTTTAGAGTTTATGGTTGCAGGAAGGCACCTTACATTTTTACCTACCAAGTTCCATTGAATGTAGGATATGTTGAAATTATGAGGCAGATTGGTGACCTATAAGAGAATGCCCTTACTGGTAAAGGAAGAGGGATTTTCTTCCCTGATATTACAATTGCTCATCAGTATGTTATTACTAAGGGAGGATGGGTATACTTGAACCAGGTATTGCATCCCTATAGAATGCCTAAAGCTGCAGCAAGATGTGTAGATAATGAGGGTTTCCTATCAGGAATGTTTAGAGATAAGATTAGGTGTGTTCTTATGGAGCACCAATTTTATTTTCTTGAGGATATAATAAGAAATGAGTTTGACCTCCAAACTCAAGAAATAAAGAAAGAAAAATGGGTGATCTACAAGAAGACTGTAGATTGCATTAAAATTTTTGATAGAGCTTATGATCCATTGAAGGGCTTTGAGCCATGGGCAAGAAAGGTAGAGGCTCTCATGGAGCATTTTGAAGGCATTATGCATGTAGTAAATGAGAAGAGGGCTGCTATGAGCAAGACATACCCTGAAAGAGCTAGGAAGATCTTGAGCCAGCCAAGATATGTAAAATTGACCCCAAGGGGAGTTTATACAATGTAGAAGAGAAGTGGGTACACTGTTCTCTTACCACCACAGCAAAGAAGTGAGGATATTCCTTCTACTTCTAGGGGAAAGAGGCCTATGAATGATCCAACTATGCAAGGACCCTATCCAAAGAGGCAAAGACAAGACGGGTCAGGATCAGAACAAAATGTATACTCTCCCTCTCAATCCCCCTTACATTTAGATGAACATGGGGTAGCAGAATAGTTGGTATAGATGAGGAATGAGGGAAACATTTTTGTTTCCAATGATAAGCTGCAAGAAGGAATGCCAGAGGCACCTAAGGAGGTTGCCATGGATCTTACTATTATTTAATTTGAGGGTAAACAAATTGACCCTATCTTAAAAGAAGCCAGTGATTATTTTGTAACCGATGATAAATTTGTTAGAGCTAGGGCATTTTTACAATTTTTATGGAGAATGAAAATAAATCAGTTCAAAGAGATATGTGAAAAGAAGAAAGAAGAGTTCCCTGATAGGGACATAACAGAGATAGAGACTGAGACCAAGGGAGAAATGATGAAGTAGTTTGAAAAGATTACTCCTGAGGAGGGAAGGGCTATGGTCTATACTGCAGGGGTGTTGATTCTACCAGAATGGGATATTGTTGATGCAATAGTCTTTGATCAAGTCAAGAAGAGCAAGGTAAAGACTCTTGCTATTGTAGAACAGGCCCAACAAGCTGCTAGGGGAATTTCTTTTTTAGAAGATCATTCGGCCTTGGTTATGTGGTCCCTTAAGAGGGAGGAAGACAAAGGAAAAAGAGAGGCTCTCTCTACAGAATATGCAGGCAATCTATTGGTACAAAGAGCAGGTGAGACTTCTGGTGTAGAAGCTTCAAACCTAATTTTGGAAACTGCCAAATTCAATGTCAAAGTGGCAAAGAAAGATGCTCAAGAAAAAGAGGAGCTAAGGCTCAACTTTGAAACGGTCCTTAAGTCCTACAATGAGCTCAAGATAGAGTTGGTTCAAAAAGACAAGTTAATTAATGAGTTATCAGGACTGCAAGATCATAGGTCACCACAACTAATGATAGCTAACAAACCTACAGTGGCTTCATCTTGTAGCCCTATCATTGTGTTTCCACTATCCCCCTACCCAGAGACACATTTAGATGCAAGACTCAGTTGGGAGAAGCAACAGTTGCTTGAGGAAACCAATCACTTCAAGAGGAAGAGGAGAGAATTGGATAGGATAAGGGAAGAGTATGTGAAAGATAAGAGCCTATTGAAGCAAGAATATGAAGACAAGGTAACATAAGCTGTTATGCAATTTTCTACAAATTTGAATTCCACTATCTTGTTTGATCATGCTAGAAGGCTAAAGGTATTACTTGTATCATTGGATAAATACAAGAATGAATTTGAACCAATTTTAAAGAAATGGATTGAGAGATCTCCAAATGTGAGATTGTTCAAATTATTGTCTAAATCCCAAAATGATCCTGATCCATTAATCAAGCCATTACACCAGAATGTGAAGAAGCTAGCGGAGCATGACATACTCTTAGGTGATTTTGAGAGGAAGTTAAATTTGATGAAGAAGGAATTGACACTTCCCAATTGTAAGTTGATCACCGAGGTTTTTAGGAAGAATGGTGAGCTCAATGAATTGATCAAGTGGCGAGCACAAATTGATGATGGCTTCTCTACTAGGATGACTAGCATTTTGACTCTAGAGAATACTTTGTTTTTTATTCATACTATTGAGACTTTAATTTCTACTAAATCTAAGTTTGATTTTATTCAGTGAGAGATTAGTTAATTTGGAAGTCAAGTGGGGACAATTGTTTTCCAAAAATGCAGAATTTGCAAGTTTTGAGTTCCCAAGCAAAGAGGTGTACAATAGGTGGAGGTATCACTACATACCTCATGTAGAAAAAGTAAATACTCCGCCAGCGCCTTGAAACAAGTAAAAGTAGTTGTTTTTTGAGCCATCAGGGTTGTTGAGAAGCAGAAAGGCATTTATTATAGGATTGACAGTAGAGATATTACAATCAGATTTGTTGAAAGAAGCCAAGGACAACATTGAAGACATAAAGCAAGGCGGCTCATCTACAAATATCTCACCTATTTGATCAGTGTATTTATTGTAAGCCCAATAGGGTTGTTGTAAAGCTTTTAGGTTAGGAATTTTGTAAACCCTAGAATGATCGGTACCTTGTTGCATTTCCTTGTATATAAAGGATTTTCTATGATCATTCTAGGCATTGAGTGTTTAGGTGTTGAAAAGATAAAAATTTTGAAACCCTAGCCCTTTGTCAAGGATTGTAACATTTTGTATCATTTTTTATCAAAGAAACAGAGAAGTAGTACAGGTTGCTTATGCTATTTTGCAAGCTTACTATTCAGAATATGATGTATACAACGTTCAAGGTTATACTTAATACAAATCTCAAATCTTTGTCTCTCCTTTGAGTTTATTCTGTGAATCTTTAAGTCTTTCTGGAATTTATATGTATGTATTTAGCTTTGAGTTCTGATCTAGGATTGGATTAAATATTGCTCAGGGTGGGATACATGTTTACTGAATTTGTTTAAGGATTTCCTATAAGTAGGAAAGAGTTGGGGTGTTTGTATTTATGTTTAAAGACCAGTTCTTTTCAAAACATCTTTGTATTCATTCTATCTTCTAATATTTTGCCCAATGGATAAGGCATTGACCTGTATTTTCCTATCTTTCCTTTGTGGGGAATGATCAAGATCTTGTAATCCTAAAACATATAATCAATACCAGTCTTTTACATTTTATTTACTTTATATGAGTTGTTTTACCCAGTGATGGAGAGTCAATGAATAATAGGTAGTTATTTAGTAATTTCTCACTGTCATCTGTTGAAAGATCCAGTATTAAGTGAAGAATAGAGTTGAATCTATTGGATCAGGTGTACCCACCTTGGTTTTGGAGAGCCAGAAGTGAAGAGGGCAATCTTGTCCCTATAGTTGGTCCAATTGCTTATAGATTTCTCATATTTGGAATTAACCACTCCTTAACATTAGTCATAAGCATTTTGGTATCTCATGGAGTGTAAAATCTTTTGAAGAACCAACATACACAAGGAGACCCATTTCCAAATCTGACTAAACCTTCATCACAATGTTCCAATGTTATGAATTTGTTCTTATCTCTAGTCATATGATGTGTGCAACCATTGTTGATTATCCACTCGTTGTTACAGTTTGTGCTTGAGATAAAATCTTGTTCTTCACTAGTTTGAGAGTTATCGGTATAGGGATCTTCCTTGACAACAACAAATACTATTTCATCATCATTATCATCAGTATCGTAATCTTCATCTTCAGCAACATAAGACATCTTTTTGTTCTTCTAATTTTAGTCTTTTTATTTCTTGTATGTATCCTTCTTTTCACTATCATATTCCTTTTTCAGTTTGTTGGGACATCTGTGTGCAAAGTGACCAATATTTCTACAATTCTAGCATGTAGTAGGGTTTTTCCCTTTATATCTTCCTTTTCCTTTGGGAAATCTCTTCACTATTAAAGCTTTGGGTTCCTCCAACTCTTGTTGTTTAGTAGGTAAACCTTCATAATCATCTGAATCATAAACAACTTTTCCTTTTCTAGATGATCCAATATTTGTTGAAGCAACTTCAGTAGTAGTTGTGTGTGTGAATTTTGTGCCTGATTTGTAGACACAACACTTCAGTAAAACATTAGAGGTTAGCTTAAATCAAAATCGTGCAATAAATGAAAAACTAAACTAACTAGGTGATTTACTGCCTTCTAGTAGATGCGAGTATGTATTCTCAGATTATACCAAGATTAGTGAGCTTGACGACACCTAAGCGAAGGATTTGAATGAAAAATCTAGATATGAAATGAATGCTATTAATCTATTTTTTCAATTTTTCTGTGCAATTATGATGAAAAATTGATGTGAATCTATGCTAATATGAAAATTGATATGCTAAAATGATCTAAAAATGATATTCTAAATGATATGATTACTATGCAAAAACAATGAAAATCTCACAACAACTCGAATTCTTAAGATTGATTCTTCAGTCTCCAATTCGGCAGCGTGAGTGTGCAATTCGTGGATCGATCGATAATGAAGAGCTGAAGCCTTAATTTATAGAAATACAAGGCTTTGGAGGTGCATGAAAGAAAGCCATAAATCACTCAAATAACTCAGGTTGATTTTTGAGTTATTTTTAAATAAAGGATATTTAACTCACAAAAATATGCAAAAGCAGAGATCAACTCAAAATAGAGTTTAGATTTAATTGATAATTGATAGTTGTCTACTTTTCTTGATTGTGCATGTTTTATTTATGAATTAAATAATAATAAAGTGATTTATTTCCAACTTAACTGATTTTGAGAATTAAAACAATTGATTTATGGGTTAATCAATTATTTTTCAAACTTTTATTCAAAAACAATATTATTAGAAATTGACAACTTGCTTTAATTAATTAAATAAGAATTTAATCAATTATTCATAGGATTTTGGATTTATTGTCAAAATTAAATAATACAATTTAGGAATAAATAGAATTAACTTCAATTAAACAATTAAATGGCAGAATTAAATCTAATTAATTAAATATTGAGAATATTCAATTAATCAAACTTTAGGATAAATAGGATTTATCACCAAATAATCATTAAATCAAAGATAATTATGATAATTAAGAATATTACTAGGAATATTCCTCGATGCAAAATTTATGATAATCAATTAGGATTCGATGATGTTCAGATGTGCCTTAGCTTAGGACTTTGATGTCGATTTCATTTGATAGGTCGATGTGGGAGGTTAATGAACCTATAGCCCATTTTTGGGGTATTACATTTTGCCCCTCTTTGAATTGTTGTGTGAAGTACAGTGGTTCAAAGATAGTCTGTGTATGATGTTGAAACTGATGTTTGAAATTGAAATTGAAATGAAATAGAAACTGATTGAAATTGAGACAGAAACTGATTTGAAATTGATATGAAGATAATAGGTCTTGAATGACCAAAGATAATGTTAACTATAACAGCAAATGAACCGATGATTGCGAAAAAGTGTCAAAACGCCTGATTTTGAACCTTATGATTGCAAAGAAGTGAGTGACTGATTCCAGACCCGATTGTTGATAAGAATGACATTAGTATCACATTTGAACCCTTTAGTTTCTGAAGAACCAAGGAAATAACACAATTGAACCGATAGTTGCAAAAACTGATACAATTTACAAGATTAAGAGAATACCAGATTGATATGGATCTCGATGAATCTGATATGCCCCAAGCGATGATTGATTTTCCCCGAGTGATGAGGTCTTTTCAATGAATCAGCAACTAGACGTGGTTGTTGTCTTGATTACTGAGGAAAGATATGATGTCAATAAAGATATGATATCAGATTTAGATTACAAACTTTGAATGATGTGTAATATCATGCCCCTTCGGGATGAAAATTGAAATTTGACAAGAAAAGTCAGTGTTGATAGTTTAGAAGCATGTTAATTGATTAGAGAAGTGGTTAAACACGTTCGAGAACAAATTCTGCATCGTTTAGAGGTCCTGGAGACCAATTTTGACTAGGTTAAACCATGAGTTGACCATGGGTGACCAAGTTGAAATTTTGATAGTTTGATGTAAGATAGTCAGTTAAGTTGAATTCTGGATTTCTTTGATGATTGAAGGTTGATTATGCAGGTAGTTAATAATATGAACGATCTCAAATTTTGATTTTAATCTTGAAAAAAGATTCTACTTGTTGTTTCGTTGGAGGAACCTTCATGTGAGATTCAGCTCTTATTAGATTTGAAGATTTGATTGAAGAATCGTTTAAGCATTGAAGTTCATTTAGCCATTGTGAGATCATGCAAACATGCAAAATGCAAAGAGACATGCAAAATGAAATGAAACCTAAGACCTAGGACCTAGTCACTGATCATGTGTCGGTCATTCTCATCGTTGAATTTTTAGGTAACCGAACAAATCAATACAATGCCCACTAGTTATGAAACTATAGATATATGAATATCGATTTGTATGTGTAGGAATCAATACAACACCCACTGATTAGGCAACCATGGACATATGAATATTGATTTTGTTTTTAGAATGTCAGATTAGATATAAGCACCAAGGCATAAACGCCAGGATGAACTGAATATCATGTCCATTTTGATATAGCAATTTGTATAAGCATCAAAACATAAACGTTGTGATGACCAGAATACATCGTGTAGTTCAAACACATCAAATAGTCAGGAGATTATTCTAAATCCAGTGTGAATTACCCGTAGTGACCCTTTATCATTCACATCCTTAGATAAGATCACATTTCACAATAGGAGAAAGAACTGACTCCAAAAAAAAAAGAAAAAAAAGGACAATACTTAGATCAAACTTCCTTGAATTTTTCGGGTATCAATGATTGAGGTATGCATGGCCATCCAATTCGAGATAGAGGCTCTTACAGTCAGACACCATTTCAATCCAAAATTTCCAAAGTTGTTAGATTTTCACATACAAGTAGAAGACAAAGAAAAGATTATGCCCCTAGTCATCACTCTCTAAATCCTATAAAGGACATCATCGAAGAGCTCAAAGGGACACAATATGCAAAAATCTCAATGTGAATCAGTAAGCATACAAGGAGATAAAAACATGTAAAAAGCATAGATTATTTTTCAATTTGATGTTTGCTATTGATGCAAAATCCTTTTTGGAGATGAGAGTGACTGACTGACTCAAATGAAGCTTCAAAGGACTCTGACTGGATATGATACACCTAAGATACATTGGAGGCCATAGGATATGACTTTGATTGCCCCCAAGTTTGAACATTGATAGGATACAGACACTTGAGCTGATTGGTGTACAGACTGACTTATTGAAAACAAGAATGCAGAAACAAACCGGGAGATATGTACAAACTAAAGCAAGACTGAAAGCTGGGAAAGACCAAGATTGTGCTGATAGATGGAGCATTTTTGAACAAGTGGTGCCCATTTGCTAGGTTTTCACCATCTTGGCAGAGATTCTATTTTTGCTACCAAGGCACCTGTTTCCAGGTTTTCACCAAGGCACTTTTTTTTCCTTTTCTCATTCTTTTGTATTTTTCATTTTTCAAATTTTTTTTTTTGTACTTTTGATATTTTTTACTTTTTTTGTGAATCATCAAGGTGCCCATTGCTAGGTTTTCACCAAGATGTTCATTTTTTCAAGACTTTAACCAATTTTTATGATTTTTTAGGACATTTTACCATACACTGAATGCCTTAGGCATATAATTTCTTCAGATGGAGAACATTGATTGGTTCTCAGAGCTGTTATCCTTCAGTTGATGAGAGTCGATAGGCACCAGAGCCAAAAGTAGCAGTGATAACAAAGGGACCCAACTAGTTGGGTTCAAACTTCCCCTTGCGTTCTCGATGTGATTGATTTTTAGGATTTTCTCTCAAGACTAGATCACCAACCTGATATTCTTTGTGTCTGACTTTCTTGTTGTAACCTCTAGACATTCTCTTCTGATATACTCTGAGATGAGCATACGCTACTTGTCTGCGCTCATCTAGTAGTTCAAGTTCTTGCAACCTAGACACTTTGTAGTCATCATCAATTACTAGACCATGCAGTTTGATTCTTAGTGATGGGATTTCAACCTCAATAGGCAGTACCACTTTAGACCCATAAACTAAAGTGAACGGTGTAGCCCCTGTAGGTGTTCTGATACTTGTTTTGTAGGCCTAGAGAGCTGGATTTATCATGAGATGCCAGTCTCTTCCTATTTTATTAACTATTTGATGCAAGATTTTCAATAGATTCTTGTTAGAAGCCTTTGCTTGTCCATTCCCTTGAGGATAGTAGATAGATGACCAATGTTGTGTAATCTTGAATTTAGCACATAAATCATCTAGATCTTTATTCTTAAATTGTCCACCATTATCTGTGATTATGGAATGAGGTATCCCATATCTGCATATGATATAGTTCAATATGAACATAGATATTTGTTTTCCAGTTGCTTGTGTCAAAGGGACTGCTTCTACCCATTTTGTAAAATAATCTATAGTTGTGATTATATGGGTATGTCCATTAGAAGAATGAGGATGTATAGCTCCTATAAGATCAAATGCCCATTGGTGAAAAAGCCATTGTGTAGTAAAGGGAATTAGATCTCTCCTTGGAGCATGGATTAAGTTGCCATGCACTTGGCATTTTTGACAATTCTTAGCAAACTTGATAGACTCTTTTTCCATCTCAGGCCAATAGTACTTGGCCCTAATAAGTTTTTGAGCTAGTGTTAAACTGTTCGAGTGTGACCCACAAATACCCTCATGAACTTCCTCTAATGCATGTTGAGACTCTTCCCGTTCTAAACATCTAAGTAGCGTACCATCTAGACCTTGTTTGTATAGATCGTGACCAATGATGACATATCGGGAGGCATTACGGATAAGGTATCTCTTTTCATGGCAGTTGAAGGTATCAGGAATGATTTGGTCTTGGAGATAGGAAAATAGGTTTTTGTATCTGGATGAATCATGACCAACAACAGTGCAGATCATGCGAGTTTCAAGGGAATCATATGCAGGATAAGTTAGTGCTTCCACCAGGAACTCGTAGCGTAGCTCATGTTCAGGCTACTGTAATAAAGTAGATAGCGTTGCCATTGCATTGACAGCCTTATTCTCTGTTCTAGGAATTTGCTCAAATGTGATAGATAGGAAATACTTCTTTAGATCATCTACCATTCTCTTGTAAGGAATGAGCTTTTCATCTTTAGTTTGGTACACATCATTGACTTGATAGATAACAAGTTGCGAGTCTCCATGAATGTGTAGTTCTGTTACCCTCCATTCAATCGCTATTTTCATACCATTCAAAAGGGTTTCATATTCAGCAATATTGTTTGTGCAAGGAAACTTTAATCTGAATGCCTTTGGGATTGAGTATCCTTGAGGAGTTATGAATAATATGCCTACTCTAGATCCATTCTGTGTATAGGAGCCATCAAAGAATAACTGCCATTCTCTAGAAGAAAGAGTCATGATAGAGGAATTAGGAAATTCCATTTGCATTGGTGTATTATCAATCATAGATGCATCTGCTAATTGATCAGGAATAACCTATCCTTTAATAGCTTTTCTTTCCACATATTTAATGTCAAATTCACTTAAGAGCATGACCCATTTAGCTAATCTACCCGTGAGGGCAGCTTTTCTCAGTAGGTACTTGAGTGGATCAATTTTAGCTACCAAATGTGTGGTATGAGCTAACATGTAATGTGTCAGTTTCTATGATGCAAAGATCACAACTAGACAAGCTTTCTCAATCATTGAATAGTTCTTCTCATATGCAACCAATGTCCTACTGATATAGTATATAGCTCTTTCTTTTTTGTTCTTATCATGTTGTGCAAGCAATGCCCCCAGTGATGTATCAGTTGTGGAGACATATAAGATCAATGGCTTCCCATGAATAGGAGGTATCAAAATAGGAGGATTTGATAGATACTTGTTGATATGATTAAAGTTGTTCTCACATTCTTCATTCCATGCAAAGGTCACACCTTTATGTAATGTTTTTGTAAAAGGTTGTGATATGTCTACTAGCTGTGATATAAATCTTCTTATAGATTGAACTCTTCTTTGCAATGTCCTCATTTGACTACTATTCTTTGGAGGTTGCATTTCCATGATAGCCTTTACTTTAGCTAGATCAACTTCAATGCCCTTCTTTGAAACTATGTATCCTAAGAGCTTTCTAGAAGTGACACCAAAAGCACACTTCTTAGGATTTAGTCTGAGACTAAATTTCTCCATTCTATCTAGTATCTTACTCAAGTCATCTAGATGTGTAGCCCTAAGCATAGATTTTTCTAAAGTATCATCAACATAATCCTCCATAGTCCTATGCATCATGTCGTGAAAAATAGATGTCATGGCTCTTTGATATTTAGCACCAGTGTTTTTAAGCCCAAATGGCATGACATTCCAACAGAAGGTACCCCATGCACATGTGAAAGCAGTTTTCTCTTGATCCTCTGGAGAAATTTTTCTTTGATTATATCCAGAAAAACCATCCATTAAAGAATACATCTCAAAGCCCACAGTCATGTCCACTATCATATCAATGTTAGGTAATGGAAAATCATCCTTAGGGCATGTTCTATTTACATCTCTAAAGTCTGTGCATACTCTAATTGATTTATCTAGTTTTGAAATAGGTACAATATTAGAGATCCACTCTGCATATTCAATAACTCGGATGAATCCGGCTTTCAGGAGCTTCTCTAATTCAGCTTTTACCAAGAGTGCAACATGAGGATGCATCTTTCTTAATTTTTTCTTGATAGGTTTGACATTTAGAGCTATAGATAAATGATGCATTATAAGATTAGGATCCAACCCTGGGATATCTGAATATTTCCATGAAAAGTTGATCTTCTTCTCTATTAGGAATGTTGTAAATTTAAGCTTCTCTTCTTCTGATAAAGATTGTGCTACATGAATCAACTGTGGTTCTTCTGCTGTTCCCAAATTGATGGGTTGAGTGGGCTCAATTAGAACTGGAAATCTATCTTGTAAATGACTCAGAAGGACATCAAATATCTCATCCTTAGGCACCTTAGAGAGTTTTTCACCTTCGGATACATCTTTTATTTTTACTTTTGTAGGTTCTGAGACTACCACAAAGTGGTTTTCACCCTCAGAACTCCTTTTCTTTTTCTTTTTATTCTTATTTTTCTGACTAAGATACTTGATGTCCGACTCCATCATGCTAACACTCGGTTCACTAATGGAAGTACTCATAGGCTCAACTACATTGAGGTAGCAAGCAAGGGCATAGTCATTTGGGAAGGTATAAATACCATGGCTCGGATTTGTGGAGGTTTGATCAATAAGGTCTGGATATTGGATAGTCAAAGTGGGGAAAGATTGGGAGATAGTGTTTACAGATATGGATCTGTCATCATTGGTCCTAACCTAACACTCGAGTTCAAAGGTGATATTACAACTTAAGACATTCAATTCGTGAATAGGCTCAATGTCATTACGGGAGTCCAATTCAGCCATAGGTGGACCAGACTTGATAGGTTCATCATTTCGCTCTAGACTTACATTGGGTGTAGGTGCATATTGGTGAATAACATCAACATGTTTTTCTATGATAAGCTCATCTTCCTCTGGAATGGCTACCCATTCATAGTCATTAGATTCTTCATCTATGCCTCTAGGAAATCTAAGGACATGAGTAATGTCAGGATGAATACCCCAAAAAGGGTTACCCTCAGATTCTGATTTGAATTCATACTCATGAGAATCTATCTCAGAATAACTACCACCTTCCTCTTCTTGATTGTTTTCGAGATTAGCTAGTTCTTGTGTTTCTACTACATTAATTCTTTTGATTGGATCATCTTTATCATCAAGAAGGTCTTTGATCTCTTTAGGCAATTTTTCATAGGGGATGAGTTCTGAGCTATCTGAATCACTATTTGATGGTTTTGTTTCTTCTTTCTTAAGAAGAGGTTCTCCTGGTGTGATCTGCTCTATGACATGAGAACAATTACCTTTGAGGTGAAAGGGTTTCTTTTTAAATCCTAAGCCAACTTTGTCTTTATTCACTCTACCAGTATGTGGAAGAGGTGCCTCAAGACCTTTTCCTTTGACTCTTAGAGGTCCTTTACCTGAATATCCCATCTTAGCTATTAATTTATCTCCTAGGCCATATGACTTAGAAGGATCTTTTGGTACCGCTGAGTTACTATTTTGAATATCATGGGATTCAGATTTATCTTTGTATAGCCATGCAAGCACAGCTTCATCCTCTTCAAATTCTTGTTTGGAGACTTGTTCTGCTACAAAATTCTTTTTATATGCCTCAAGAGGTTCTTTAGAATCTGGTTTGGATTGTTTCAAAGATTGTCCAGAAGACTTAGGTGAGATAGGGAGAGATGTCAAAGATAAGACTGGCTGCATAGTATATTCTCCCATACTATTTTCTTTGATATTAACGTCTTTTGCAAGATCTTCCATTTTAGATGTGGATGCTTCTTTAGTTGGTTCAATGGAAGATTCTCTGTTATTAGGCACAAGCTTATCTGCACTTTCCTTCAATGTATTGCAAGTAGTGGATATGTCTGCTAGAATAGTGACCTCTACTCCTTCATAAGGAAATTTTAAGCATTTGTGAAATGTAGAAGGAATAGCTTTCATCTCATGTATCCATGGTCTCCCTAGAAGAATGTTGTAAGCCAAAGGTAGATCAAGAACTTGACATATAGTATCTCTGATAACTGGACCTACCCTAATAGGTAAGACAATGGTTACTTTAGAAGATCTTTCTTGTTCATCATAGGCTTTGATAGTTATTTTCTTTCTAGGATCAATAGCCAATTCTGAAAATCCCAATTGTGTGATCAAGCTATAAGAACAAATGTTTAGGCCAGTGCCTCCATCTATCAACACATGTTTGACTGTACAGTTCTAGATCAAGACTTCTATATGCAAGGTCTGGTTATATGGGTGACTCGAGGAGTTGTCATCTTCCTTTGAAAAGGATATATATTGCGGAGACGTAAGATATCCCACCATAGTCTAGAACCTATCTAAATCAAGGTCATATGGAACATTGGATCTGACCAAAGCTTTGTCTAGAATGGCTCTATGAGTTGGAGATATTTGAAGCAACTCAAACATGGAGATTTTCACATTAGTGTGTTGGAGTTGTTGAACAATGCTATAAGATGTTGGCCTTGTATCTTTAGGATTGGAAGATTTAGAAACAACCTTCTGTTTGGAAGCGGAAGAAAGATTGAAGGGCATCTTAGGGACATTTGATGAATCTAGGATTTGTCCGTTTAGATGTGCCGGAGCTTGTGATCGAGTAACTGCGTTAGCTGAAGAATGATCTTTATCTCTTCGTACAATTGTGATGACATTGCAATGTTTAGAGAGACAAGGTTCAACCATATTGATAACAACATTATTTCTACGGTAAGCATAATTGACCTTTGCCCCCATATTAGGTTGAGAAGATGAGACTTCTTGACCATGTTTCAGAAATGGTTCTATGAATGATGTATGATCATTATTGCTCTTATGATTGTTAATGGTGATATCTCCCTTATCAATCAGATCTTGAATAGTATGCTTCAAGCGTAAGTAGTTATTAGTTTTGTGACCTTTACCCCAATGGAAATCATAGAATTCATTCTCTCTCCACCATTTTGGTTTAGGCTCAGAATTAGATGGTCAAATCTTAGGAAAATAGATGATGTTATTGGCCAGTAGAGTTCTCATAGTTGATTCTAAAGATTCTCCAAGAGGAGTGAACGTTCATTTATTATCAACGGACCACTTTTTATACTCTGGCTTCTTTTGAGATGATTCATGCACCTTTTGTTCTGAAGCTTTTATGGCTTGGGTACCAATAGTTAGATTGAAAGCTGGTGCCTTTGATGTAGCATGGAGAGTATCAACAACACCATCTATGACAATGCCTTTATTCTTGTTCCAATTTTTATTCTTGTCTTTAGAACTAGATCCTGATTCGTACTTGTCTTTTTGAAGTGTGATTTCTCCTTTTTTCACAAGTACTTTTTCAATTTTGATTGCATTGTCAACCATTTTATCAAAAGATGTATGATCTTGCATTTGTAAAGGATAGTTGATCTCTAGGACAAGATTATTGATGAAGATTTCCAGTTTCTCAGTTTCTAGAATAGGCCTAGCATATAGAGAGAATTTCTTCCTCCATCTTTTGAGAAATGTCAAGAATGGTTCACCTAGATATTGCTTGAGATTACAAATATCAATCATGGTGACTGGATGTTGAATGTTGTAGGAGTATTGTTGATAGAAAAATTTGATCAACTCCTCAAAATTTTTGATAGTAGAAGGCAATCTAGAGAACCAATGAATGGCTGCTCCCCCTAGGGATTGAGGGAAGAGACGCATCAGATAGGTTGGTTCATGCATGAACTCCATAGATTGTGTACAAAATTCTCTAACATGATCTTGGGGATTCGAGTGTCCATCATACTTATCATACTTAGGCATCTCCACTCATTTTGGGAATGGTGGCATGTACAAGTCTTTGTCAAATGGAAAAGGACATAGAGCCTCCATGGAGAACTCCTTGGGTTTCTTTTCTTTCTCAAGGTTATTAAGCTTGACTTGCATGGCATGCATCTATTTCATCATAGCTGTAAGTGGATTTTCTTCCTCATGTGTAATGATATCTTCAACGTTAAAGTTGGGAGGAAGTTTAGCTCCTTGATGAGCTAATTGCAAAAAGTATGCCTCTCTGTCTTCTTTCAAGAAATGCTTCATCATTCATTTGAAGTTATCATCATTTTGATATTGAGCAATTTCTTCAGGTGTGGGTTCTTGATCTGCACCATGTTGAGATTGAGCTCTTTGAGAGCCAAAGTTTGTCCCTGCTTGAGACATGGTGGGAGTTCTACCTGGGATAGATTGATGTGGAGTTTTTTGATTACCTCTGTGAGTTGATGAAGGAGGAATGTAACCAGTTTTTAATCGAAAGTTGCCAAGACCGTCATCTTCGTAAACACTAGAATTGTAGAGTTGTTCAAGAGTTGGACCTACATGAGTAGAAAAAGCTCCGGTGTCAAGTGCTTCTCCCGATTTCTTGTGAGAGGAAGCTCTAGTTTCCACCATTAACCTTGGGTGAAGCAAAAGAATAAGATCAAGAAAGCTGAAGAATGAATTGAATCAAGATGATCAGATGATGCAACCTTGTCAAGGTTTGATTGATTGAAGCATATATTAGACATAGATGAGGGATACTATGCCCTGGATGTATGCATAGACTCCCAAAAGATAGCGGACACGAGTTCACAACACTTAGTCATTTTGATGATTGACTGAAGATTGATAGCTATGAAAAGGTTTTGACACAAGATGATAAAGATTCCAATTGATTAAATAGAAGGCTAAATCAGATTCAAAAGGCCACTTTAGGAAAATGATTGGATTCTTAGTATTTGCTGCTCTGTTCCTGACACAGTGATTTGTTTGACAGATTTTGGAAATAGGCTGGAAAAGCTAGGTCTCTGATAGTTCTGACAACATTCTGACAACTTTTTGAAATTTCTCAAATGACTCTCTACAGGCTCGTATGACAGTGGGTATAGCATGCAACAACAATTGACAAGCTCGTACGATAGTTGACAATAGGGAAATTGATTTTTGAAAATGATTGGTAGCTGATGGAATATGGATGAAGTGACTGAGAGGGGGGGGTGAATCAGTCAACCATAAAACACTTCACAATTAATTCTTTCCAAAACCCTTAGGATATCTTAACAATGTTATCTGTTTTAGCACTCGGTAAATAGATTGCAGTAATATTGAAGATGTAGAAAGTATTAGCAAAATTATCTTTAGATATTCATCAGCACATGTATATGATTGAGAAAGCAATTAAGAACACAAGAGACACAAGATTTAACGTGGAAACCCAATATGGGAAAAACCACCAATGTATCTAGATACTGATTTTCACTTTTCTGAAGTGATGCCCGGTTAGAAGCCAACCCGGTAAAAGGTTACAAAACACATTGTTAGGTGTGACCTTGTTAGAGGATTTAAAACACCCTGCTAGGAGTGGCCTGGTAAGAGGTCTTGAAAACAATTCAATGGAATTGTCACCTTGTTAGAGGATTTACAATATGGTTGTTAAACCAACTCGGTTAAGAGATTTAGAATTCACTGTTACAATGATAAGAAGGTAACAATGAAAAATGACCTGTATAATAATGCAACTGTCTTGCTGATTACAGATCTCTATTTTGCATAAGTCTGATCCTTTCTGATCGAATAAATCTCTGCTGCACCTCAAGGATATCTGAACATCCTTCACAAATTCGCATACACCTTTCCTGCTTTTCTTCTGTAAATCTTCTGCTGTATGTTTCTTTTTTTTTTTCACATTTGACCTTTTATTTATATGATTTTAGATTTGTCAAATCGACATTATTTAGTATAACAGTCGGCTGAATTAAGCAAACTCTATTTGCAAAAATCCTTCAAGGGCCGACAGTGCTCGGTGACCATAACTTTCTATAATCTTTCGGAGACCGAGGGAACTCGGTAAACACCGACAATCCTTTACCTTCGACAACCGACTGAACTCGGTAAACACTAACTTTTCCTTCGATGAATGACTGAACTCGGTAAACACTAACTTTTCTTCGATGACCGACTGAACTCGGTAAACACTAAATTTTCTTTGGCAACCGAGTGAACTCGGTAGATACTGATTTTCTTTGATAACCGAGTGGACTCGGTAAGCACTAATATTCCTGTTTGGCAGACCGACTGAGCTCGGTAGTAACTGGTTGTTGCGGGCTATGACATTGTGTGACATCAAAGACAATACATAATTGAGTAGCAATTTCCTTCAGACAATTGTTTCCAACAATCTCCCTCTTTGGCATTGATGGCAACACAATATGTCATATCATAAGAAATTTGAAAGAGTTAGCTCGGTTCAGATTCAAATCTCCCTCTGTCAGCAAACTTCCTGTATCCTAAAAATTCTTCCTTCTGATTATTGAAAATTTCTTGAAGTAATAGCAAAGACATAGCAAACACTCCCTCTTTGACAACACATGCCAAAGACAATTCACATATTACCGGTGAAAATTAATGTACCTCAAGTACTGATTCATATGCAATGATTCCTTGAATATGCTACATCAACTGGTTGATTTTCAATCATTTTCTGCTTGATGCATCACTAAAACTGTATTTAGTGAGCCTCGGATAGGGGAATGACCCCTAACTTACCTCTTAGATACACAAATGCATCCTTAGGTAATGGTTTGGTAAAAATGTCTGCAATCTGTTCTTTTGTATGAATATATTCTAATCTGATTTTCTTATCCTGCACCAATTCTCTGACAAAGTGATATTTAATAGCAATGTGCTTGGTTTTGGAATGCATTACTGGATTCTTAGAAATGTTTATTGCACTGGTATTGTCACAAAATATAACAACTGGTTCTTTGATTTCAACCTTCATACCTTCTAATAGCTGTTTAAACCAAACAATATTTGAACAGTTTACTGCAGCAGCAACATATTCTGCTTCAGCTGTGGATTGAGATGTGCAATTCTGCTTTTTACTAGTCCAGGATACCGGTCTTTTTCCAAGAAAGAATGCTCCACCGCTTGTGCTTTTTCTGTCATCAATGTTTCCTGCCCAATCAGCATCAGTAAATACTTTTAAGTCTAGATTGCCTCCAAATTTATACCACAAACCATATTCTTCAGTTCCTCTTAAGTATCTTAAGATTCTTTTGATTGCCATCATGTGATTTTCCTTAGGTTTTGCTGAGAATCTAGCTACTATACCGACTGCTAAGGCAATATCAAGTCTTGTATGTACTACATACTGCAATTTTCCAATCATAGATCGGTATAGGGTCTGATCAACTTCTTTTGAATCATCAATTTTGGTAAGTTTCAGTCCAGTACACATGGGTGTACCAACTGGTTTTGAATCTTCCATACCAAACTTCTTAAGTATTTCCTTAATGTATTTAGATTGAGTAATGTATATACCATTCTTGCTTTGCTGAATTTGAAGACCAACAAAGAATTTTATTAAACCAAACATAGACATTTCAAATTCTTTGTTCATTTGTTCTGAAAATTCTTTGCACTGATCCTCATTCCCTGTAAATATAGTATCATCCACAAATATTTCTGCCAATACAATTTTGTCATCCGGTCCTTCTTTAATATATAGATTGTTGTTATCATTAGCTCTTTTAAAATTAATCTGAATCAAATAGTTATGGAGTCTTTCATACCATGCTCTAGGAGCTTGTTTTAAACCATACAATGCTTTGTGTAACCTGCAGACCATGTCCCTTTTATCTGGATCAACAAAACCTTCAGGTTGTTCAATGTAGACTTCTTCATCAAGAATTCCATTGAGAAATGCAGATTTTATATCCATCTGATATACCTTAAATCCTTTGTGTGCTGCATAAGCAAGTAGAGTTCTTACACCTTCTAATCTTGCAACAGGAGCGAAAGTTTCTCCATAATCTATACCTTCTTCTTGAGAATAACCTTTACATACTAGTCTAGCTTTGTTTCTAGATACTTGACCATCTTCATTCAGCTTATTCCTGAATACCCATTTTGTTCCAATTACATTCTTATCTTTAGGTCTAGGTACAAGAGTCCAAGTTTTGTTCTTTTGTATTTGTTCTAATTCTTCATTCATTGCTTCAATCCAACTTTCATTTTCCAATGCATCTTTGATATTTCTAGGTTCAAAGTCAGTAAGCAGACATGTACCTTTTAGCTTGCTTCTTGTCATAGTACCATCTGATTTGTTTCCAATGATTTGATCCGGTGTATGATGTCTTCTGACATATTTGGCTAGTATAGGTTCCTTGCCTTTTGAATGATTCATGCTGTTGTCTTCTAGGATCTCTTCTTCAGGTTGCTCGGGCTCGGTAGATATTTGCTCGGTAACTTCAGGCTGAGACTCGGTCTGAATTTCTTCCTGTGACTCGGTTTGAACTTCTTCCTGTGACTCGGTTTGTGACTCGGTAACTGTGCTTGGCTCGGTAGATATAGTTTCCTTACTAATAGTTGTGTCTGCCAATGTTTCAGGTTCAATGTAAACGAATCTTCTGTAGTTCTCAGGTTCCCTTTTGCTTTCTTCCTCAGTCTTTTCTGCAAACTCATCAAATTTTACATGTATACTTTCTATGACTTTGTGAGTAGATAAGTTCAGACATTTGTATGCCTTGCTTTTGCTAGAATATCCTAGGAATATTCCTTCATCACTTTTCACATCAAATTTATTTCTTCTAGATTATTTTAAGATATAACACTTGCTACCAAATATTTTCATGTAACTTACATTGGGTTTATAGCCATACCATAATTCATAAGGAGTTTTGAATGTGTCTTTCTTCAGTTGTACTCGGTTCAAGGTATGAACTGCAGTGCTGATAGCTTCCTTCCAGTACTTTATAGCGATGTTCTTTTCTATCATTAGAGTCCTTGCACAATCCATAATAGATCTATTTCTTCTTTCTGCTATTCCATTCTGCTCAGGAGTTCTAGGAGCTGATACCTATCTTTTGATTCCTCTTTCAATGCAAAAGTTGTTAAAATCATGGGAGATGAATTCACCACCTCTGTCTGATCTTAAACATTTCAATCTTTTCCCTGTTTCCTTTTCTACTCTTGCTAAGTACCATTTGAACTTTTCAAATGCTTCTGATTTTTCTCTTAAATACATAACAGTCATCATTCTAGAATAATCATCAACGAAAAGAATAAAGAATTTATCTCCAGTATAGCTTTGTATTCCAATAGGTCCACATAAATCAGTATGCACAATTTCCAAAATTTCTTTAGACTGATAGTTCTTACTCTTGAAACTAGTTTTACTCATTTTGCCAATCTGACAATTCTTACATAGACCAGTGTCAGGTTTCTTCAAAGTAGGAATGCCTCTAACCTTCTTGAATTTGCTTATTTTTATCATGTTATCAAAATTCACATGACATAACCTTTTGTGCCATAGCCAACTTTCTTCTATTTGAGCAATAAAGCATGAATATTCACTGAGCTCAAGATAAAATAAGTTACCTTTTGTTTGTTTGCCTGATCCAATGAGTTTTCCTTTTCCATCCAGCAGTCTTGCTTGACCATTCATGAATTCAACCTTGAAACCAGTGTTGATTAGCTATGCTACACTTAGAAGATTATGTTTTAGTCCTTCAACCCAATAAGCATTATCACATATGAGTTCTTTGGTTAATGAGATTCTTCCTTTTCCTTTTATACAACAAGGTTCATTGTTTCCAAATCTTACATTACCACTATCACAGTCTTCTAGATATTCAAATTTTGTCTTGTCACCAGTCATGTGGTGTGAACATCCACTGTCTATTATCCATATATCATCTTTGCTTATATGAGAAATAAGTGCCATCTTATCTTCATCATCATCAGATTCATCTTTTATAGCAATAAAGACAATTTCTTCTTCACTATCATCAGAATCTTTAGCCATAAAACATGATTTCTTACCTTTATCCTTGTATGATTTGAAATTCTTTTTGCCATAGTACTTGTGACTTCTCTTCTCTTCCTTGACTTGCTTGTTTGGGCACCTAGCTGCAATATGTCCAATTTCTTCACATGAAAAATAGATTAAAGGAGTTTTACCTTTATATTTACCTTTCCCTCTAGAGTACTTCTTTGCAAGTAATGTTTCTACAATTTCAAGATCACTATCAGAACTTTCTTCTGATACTTCTTCACTTTCTGACTAAACTTCTTTAATTTTCTTGTTCTTCTTTAGTGAAACCTTGGCCTCAAATGCTGATTCAATATTTTTGGAACTAGGAACATAGTTGTCATAGTTGTCTAATTCAAAGGCTGTCAATCTTCCAACTAAAGCATCCAAAGTTATATTGTGGTTTGTTTCACATCTTCTTTCTTGAATAGCTGATACTCTTATTGCATAGATAGGGAGTAATGTTCTGAGTACCTTACTTATAATAGTTTCATCTGAGATTGTTCCTCCAGGAGCTCTAATTGCACTTACACTTGCTTTGATTCTTTCAACATATTTTGCAATGTTTTCATCTTCCTTCATATTCATCTTGTCAAACTGTCCTCTTAGGCTTTCTGCTTTGGCTCTTTTCACATTTGCATCACCACCATATATTTTCTTCAGTGCCATCCACATTTCATATGCAGTAGTGCAGTCTTTAATATCATCAAATTCTTCATAGCTGAGAGCAGATGCAATGTCTATCATCATGGTGTTGTGAGTCTTTTTATTTGCAATGTCTTCAACAGTTAATGCGCCATTAGGAATTGTGTATTCTTCATCAATGTATTTGCATCCTGAATCACCAATGGAAGCCAGATGAAGTCGCATGAGACCTTGCCATGCTGAAAAGTTATCTCTGTTGAGCTTTGGAATTTCCCTCTTGTAAGACATCCTGATCTTTAGCTTAGGTCTTTGAAACCCTTCCTGCAAGCACCAAATGCTCTGATACCAATTGATGGAATATGGATGAAGTGACTGAGAGGGGGGGGTGAATCAGTCAACCATAAAACACTTCACAATTAATTCTTTCCAGAACCCTTAGGATATCTTAACAATGTTATCTGTTTTAGCACTCGGTAAATAGATTGCAGTAATATTGAAGATGCAGAAAGTATTAGCAAAATTATCTTTAGATATTCATCAGCACATGTATATGATTGAGAAAGCAATTAAGAACATAAGAGACACAAGATTTAACGTGGAAACCCAATATGGGAAAAACCACCAATGTATCTAGATACTGATTTTCACTTTTCTGAAGTGATGCCCGGTTAGAAGCTAACCCGGTAAAAGGTTACAAAACACATTGTTAGGTGTGACCTTGTTAGAGGATTTAAAACACCCTGCTAGGAGTGGCCTGGTAAGAGGTCTTGAAAAAAATTCAATGGAATTGTCACCTTGTTAGAGGATTTACAATATGGTTGTTAAACCAACTCGGTTAAGAGATTTAGAATTCACTGTTACAATGATAAGAAGGTAACAATGAAAAATGACCTGTATAATAATGCAACTGTCTTGCTGATTACAGATCTCTGTTCTGCATAAGTCTGATCCTTTCTAATCGAATAAATCTCTGCTGCACCTCAAGGATATCTGAACATCCTTCACAAATTCGCATACACCTTTCCTGCTTTTCTTCTGTAAATCTTCTGCTGTATGTTTCTTTTTTTTTTCACATTTGACCTTTTATTTATATGATTTTAGATTTGTCAAATCGACATTATTTAGTATAACAGTCGGCTGAATTAAGCAAACTCTATTTGCAAAAATCCTTCAAGGGCCGACAGTGCTCGTTGACCATAACTTTCTATAATCTTTCGGAGACCGAGGGAACTCGGTAAACATCGACAATCCTTTACCTTCGATAACCTACTGAACTCGGTAAACACTAACTTTTCCTTCGATGACCGACTGAACTCGGTAAACACTAACTTTTCTTCGATGACCGACTGAACTCTGTAAACACTAAATTTCCTTTGGCAACTGAGTGAACTCGATAGATACTGATTTTCTTTGATAACCGAGTGGACTCGGTAAGCACTAATATTCCTGTCTGGCAGACCGACTGAGCTCGGTAGTAACTGGTTGCTGCGGGCTATGACATTGTGTGACATCAAAGACAATACATAATTGAGTAGCAATTTCCTTCAGACAATTGTTTCCAACAGTAGAAAAACTTGTACGACAACATACTTGATGCCATATGATAATTGAGGGGTTCTGAAATGACAAAAGCCAAAAGTCGTACGACTTTATGACTTTACAAAATTACTGTTGACTCTAGAAAGGTGTTTTACTTCAATTTTTGCAAATTTTGGGTTTTCAGTTTCAGATTGTTTGCAAATTTCAATGTCCAGATTTGAGGATTGTAATAGATTTGTTCATTCTCAGTAACCAGTTAGATAAGCAAGCTCGCAAAATAGCAAGCAAGTGATTTCAAACATGTCTAAAAATAATGAACAAGGGAAAAAGCAACCTTGCACGTGAACAATCAAGTGACTTATTTGTGCTAATCCTTAGAAGTGCTAATTGTGTATGTTCCAAAATTTTTTGCATTAACGCACATATTCCTAGAAAATGAAAATTTGGCCTCACTAGGTTTTTTTAGTAATGGTTTGACTCTGCAACGTTTATGATCCAAGAGGGCGAACTCCAATCCAGGTGCACCGAGGTTTTGACACAGTCTGAGAACTTAATCTTCAGGATCTGCTAGGGAGATCTGACAGCCCAACAAAAGACCACACCTATGGAGATTTCTTCCAACAGGACATTTATATAGCGGTTGTCACTACCACAATGAAAATGGCTATTACCACTTGAGGTTTCGTCAACATGGTTGACCCAATTAAGGGAATGTCCACTATGGTTAACCCTCTCTAAAGGTGGCTCACAAGATATACCACATGGAGACTGGTTCCAGATTCAAGGATTTGAGTTTCTGTTACTACCCAAAAAGGGAGTAGAGCACAGTCCTCTAGCCTTTTCACTTTTAACCCAAACAAAGCAGATAGATTAATCTGACATGCTAAGACAAAGATTATCTCACAAAGCTCTATGACGTCAACCCCTTATGATCTATCAACCTCTTTGGAGAGAGAATGCCTCAATCAAAAGTTGAAGACACATGGATCTAGTGGAACATGAGACTCCCTCAGTATCCTCCCTACCTACAAGGGTTCCTTAATTGAGAAGAGTTTCAATGGAAACTCACTCTCTCAAGAGCCATAAATAGTGTTCATAGGGCCTATTTACTATGTGTAACAAAGATGCTGAAAGCAAATCTATGTCCGTTTTTAGAGCCCAAATGAAATGTGTGATATGGAAAAGAAAGGCACTCAAGCTAGACACACAAGATGTTCATTTTAATCCAAATCGACATGTTATCAACTAAGAAGGTTACCTAAATTTCTCGCAATGTGTTTAGTAGATTCTTACCTACTTTTAGCAATTCTAGCACTTTTTCCAATCAAAAACTAGTGAAAATAAATAAAAAATAGAGAATTTCAATTGTTAGGGTTAGCTGTTAGTCAAAATCTAAAAACCAAATCTGACAAACTACCTGAAAAAGTGAAACGACAATTGAATCCTAGCACTAAAACTTGTACGACAGTGAGTTACCTTCTAGACGACAGTCCAGAAACTTGTACGATAATGGGTATCATATCACACGACAATCGAGATTCTAGATGACAATGGGTTTTTGATTATGCGATCCTCGATCAAATCAACTATCGTACGATAGTGGGTATCTCCCGGTATGAGTTTCTGACAAAACTTTTATGAAAATTGTACGGACAGAGAATAAAAATCATAGCTGGGAATAGAAAAAAATAAGAAAATGATAGAAATTGATAAAATTTGAAGGGAAACCCATTTTAGGGCCCCACGGTGGGTGCCAAAAATGGGTGTGTGAATTTTGCACCTGATCTGTAGACACAACACTTCAGTAAAACATTAGAGGTTAGCTTAAATCGAAATCATGTAATAAATGAAAAACTAAACTAACTAGGTGATTTACTGCCTTCTAGTAGATGTGAGTATGTATTCTCAGATTATACCGAGATCAGTGACCTTGACGACACCTAAATGAAGAATTTGAATGCAAAATCTAGATATGAAATGAATGCTATTAATCTATTTTTTGGGTTTTTCTATGCAATTATGATGAAAACTTGATATGAATCTATGCTAATATGAAAATTTATATGCTAAAATGATCTAACAATGATATTCTAAATGAAATGAATACTATGCAAAAACAATGAAAATCTCACAACAACTCGAATTCTCAAGATCGATTCTTCAGTCTCCAATTCGACAACGCGAGTGTGCAATTCGTGGATCGATCGATAATGAAGAGCTAAAGCCTTAATTTATAGAAATCCAAGGCTTTGAAGGTGCATGAAAGAAAGCCATAAATCACTCAAATAACTCAGGTTGATTTTTGAGTTATTTTTAAATAAAGGATATTTAACTCACAAAAATATGCAAAAGCAGAGATCAACTCAAAATAGAGTTTAGATTTAATTGATAATTGATAGTTGTCTGCTTTTCTTGATTGTGCATGTTTTATTTATGAATTAAATAATAATAAAGTGATTTATTTCCAACTTAACTGATTTTGAGAATTAAAACAATTGATTTATGGGTTAATCAATTATTTTTCAAACTTTTATTTAAAAACAATATTATTAGAAATTGACAACTTGCTTTAATTAATTAAATAAGAATTTAATCAATTATTCATAGGATTTTGGATTTATTGTCAAAATTAAATAATACAATTTAGGAATAAATAGAATTAACTTCAATTAAACAATTAAATGGTAGAATTAAATCTAATTAATTAAATATTGAGAATATTCAATTAATCAAACTTTAGGATAAATAGGATTTATCACCAAATAATCATTAAATCAAAGATAATTATGATAATTAAGAATATTACTAGGAATATTCCCCGATGCAGAATTTATGATAATCAATTAGGATTCGATGATGTTCATATGTGCCTTAGCTTAGGACTTTGATGTCAATTTCGTTTGATAGGTTGATGTGGGAGTTTAATGAACCTATAGCCCATTTTTGGGGTATTGCAGCAGTAGGTTGACTATTATCAAAATTTCTCAATTCAAATGCTATCAACTTGGCTATTAATGAGTCCAACATGACTTTATCTAGATCAATAGATCTTAACTCTTGAATAGAAGAAACTCTAATTGCATACCTGGGTCTAAGTGTTGTGAGAATTTTACTTACAACATCATCATCTTCAAGATTTCCTCTAGCTCCTCTGATAGCAAAAACAATCCCTTTTTATCTTTATACTGTATTGTGTGATGTTTCCTTCATGTTGCATCTTTATTTCATCATACTTTGCTTTAATACTATCAACTTTAGCCTTTAGAACATGTGCATCACCTCTGTAGACATTCTTCAACTTATCCCACATATCTTTTTTATTATCCATGTGTTTTATATCAACATATTCAACATCAGTTAGGGCACTTGCAATCTCTATCATTACTGAGTTGTGTATCAACAATTCCTTTTTCTCATATGTAGTAAGTATTCTAGTAGGTGTTCTGTACTATGAGGTAAGATAGCCGATTGCTATCTTTGACAGTCCTGACAAATGTAACTTCATTCTACTTTCTTAATTCATCATCTATTCTTCACTTTTCTTTAGATCTTCACTATCTCTGATAAGTCTTCTTTTGTACCAATAAGACTTTATTCAGTGTATCGATAAGACAATAGTTTACCAGTAGGTACCTTAATCAAATTACCTTCACCTTGGTAAACTTGGGTGCTTCCTTCCTATACATCTTCAGATCTTTTCCCTAAGTGGTTAAACTTTCTGAATTAGGGAACTTAGCTTTGATAACAATTATAGGTATAATATTGATTATTGAGGGAGGGGTGAAGATCATAGAAGAATACAAAGAAGAACATAGAATTGAATTGGTATGTGTAATCAGATAATAATAGGATCAATAGAAACTTGAAATAACATATAAAATCTCAACCACAAAGAGATTGTTAGAGAAATTAGTATTCCCAATATTCAATAAAGGATGCAAGACAAATAATAAGCTTAATCAATCAAATATTGTGAAATCAATCCAAAACATGAATATGCAAACCATAAAATCCTTCCTTGGTGCTCTCCTTCTCATGCAATTTGGGCTCTCAGAATTGAGCTCAAGATCGTGCCAGCTAAGAATTCAAAGCAATTGTGGTTACCAAAATCAAAGGTTTGGCTCTCTATTTATAAGATTTTAGGGGTTTCAACCAAGAATCCATGATTGAAGGGTTGTTTGACTGTGATTGAGGAGTTGAACTCATAGTGAGTGAGAGTTAAACTAAGTTGATTGCTTAGTTTAACAAGATTGATTGATCTATCAGCAAATAGATTGGAGAGATGACTTGAATGGACTAGTGAATTAACTGATTGCATGGATGAGTCAATTGACTACATGGATTAGAAGACTAAATTGATGGAAGACTTAACTGATTGCTGAGGGAGGAATTAACAATGTGGATTGAATAGTTAGGAGAGGGAATTGTGGACTTAAGAGCTCTGATTGAAAAGCTAACTCAAAGTGAGTGTGAGTTAGGATTTAGGAGGATAATTATGATTTAAATAAATAGAATATTATTTATTTGCACATGTGGAGATATTTTATAAATAAATAATTAGTTATTTATTTATGAGAGGGATTGTTAGTTGTAATTAAATAAATATAATTTATTTAATCATGAGAGGGGAATAATTAATTTAATTAAATAAATATCATTTATTTAATCATGAGATAGAATTTGATTTAATTATTACAAAAAATGCAATAATTAGGAGGGGGAACATTAATTAAATTTGGTTATTTAATTAATAATTATAAGATAAGGTATAACTAAATAAGCTTATTTAATTAATTATATTATAGATGAATAGAATGATGAATTAATTGTTTAGAAGCTCAATAATTAAAGTAATTAATTAAAATCACTTAATTATGGAATTTAGGGAGAATGATGATTTTGATCTTAGAATATGGTAGAATGACACAATTAATTAAATAATAAATATTATTTAATAATTAAGGAGGAATGTTATTAGAGCAATAGGCCATTTTTAAGTGTCTACATTTTGCCCTTCTTTGATACAAGGCATTTTAGGCGTTGTTTCAAAAAATAATAAAAATTATGCCCTAGTATGCCCCAACAGGAACAATGTGACAACGAGGTAAATGATGCCCCCTCAAGAGATTATTTGTGCTAGAAATACATGAACGATCTCTTGAAAGAAGATTTATATTAAATGATGTAAGAAAATAATAATTAGTAAGAAGTGAAGAATGTTGGTAGCCTGTGATGATTGTTTGATCAATATTGGACATAGAGATTGTTGATAAGAATCATGTTTGGTTTTAGGAAGGACCCATCCTCTATAAGACTAGCTACAATGTCTGGTTTTGGGGAAGACCTACCCTGTATAAGACAAGAGACAACATCTAGTTTCAGGAAAGAAACATCTTCATGTATAAGAGAAATGATTATGGAATGAATGACCAATTGATTTGACTATTTTGACAAATAAATTGAGTGATAGAAGAGATTTGATTGATAGAATAGGTTAGACTGATAGAAGATATTAGTAAAGAAACCTTAGAAGATGATAGATAGGGGATGAAAGAATGATAATAAATTCTTGATTGAAACCCTTAGATTATAGTAAGTAGAGATCTTAATGCTTTAATAACCATGCTTTTGATTTCCAACTAATTTCAGTTATTTATTTATCATCATTGACCAACTATTATTATAGAAAAAATGGATACCATCTTACCAAGATATGAAAGATCTAGGTATAGTTATCCTCTTGCATTGAAAACAGGCACACTGAACAGACAAGGAATGTGGGCCAATCCATCTAGGTCAAGCATTCAGAGTCAAGGTATGTGTGGTGTATCACAACCAAAGTATCCATTGCAATGTTGCAAATTGGATATTTGTATATGGATGTGAAGGCTCTTATCACAGACACTCAGATTGCTCTTTTAAGACTTCATGAAAAACATTCCACAAACAAAAACAAAGAAAAAATAAGTCATGAACCATCATGGTATCTCTAAATCACTTGTGGACATCGCGGAGATGTGTAAGAACATGACTTGGGAAGATCAAGACATAATAAGACTAACTTGACTCAACAAGTTGCAACAGTACTGATTATGTGTCTGTGTTTTTGCAATAGTTTGGACATTGAATTTTGGCATATTGTTGATGCTATCCGATTTCAAGAAAAAGGTACCCCATGTAAGACTGCTCCGTCTGATTTCGAGTGTTCCTTCCCTTGTCTAAGAAAACATAATTTTTGACAAAATGCTTTGTTGTGGGATTGATTAATAGATAAGACAGTTTTGGTAGTGTAGTTGAGGACTTGTTGACTAGTTTTTCCTATTTCGACTTGGTTCCGCTGAAGCTTGTATGTGTTGTATGTTGTCGTTCAATGCCTGGTTTTGAAATGCCAAAGAATTGGTTATGTACAAAGGAGATTTATTGTAGGATTTTTGTTGATTGTTTTTCGATTTGTTTGGTTGTCTTCAACAATTTTTGGATCTTTTGCGAATGATTTTGGTCCATCATAGGGTTCATATGTTTGGAGTCGAGGTATGTACGGCGTATCACAAAAAGTGAAGGCTCTTATCAAAAACACTCTAAACATGGTCATCTTTAGATGAATGTTTTATATTTTTCGATGTTTTTTATTATTTTTGAAGGTTTCAATATGTTTTTGGAGTTTTACAGGATGATTTTGTGCTATTTTTGTTGTTTTGAAGGACTCTTTTTTCATTTTGAGGATTTTTTTAAGAATTTTTTTTGCAATTTTTTGGTATATTTTTACAATTTTTTACAATTTTTTTTTTGTATTTTTTCATGACTTGATGAATCACGACGTTGGGGTGCCCCCCAATCAGGAGAGAATGGGAATATTAGTGTGGAATGGCCATGATGGACTGACTTAGTGTGAAATATGATAGGATGTGCTAAGACAAGGTTAACTGACAAATTTCAAGCCATGATGGTGATGACCACTGATTTTATTGTAGGGAATACAATATCCTAGAATGACATGTGATATTAGGTTGGAGACATGATAGATGGTGGAGCATGATCTCTACACATGGTGCTTAATTACCTGGTTTTCACCATAATACTTGTCCAAGGCACCACCAAAGTGGTTTTCACCGCAGGACATATTTATTTTTCTTATATTTCTATTTTTGTGTTACCAAAGATGCCTGATTGCCAGGTTTTCACTTTGGTAACCTTTTTTTGTTTTTGGACTACTCTAAGAGCTATGTATAGAACTTGCATAGATGCAAGATATTGATGGAGTCTAGTAGAGGCTCTCCCTCTGATGTGGATATATGATATGCTCCAGACCCATATATTGCAATGATGATGTAGGGACCCAACCAATTTGCTTCAAAATTTGTTGGTTTTTCTCGTTCAACTTGGTTTTTCTGATTTTCTGTTAGAACCAAGTCACCCACTTCAAAAGATCATGGCATGAACTTCTTATTGAAAATTCTCCTGAGATGGTGTTGATATACTTGCAAGTGTGTTAGCACTTTGTCTTTTTTCATCTAGTAACTCTAGCTCTTGTAGTCATGATACTCGGTATTCCTCATCTAAAATGATGTGCTAAAGGGATATGTCTAGTAAAGGGAGCTCGACCTCTATTGGCAAGATAGCTTTGGTATCATACACTAGTTAATATGGAGTGGCTCTTGTGAGGGTATGAAAACTAGTGTGGTATGCCCATAAAGTGGGGTTGAGTTGGAGGTGCCAATCCCAACGAGCGTCATTGACCATCTTTTTCAAGGTTTTTATGATTATTTTATTTGTAGCCTCAGCCTGGTCATTACCTTGGGGGAAGTAGCGTGAAGAATAACTATGATGGATGTGGAATTTGGCACAAATCTCTTTCATTTGTTTATTCTTAAAAGGGAAACCATGATCGGTGATAATGGTTTATGGAACTTTGTATCGGCTTATGATATAATTTAAGAGGAACTTGGAAATTTGTTTGCCGATAGTATAGGTTATTATGATTGCTTCGACCCACTTCATAAAATATTCAGTGTCTATGATTATGTACTTATGACCGTCAGAGGATAATGGGTGGATCTTTCCAATGAGGTTAAACCCCCACTATAAGAAAGGCCATGGTGAAGTAAGTGGTTGCAACCCCTGAGCTAGTGCATGAATGAGGTTCCCATGAATCTGACACTTTTTTCATTTTTGAACAAATGAGAAAGCATCTTTTTCCATAGTGGGCCAATAATACCTAATTCTGAGAATTTTCTTTGCTAAGGTCAAGCCATTAGAGTGGGCACCACAAATGCCATCGTGTACTTCTAATATTAGTGATTGTGATTCTTCTAAGTTGAGACATCATAAGAGTGTACCATCCAGACTTCGTTTATAGAATGTATTGGCAATGATGGTGTAATGGGAGGCTTTCCTTATTAAGGACTTCTTTTGGTTACGAGATAATTCTGGAGGGATATTTTGGATAGTGAGATAGTCATAGATGTATTGGTACCAAGGATAATTAGGACCAACAATTTCTCACACAACCTCAGACTTTGGGACCTTGAATGTAGGGACCATAAGTTGTTCTACAATAAACTCACATTGTGTCACCTTGGGTGACATGTCCAGCATAGAGCCTATAGTAGCCATATCATTTGTTTCCCTATTTCTTATCCTAGGGATTTTCTCGAATGTTATCTGCTTAAAGTGTACTTTGAGGTCTTTTGCCATAGCCTTGTACAAAATTAATTTATCATCTTTGGTGTCGTAACTATTGTTGACTTGATTGATGATTTGTTGAGAATCCCCATAGACTTGTAGTTTTTGGATATCCCACTGGATAGTTGTTTTTAGCCCATGAGTAATGCTTCATATTCTTCTATGTTGTTGGTGCAATAAAACCTTAGCCTGTAAGATCTAGGAATGGATTCTCCTTGAGAATTTATGAAGACTATGTCGGCTCCTAATCCTTTTTGTGTATGGGAGCCATCAAAATATAACTTCCATTGTTTTTTCTGTTCTATAGTAAATATCCCTTCATCGGGAAATTCTATCAACATCAAATGAGTAGACGGTAGAGGTGCATCTGCTAGTTGGTCTGCAATTGCTTGGCCTTTGATTATTTTTCTATCAACATAGTCTATGTCAAACTCACTTAGTATCATGACCCATTTGGCAAGGTGCCCTGTCAGTGCTTCTTTGTTGAGTAGATATTTTAATAGGTCAATCTTGGAAATGAGGATTGTCTTGTGGCTCAACATATAATGTATAAGTTTTTATGAGGCAAAAACTACTGCCAAACATGCTTTTTCAATAGCAGTGTAATTCAGTTCATAAGCCCCAAGTGTCCGACTGATATAGTATATGGCCCTTTCTTTTCCTTTTGAGTCATTTTGTGCCAGTAATGCCCCCAATGAGTTTTTGTTGTTGAGATATACAATAGTACAGGCTGATCTAGAATTGGTGCTACTAAGACTGGTATTGATAGTAGGTAGTTTTTTAGTATTTGGAAGGCCTCTTGACAATTCTCAATCCATTCAAATTTTATGTCTTTATGCAATAGGTACTGGAATGGGTGGCATTTTTCTTCCAGATATGATATAAACCTTCTTACCAATTGTAACATACCTTGTAAGCTTTTCAAATTCTTCAGATTTGTTGGGGGAGGCATTGCAATTATAGCTTGAACCTTTTTAGGGTCGATCTCTATTCCTCTCTAGGAGATAATAAATCCCAACAACTTTCCTGATGTGACTCCAAAGATACATTTATTTGGGTTTAGATAGACTTTATACTCTTCAAGTTTATCAAATATTGGGGCTAATACTGCTATGTGTAAATTTATCTCTAGGGAATTCTCTAATATGTCACCGACATAATCTTCCATGGTGATATGCATCATGTCATGAAAGATAGTCATCATTTCCCTCTGATATGTAGCTCCAACATTTTTTAGCCCAAATGGAATTACACACCAACAATAGGTGCCCCAAGCACAAGTGAAAGTTGTTTTGTGTTGATCTTCAGGTGCAATTTTAATCTAGTTGTATCTAGAGAAACTATCCATTAGTGATAGCATCTTATATCCAGAAGTGAGATCTACTATCATGTCAATATTTGGTAAGGGAAAGTCATCCTTTGGACATGCCAAATTCAAGTCTTGAAATTCAGTGCAAATTCTTATGGCGCCACTTGCTTTTGCCACTAGTACTAGATTTGAGATCTAATCAGCATAGTCTATAGATTTTATGAAACCCACATCCAGCAATTTCTTTAGTTCTTCTTTGACTAATAATGCAATCTTGGGATGCATCTTGCAGAGTTTATATTTGTATGGATTTTCCCCCAGCTTTAGTGGCAAATGGTGAAGTACTAACTCATGATCTAATCCAGGCATGTCTGAGTATGACCACACAAAGTTAATTTGTCAATCTTTGAAGAAATAGATGAATTTATTTTTTTCTTCTTCTATTAATGACTTTGCCAAGTGTATCAATCTTTGTGTTTCCATAGTGCCAATGTTTATTATCTGAGTTTTCTCTGCTTGAAGAGGTGACTGCTCTTTAGTAATGGGAAGTATATCAATCTCTCCATCCTTGGGTGCCTTAGAGAGGTTTTCACCCTTAGATACATCTTTTTTCTTTACTATTTTACAACAAGTGGGTGCTTTCCAGTTTTCACCGAAGAGCCTTATGTTCTCTTTTTCACCTTTTTGACTAGAGGATTGATATAACTCCCAAAGTATGTTGTTCTATCTAGTTCAATTCTAAAACATGCCTTGTGGTCCCCCATAGGTATGCTTTGTCTTAACCCAAATAATTTAGAAATAGCTTCATCATTCTAAAAAACATCTATGATTGGTGGATTTTGTTGCTCCCAATCTATAAGGTCGGGGTAAACCAAGGCTATGTTATCCTTGGTTAGGAAGGAATAGATGGGAATACAATGTCTTGCATTGTTGGACCCAATTTTATTGGGAGACTTATGATGCCATTGGAAGGCCGTTCTTCATCATCATAGGTTCTTATTATGATCTTCTTGGTGATATATACACAACTCTCAGAATAGCCCAATGCTTGTATCAATTTTAGGGTACAAATATTTAGATCTTCTCCTCCATCTATCAAGACTTGTCTAATTTTGTGAAGGTGGATGAAAACTTCTAGGTGTAAAGGATCATTGTGAAATGGTTTGTGTGTTGGAAGATCTTTTTTAGTGAAGACCACATGATGTGGAGTGGATAGATACCCTACCATGGCTTGAAACTCATCAACTTCTAGATATTTTGTGACATTTGACTATTGTAGGTCTGTGTCTAAGACTATTTTATGTTCAGGTGAGATACAAAGTAGTTCTTAGATAGAGATTTATGCTGGAGTCTTTTTTAGATGGTCTATCAGATTGTACTGACCTCATATTGGGATAAATGACTTACTGGGTATAACAGATTTCAGTGTGGCTCCTTGTACTGATATTTTGGTATGATGAGTGGTAACAACACAACTTGTTTCTAAACCTTGGATGGTGATGGTGTTTATCATTAAATTAGGATCTATCTTAGTGTAAGTAAGTTTTTCTTAGTTGTTTGTTCCTAAGGTAGAGGCCTTACCTTTGTCGTGATTCATCAATGGGGTTTGGAAAACCTTATGGTCTTAGTTGGTGGTGCCAGAGTTTGACCACTTCAATCTCACCACGATTGATGAAATCTTGGACAATGTGTTTTAGTTGCATACAGTCAGATGTCTTATGTCCCTTTGTTCTATGATAGTCGCAATACCCATGGTCACCCACCATGTTGGTTTTCCAGAACCTTCATAGTGTCTTATCTTAAGAAAAGTGATTGAGAGTGACTGTATTAGTTTCTTTAGGATTGTCTCAAGAGGTTCTATAAGAGGTGTAAAATCTCATCGAGGAGTGGGGTTCCTTCTTGCATAAATTTGTTCGGTAGTAGTATATGCTTGTTCTAGAGTTTTCCTTGGAGTTGTGTTGTTAACATTGTGGGTTGTTGGTTGGGTATGTTGGATTGGTGCTGGTGCTTGTACACATAGCACTGTTTGTGCCATTTTAGCATTTATAACCCCATTATTTTTCACATTCTTATTTTTGGACCAGTATTTAGTTTTTTCATAAGGTCTTGGAGTAGTGGTCTCTTTTTTGATGATTCCCTTCAAGGTGAGGGATCTTTCTTCTTTTAGCCCTTTCTCGGATAGTTCTTCAAAGGTCTCAATGCGTTGGGAGTTAAGTTCACACATTAGGTCTAGCTGACAATTTTGAATGAACATGTGGATCTTTTCTTTAATTGGAACATGGAAGGATGCCTTGGAGGCAACATTTATCCAACGTTGTAGGAAAGAGGAAAAGATCTCTCCGTTCTTTTTCTTGGTAGTGAAAAGATTCATCAATGTTACTTCCATGATAAGGTTGTGTGAATAGTGTGATATGATTTTTTTTGCTAGTTTGTTCCATCTCCTTATCCTAGGAGAGAGTCTAGAAAACTAATCCATGGATGTACCACTAAGCCTATGTGGAAAAAGTATCATAAGATATGTGTCATCATGAGCAACTTCCATGCAATCTGTAAAAAAATCCCTTATGTGATCGTGGGGATCACCCTTCTCCTTGTACCTATCAAACTTAGGTTTGACAAAATTGGTTGGAAAAGGTGCAATATTGATGCAAGAGGGGATAGGAGGGGCCAAAGAATGGCACACCCTACCATGTCCACCTTGTAGAACAACATGCGAAAGTAAAAAACATACAAAAATGAGAGAGAGAATGAAAATCTTTCATATATTATATTCAAATTGATTCATACATGCTGGGCTGTAAGGCCTTCCTAGTTACGGCCAGATATTACAATCAAGTACAAAAGTCCTCAAACATGTGAGGATCTGTAGATAAACTCTAATCTTGTATCTCCTATCTTCTATCCAAATTGACTCCTAAAACTCTAACCAAATAACTACATTTATACAAGAGGCTACCAAACTGAGTCAGCCTTTAGATCCATAATCAATAGAAGGAATGACCAGATCTAGGTCCAAATGCTTCCTAATAATGGATGCCAGCATTAAATCCATGACCCATAATAAATGCACAAGTCGGCCTCAACAGAAACTCAAAAGAAACTAGTCGGTAAGCAAAACCAACCGAGTGCCAGACAAGCATCACTGAGCACCAGGGAGATTCATCGAGCACCAAAGAGATGACTGGCCAACACCAATGAATGAAGGAAACTGAGCAACACAAATAAACTCAAATATGTTTTTGGTGACACGGGATTGCCAAGGACTCGAGATGCTCTTGCATCACACATGCAGTGTCCTATCAAAAGGATAAGGACTAAGGTCTACTATGTTGTAGGACCTTTTAGAAGTGCTTGTTTGTAGATTCATGAACTATTGTTGAAGTGTTTGTAACTGCTAAGCAAGTAGATCAGTAGTAGGTGGTTTTGCAAGAAGTGTGTTAGGGTTACCAAAAGGGGCTCCACTATTTTGAGATGTTGCGAGTATATACGGTGGCAGAACATACTGAGATGTTGGGGTGTATTGAGGTACTGAGATGTATTGAGATGTTGGATTATGCTAAGGTATTGGAATGTACTAGGGCACTGGATTATGCTGAGGTACTGCTATCTATTGGGGTGTTGGATTATGTTGAGGTACTGGTATCTTTTGGGGTGTTGGATTATGCTGCAATACCATATTATGTTGGGGTGCTAGATTGTGCTAAGGTATTAGATTGTGTTGATGTATTGTTGTAAGATGGGAAGTGTTAGGCCCACTTGCCATCATATTTTGGATGAAACTAGAAAATATTGTTGAGTAATCTGGATTAGTTGGAGGTGCCCCTTGACTAATTTGGGGATGTCCTTAACTGGAAGAGACACCTAGTGGGGCACCACTAGGAAGATTTGGTTGAGGTGCTTCCAGTAGGGGTAGTCCCTTCTTTGGTTGGGGAATTATGCTGGAGGAACATGTTTCCATCATTTTTGAAATACTCATAGGATGAGTCAAGGACAATATAGATGATGTTGTTGTGGTAGCAAGTGTAGCAGATGTAGATGGAAAACTAGCAAATAAGGAATTGGTGTACTGGATCTCTAAGGTATTGGAAGATGTGGTGACTTGGGAACCATTTTGCATAGAATTGGTAGATGGGATGACTGAACTAATTGGTAGGGGTTTTGTCGAGGCTACCCAAGATGGTGGTACATGTATGTCTTCCACTATGCTGGATGTGTCAAACCCAACTGGTAATTTAGAACCTTTTTGTATGAGCATGTGAATGTATTTGTTTGGGTCAGCCTCTATCATGGATTCTAAGATTTCTTTAATATTGTCATCACATAAAACATCATCAATCTCTTCTTTCATACATTTGGCTTTGATTTTTGTGGGGATTAGCTCATGTAGTTGTAAAGTATCATCTAGTGTTTTCTCTTGGCGCAAAAAAATCTCAAAATTGTTATAGTTTAGTGCCAAGGTTCTTGGTGCAAATTCAATTTCTTGATGGAGATCATGGTTAGGGATTTGATTATACTCCATTGTGTCCTTACTCTTCTTCAATCACATATTTGGCATATGAAAGTCTATGATGAATATGGGACAACTAAGGAAAATAAATTCTATCATTTTTAGATTTTTTGATATGGGATGATAATACAAACTAGGATGAATAATCAAATATGATGTCTAAGGTGTAAGTTTCTTACCCTAAGAGAGATTCTAGAAAATTTGAAGGTAAACCCTCTAAGAAAAGACCCAAATGATAATGAGGACTATCTTGACACCAAAAGGTAGGATAAAAGTGATAAATTATGGCAATAATGTCTGTCTAAGACAAATATTAACCAAAATGACAAGGTGCCTATGCTGAGGCTAGTAGATAAAGATAATGATGATGATGTCAAGATAAAACATAATACCACTATAGGAATTTCCTAAGAAAATGGACTCTCTAATTTTCAAAAATGACTCTAGGAAGTGTAATACTTTAACCCTTAAAGATGCATGCTATGTTTTTGAGATTTTTATTTATTTTGGAGACTAAAATGATGACTATGCAAAAATGCAAGATTCTAAGATATGTCTATCTAAGTATACCGATCACAAGGAACCAATATGAATGTTTGTAGGACCAATTATTTTTAGTATAAATCTTGGAGAACAAAATCTTGTAGGACAAATGTTGTGGGACCAATTGTTGTAGGACAAATCTTGTAGGACCAATTGTTGTAGGACAAATCTTGTAGGACCAATTATTGTAGGAAAAATGTTGTAGGACCAATTGTTGTAGGACCAATCTCAACAAACTCAAAATCAGTGTGTAGCTGCAAGACTGACTCAAAAAGAAATGATCTATGTATATTCAACAACTTTTTCAAGCTGCAAGTTTTCACGAAATCAATCACAACGGAAGCCGTATACAAGAAGTTTAATCTATGGTCAAATTTGGATTCATCTGAAATATTATAGGCCCATTGCTTGGGTCTATGTTAGCTCACACAACATAAGTGCCACACAACTAGAGCTAAAAATTCCCTTGAAGGTGCATGTGCTATCGCATTTTCTGGGAATTGTTGTCATGTTAGCAAAGATCTCTTTTGCAACACAATATCCATGGAACATATATGATGGGAATCTTGGGGGGGATTCTTTTTTAGCCTCCCCTTGCACTATAATAAGACAAATGTTCAGAGGTAAACCAGGTGGCCTTTAATTAACAGGTTGTAGTAAGTTCTGTGGAGTCTCCCCAATCGATTTGTACATGCGTGACTCACTTAAGAGCCTAGTTGACCATGTTGGTTGCTTAGGGATACTTCACCCAGTCTAGACTATCATCAACACACCTCACCTGAGCTTGAGGAGATAAGACCAACATTTTCTTAGAGTCTTATTTATATACTAACCAAAAGGATTTTTCAGTTTGAGGTCGACCTCTATAATGGGTTAAGTGAACCCTCCAGAGATGCCTCTCTAAAAAAAAGGTTGCTAATCTAACAGATTGTGCAAGCACACCCAGAACTTCAAACACCAGGTTAATCGTATTAAGCACCAATAGTCAAATTTAAACCGAGCTATCATCCATATAAGCATGTATGAGTTCAATTTTAAGCCCAAACTAAATGAGCATTATTTTGTCCAATTTTAGATGCACCAAAGTCCAAATGTATTTTTCCTTGTTTGATTTTATTGCACCAATCACAAATGTTCTTTGCCTTGTTCAATTTTTAACCACCATGTCAATTTTAAGAACCAAAATGAGATATGGAATGTGAAGTTTGAGCATGCATTGTTTTTTTTAAAGCACCAAAATGAAAGATGAATTGATTTAGATTAACAAGATTAAAACATGCTTCCAAGCTGCATGCTAAAAAGAAAGGTTAGTACTAAAATAAAAACCTTCTTCTCTGATTTATACCTCCAAAGCGTTGATTTCTTATTTCTTCACTAGTATCTTGTTCTGTTTTAACTTTCTTTCTCTTCTTCTCTACTCAATGAGCTCCTCAATCTTGACTTTTTTGTTTTGTTTTGTGCTTTTGATGGTTAAGGGCATTACATCAAGTACGTATTTTCAACAATGAAAATGCATCATTTTACAATAGAGAATGAGATTTAGATGGAAGAGAAAGAAATCTTATTTTGTAGTTTTGAAACAATGTTTTTCATAAAATGATTATCACCTGCACCTCCACACAAAAAGAAAAGTTTTCAAAGATCTATATAAATATGTATATATATTTTTTTCAAAAATATTTGTCATCAAAATTAAAATCATAGAGAATAGACCCCCTGTATAATTTCAAAATATTTCCAAAAATATAAAATTTTCAAAGAAATATGTTTATTTGTGTCCATAAATATTTTTTTATGAAATATCATAAAAAAATTATTTAAAATAAAAAAATCAAACAAATATGAAATTTGGACTGTAGCTTTCTTATGTCAAAAGAACCCTAAAAAAAATTTTCAAATCATAATTCTTAATTTTGTGCTCTCGGGACCCATTTTATCATAACAGACTAGTTTTAATAGATCTACCTTTTTTGAAAATATTTCCAAACAAAATTTAAATAACAGAGAATAGACCCCCATTAGAATTTTGTGAGATTTCAAAAAATGTAAAATTTTCAAAGAAATATGCTGATTTGTGCCAAAAATTGTTTTTTTATGAAAAATTATAAAACAATTATAACAAAATAAAAAAATCTGAAAAAAAATCCAAATTTTGGATTGTAGCCTCTTCGTATTAGTGCAAATCTGCAAAAAAAATTCAAAAAAAAATTCCAAGTTGTTTGAAAGATATGACCAAATTTCACGTCGGGTTCACCATTTGTAATCAGGTAATAATAGTATCAATAGAAACCTGCAATAACATATAAAATATCAACCATAAAGAGATTGTTAGAGAAATTAGTATTCCCAATATTCAAGAAATGATACAAGACAAATAATAAGCACAATCAGTCAAATATTGTGAAATTGTAATGTCCCCACCAGGGAACCCATAAGGAATCAGGTCTATGACCTAAAAATTACAACTAACAAATTTCCTTTTTATAACATTCTAACATATCATCATTACCATTCACAAGTATATTCCTTAAGGTTCCCTTAATGAATTCATTTACCATTAGCAAGCATTGCATTTTACTACTTAATCTAACGAATTCCATTTCCACTTTAATTTACATTGAGACATTGCTTTCATTCCACATCGAAACCAATTACATTAATGAGCTAATTGAACTCATTTTATTTAACTAATTTGCATAAATATTCACTTTTAGAAATGAATCAGAAGCACATCATTTATCTAATACACTAAATAAATTTATCCTTTCCTCTTTCATTTGTTTTCTCCTTAACCTTATCTATGCACTATCATCACATAAAATTTCTATTAAAAGTCCTTACTTACCATTTTCATTTCAAGGATCTGAAAATAGAAGAAGAGTAACATACTTAACCATCTATTACTAACCAATTTAACTCATTCATTGAATCATCTTTGTCGAGCTACCACAAATCATCTATGTCATTGTATATATCGAGTTTAAGGACTAAGATTAAAACCTAGTTTGAATAACCACACATCATTCTCATTGAACTATACATTTAAGAAATCACATCTCATTACTACTTTCAATAACATACATGTTTTCTTTCCATTATTATTTTCACCTGAAGATAACCAACAACCCTTAGCATATCTTTTTACTATTCCACATATCAAAATTAGTTTCCTATAAGAAGTTTACATCCATAAGTACTTTGCATTACAAGGTTTTCATAGAATCATTTCTTTTAATTTCATTTTAAAACGCAGAAGAGAGATAGGGTAGGAACTATTTAAATATAATCCATAATTGATTTACCAATATTTAATCCCCTTTTTAGATTTCTAAAACTGCCCTTCCCATATACATAACATTCTTTCTTCTATTTACAAACACAATTAGAATTACAATTACTGCACATGGCCCGAAGGCATACAAAGAAATAATTACATCAAGTTTCACAAGGGCTTACAATACATCTTTACATCTTGATTACAAAAGATAGAGAAACATGATACAAGAACATAAACTTCACCATTGAACAATTTAGGATCTAGGCCATGACATGAACCACAAACAATACCTCGAAAGAGATTTTCTACCCAACCATGTGAAATTGGTAAAGTTCCACCCCCCGTGCTAGGAGATAGAACCAAGGTACTCTCAAGACCTTAAGGCAATCTAAGTCTCAAAAACCAATCAATCCAAACTCAAAAGAAATAAGAGTAAAGCACATAAAATATCATCATACTATAACATCGAGGTCAAGGTTCTAGGATACCACCTAAGTGAGTCTCATCACACAACCTATGTATTGGGATCCACCCTGGAAACCATGTAACCCTGGTCCCCCCTTTATGAATGGGTGAACCCACAATACTGGGTTACACTTTTTCAGAGGAAGGAATCCCTCCTGAAAAGCATTTTTGGCAAAATATTTTTTATCAACTTTCGATAGAAACTAACTTCAACTTTCGATCGTAAGTACTAAACTTACGATCGAAAGTTCCTTAGTAACTTTCGATCGAAAGTTACCAAGGGACTTTCGATCGAAAGTCCCCTAGTAATGACTTTCGATCGAAAGTCATTAGTTAGGGTTTTCTTTGGCAAAAATCCCTTATTAATGACTTGACTTTCGATCAAAACTAGATGACTTTTGATCGAAAGACCCTTAGTATGGACTAAATTTTGCATTTTTTGCCAAAGTAATTTCGATAGAAAGTACTTTCGATTGAAAGTGCCTAAAATGGGAGATGGTTTCAAGTTTTCAACAAATTCTGGGAATTTCATGGCTTCGGGCCTCAAGTGCGCTGATCAAATGGATGAATAAAAAGACATCCTTTTGCATACAACAAGTACTTGGAACTAGCTTTCTAACGATTACATATTTGACTATTTTTAAATTTATCATGTGTATGATTTTTGACGTTAAATGAATGTAAGTTTTTTATCAAATATAAACCTCTGAGTTTGACGTTCAACGAAAAATAGTAAAACAAGGAATTTTTTTTTGGAAAAATAACAGTGCCCTCCGTATTCGAGTCTACTTTCTATTAAAAAAATAATAATTGAAATTTGATAAATACACAATAAGTTATAAGCTATGTAGTCAAGGCAGGTCAAAATTTTGGTTTAGTCAACTTCAAACGTTAATAAAATATGCAATAATAGTGATAATGTCATCAAACTAGTTGCATGCCCTCTGTATGGATGTTACAAAACTAAATTCAAAAGAATCGCATTCATATCTATTTTACAAAAAAAGTTATGCTCTATGAAAATAGTGTTACTATTTGAAAATGACGTTTTCAGCACCATACAAGTTTTCATGGGAGAAAGAAAAAAGTATTCAAATAAATTAAAAAATAAAAAATAAAAAAATATTTAGAAACTAGACATAAAATCCTAAAAGACTCTAATTTACTTCATCCTCCGATTTCGAGCGGTTCAACAGCAGTATGCATCCGAATCTGAAAGTTTTTCTCAAAATGTAGAGTACAGTGTCCGTTCAGGCTAAAAAGTGTAACCCACTATTGTGGGTTCACCCGAATAGGGATCCACCCTAACAGTTATCCCTGGTCCTGGTACTCCAATAGGTCTATGTGGCATTATTATATTTTCTTTCATTATCTTTTAAAACCCCATTCCTAGGTTAATTTTTTTTAAGGTTATCACTTGATTACAAACCCACCCATAGGATCAGTTGGCAACCACTTTGGGTTCCAACACCTATGTTGAGCCACTCACCTAGGGTTCCTAGTCCCCTACCCCATCACAAGCTATAAATACAAGATAATACTCCCAAGTCATGATTCATAGGTTTAGGAAACTCTCTTGCACACTCAAGCCCTCAGGATGAGTCCTAACCTTAAAATAACACTTCCATGTCCTGATTCATAGGTTTAGGAATCTCTCCTGCACACTCAGGCCCTCAGGATGAGTCCTAACCTTATCCATGTACATACAAGAACCATAGGAAGGATGTCTACCATAAGACATCATAAAATACAACATATAACTTTCCACATGCCTAATTAACACAACATTCCCTAGTTTGTTTTATAAGTCTAGGGAACCCTCATGTGCTTGAAATTTGGCTAAGTCTGGAATTTTTCAAAAATCCCAAAATATGGAATCTGCATCTTAACTCCTATGAAGCTGGAACCTATCTCAAACATCCTGAAAGGTATTTATACAAATATAACTTAAAGTATAACAAATTAAATAAATCAGAATTATACTTAAATGTTATATTTGTTTAAATCCTGCCACCAGAAAGAGTCCTAGCCTCATAACATGAAATCAAGTATATACCAAAAACTAAAACATCATAAGTAACACCATAAAACATCAGCCAAACAAATGATGGACATACATAGGTGATACAAATTGTAGTCCAATCATATAAAGGAACGAGTTATAGAGGTTCTAAGCAAAAAAAACTGCAATTTGTAAGCCCCTGAAACCCTCAAAAAATCCAAATGACTTTGTATAGGAACCCATACGACAATGTATGCATTCCCATATCACATTTGACCAAGTGTCATATGGGTATTAGTATAATGTCGTACGACACTGCAAGATGATTTCACAAAATTGAATTCAAAACTTCCTGAAAAGGTCAAAAATTAACTTTTTTAGGCATGGAGAGTGCCTGGGAAAGGTTCCCTAAGGTCAACCTGATGTAGGGACCTCAGTACCAAATCCAAAAAACATCCTCAACACTACCTAAGTCTCAGACAAGATTAATCAAATGAAAACAATAAATCACAAAGAGGCCTGCATAAGCAACAATGGGGAACAAAAATTGCATCTCTTCCCTAAACCTCCCTAACCCTTCCTAATTCTTCCTTAACATCCCTAATCCATTCAATAACAATAGAATACACCATCCTAAGCAATCAAAAGCATTCCTAAACTTCCAGGAAAGAGTTCATAACCCAAAAAATCATACAAGCATGCTTAATTACTTCCCGGATGCATAATTAAATACACAGAAAACATAACATATACATTTCCTTTTTCCAATTCACGGTAAAATATCATATACTAATCCAATAACATAGAATTCATATACAAACACACACACAAGGAGAATAGATAATTCTTCCCAGATTTAGACCCTACCTGGGGTCCTATGGAGAATCCTCTTCCAATGGCTGGAGTGGACTCTGCAAATCTCCAAGCTCTAAGTTGGTAGCCTCATGGATAGCTTCCCTCTGGAAACCAATCTTCCTCACACAAACTACACATACAAGCTCCTCACAAAACTAGAGAGCACTCTCACTCTCATAGAAATAAAAATGAACTTTTCGAAAAAATCAATACATAAAACCTCAAAATCTTCCCCAAAACTCTCCTCCCCAAATCACACAAAATACAAATATTTAACCTCCAACTATATGGTTGGAGGATTTTCTTTACGGGAAGAAAATTTTCCAACTTCCATAGTTGGTTGGAAAATCAAACCAATCATCCCTGTAAACACTTAATAAAGTTTTTAATAAATTTAATTAAAATTGCCTCCAAAGAAGTCAATAACAATAAGGATAAACATTAAGCTTTCAAGGAAAACATATAGCACAGCCGGAAACCAACTAGCCTAAATTCTAGGTGGTCTTGAGTTTAACTGCCTTCTAGATAGCTAGTTTTACCCCTAAGAGCTTTTCTTTTATATTCTCTTATTATTACTTTTATTTCGACTTTTTATTTAATACATTTAATACACTCTATTTAATACACTTTATTTAATATTAAAATGCCATTTACAAAAGAAAATAAAAACACATGAATAATTTTATTTATATATACATGGGTATATGCATTTGCACCCACATATACACATACTTATATAATATACATTCAATTATGACATAGATATATAGTACATAATATAGATATACATAAGGATAATTCTAACTCACAACATAAATCCCAAAATCGCATCGAATCACAAATCATAAGACCACATCATAAACTGCATTCAAATCCCTCAACTAGGGTAACCTCCTAAACATAAATCTAAGTCCACGGGTAACCTTGAGAGTAATCTTGGTAATATCTCCACACATCAACAGTTTGAGGATTTTGAAGGCATGATCATACCTATGTAGCCAGGTGGAGTCGATGTCTGATACCTACATCCTACAACACCAACCGACATGCATATATATATATATATATATATAAATAGATAGTGGCAAAAAAGGAGGGAGAGTGGGACATCGTGTGGGCCTCCTGTAGGAGTAACTACAACTACATCCCCTCATCCTACACTCACATCAGACAGTGACATCAACAGAGCATAAATGGATTAGTGTGATTAGCACAAGAATGATGTCTATTCCATATTGCATCATAACATAAAAATGTAAATTATATATTGATTTTCACAACCCAATTTCACCATTAGGCACACACTCATAATGTCTCATTATCAAATCAAGATAAATGAATCATACAATCCTCAATATATAAATCATGTCTAATCTCGAGTATAACAAGTAACATCATTAAAGTAACACATCTAACCCTTTAGTCATTATAATTAATTAACCTAAGATAATCATAAACATTAATAATGAGCATAGAAGCATTTAGGTCTATCAAGTGATCCCTTTAGCATTAAGGTATTAAACTATCACTGAAATGCAAGAATATGTATAGGAACATACTTATGCAATATTATTATTAAAATATGAAGTTGTAATGACTAGGAAGCAACCATCTCAAGAAGGATCATTCTCTTACAAAATAACCATTAAATCACTTATAACATGATCTAACTTCCTGAAGAGCATTACCAAGATTGTTAGGGTTGGAGGGGCATTACAGAAATCAATCCAAAAATTGAATATGCAAACCATACAATATTTCCTTAGTGTTCTACTTATCATGCAATGTGGGCTCTCAGAATTGAGCTCATGATCATGCTAGCTAAGAATTCAAAGCAATTGTGGTTACCAAAATCAAAGGTTTGGGTCTCTATTTATAAGATTTTAGGGGTTTCAACCAAGAATACATGATTGAAGGGTTGTTTGACTGTGATTGAGGAGTTGAACTCAGAGTGAGTGAGAGTTAAAATAGATTGATTGCTTATTTTAACAGGATTGATTGATCTCTCAGTAGATAGATTGGAGATATGACTTGAATGGACTAGTGAGTTAACTGATTGCATGGATCAGTCAACTAACTGCATGGATTAGAAGACTAAATTGATGGAAGACTTAAACAGATTACTGTGGGAGGAATTAACAATGTGGATTGAATAGTTAGGAGAGGGAATTGTGGAAATAACAACTCTGATTGAAAAGATGACTTAAAGTGAGTGTGAGTTAGGATTTAGGAGGATAATTATGATTTAAATAAATAGAATATTATTTAATTGCACATGTGGAGATATTTTATAAATAAATAATTAGTTATTTATTTATGAGAGGCATTGTTAGTTGTAATTAAATAAATATAATTATTTAATCATGAGAGGGGAATTATTAATTTAATTAAATAAATATCATTTATTTAATTATGAGATAGAATTTGATTCCATTATTATAAAAAATGCAATAATTAGGAGGGGGAACATTAATTAAATTTGGTTATTCAATTAATAATTATAAGATAGGGTATAATTAAATAAGGTTATTTAATTACTTATATTATAGATGAATAGAATGATGAATTAATTGTTTACGAGTTCAATGATTAAAGTAATTAATTAAAATCACTTAATTATAGAATTTAGGGAGAAATGATGATTTTGATCTTAGAATATGATAGAATGGCACGATTAATTAAATAATAAAGATTATTTAACAATTTAGGAGGAATGTTATTAATGTCATTGCCTTAGAGCAATAGGCTATTTTTAAGTGTCTACAATATGTTATTGTACTTCATTGGATCTGAATTAGCAAGGATAGTTCAAACTACCGATCATTTATTTCCTATTACTCTCTAACAATTATGACAGTAAAATCCCTTATTGGGTGACCCTAATAGGTCTATTGTAAAACCCTCTAACTAGGTGGCATTCACAAAAGAATGTTTAAAATCCTCTAACTAGGTTACTCCTAACATGGTAAAGAATCTAACAGGTCTCAGGGAAATATCTTAACTAGGTAGCATTTAGAGTGCTTTTGTAACCCTAATCAGGTGAGCTTTTAAAAGGGAAGGCTCTTAACTAAGTGTATTTCAAAAGAGTACAAATTTATGTGGGCATTGTTCTCACACCGTGGTTTTCACCCTAATCAGGTTTCCAAAAGATAAATACTTTTGTTATTGTTGCATGGATGATTTCATATGTTGAATGAATGCTTAATGTTGAGTGAACCAATAATGATGTTATAGGTTACAACATATCTTAATCGGTAAATCTGTTAAGAAGTATTGATTGATTCCTTCCTATACATCTTCAGATCTTTTCCCTAAGAGGTTAAAATTTTTGAATTAGGGAATGTAGCTCTAATACCAATTGTAGGTATAAGATCAATTACTAAGAGGGGGGTGAATCAGTAATCACCTTTTTGCTTAAGATTATCTTCAATTCATCTAGCTTTCTTAATTCATCATCTGTTCTTCACTTGTCTTTAAATCTTCACTATCTCTAATAAGTCTTCCTTTGTACCAATAAGACTTTATTCAGTGTACCGATAAGACAATGGTTTACTAGTAGGTACCTTGATCAAATTTCCTTCACCTCAATGGTAAACTTGGGTGCTTCCTTCCTATACATCTTCAGATCTTTTCCCTAAGTGGTTAAAATTTTTGAATTAGGGAACTTAGCTCCGATACCAATTGTAGGTATAAGATCGATTACTAAGAGGGGGGGGGGGGGGGGGGGGGGTGAATCAGTAATCACTGACTTAAACTAAATTTCACAGTCTCAATACTTCTTTAACAAATTTATCGATTAAGATATGTTGTAACTGTTGGAGATTTTCCAGCAGGCCAGTACTGACTGTATGTTTGTCATTGATGACAACATATGGAAAGTAGCATCCATGGAAGTCTTATGCAATAAGCTTTCAGTATATGTAGCATGGACATGATATCAACATGATATCATGGGCGCAGAGGTTAATTGTTAGTACAAATAGTCATATAGCATCTTCTGTCAACAGTGTTCCTGACAGAGTAACAGTCAGTGTTTTGTGTATGGTTGTCCGTACAGTTATCATGGAGCCTTGTGCACTTGGATATATGTTGAAGACATGTTAGTAATGTTACATTCATGGACACAAAGTTTGATTATCTGTAGAAGTGAAGTTATGCAGTCGCTATTCGCCAGTAATAGTTTCCTGTGTTTATTCAGAAGAGCCGACAAAGATTTTATTGGTTCTAGAGTTGCACCTATTATTTGGGTATGCGCCCTTGGATTTAAGCTTAGAGAAGAGTTAGTGATGTTTAGTTAAGAGTGCATGAATTAATTCATCTTGAGGAGAAAGATACAGTTGTTTTGGTAGAGCCGACAGTGTGTAGCATGCGTCTACAATTATCTTATTGGATAGGTCCCAGATTGTGTTGCATGCTTAGTAGAGCTGACTAAATTATTATTGGAGTTTGTTATGGTTTCTCTAATATGATTTCAAGGTGTTTCTAATAGGTCAAATTGATTATATCATTTAGAGGAAAGATATTTATAGTCAGTCATTTGTGATTGCTTGAGTGTGGTTCATAGTTGATTAAGAAGAGCAGAGCAGAGTGTGCAAAGTGTTGAGCCATCAAAAGAAGGTCTATGTGACCAAGTAAAGTTTTTATGCTATACATTGGAACTAATCCAGATAGAAGGTCAAAATGTAGTTCACCAAGATCTAGATATAGTGTGTATTTGTTATTCAGAAGGTTGTAGCCTTTGCCCCTTTGAGCAGTGAGCTCTCAGACAGTGCGTCCTCTCCCCTAAAAAAAAATATTGTAAAAGAATCCTCATAGGTTCTGACCCTTGACCAGGTCTACTGTACTAAATATATTTTAAAGAAACTCCTAACAGGGTTAAGGATCTTCTAACACGGATCATAATACACTAGTGCAAAATATTAGTGGGTGTCAATTCCCATCAGGGTTTTTACCTATTTGGGTTTCCCCATAACCAAAATATTGGTGTTGTGTTCAAGTGTTAATTCATTGTGTTTATGCTTTATGTTTAAGTATACTTAATTGGACAAAGAATTGAAACTTATAGATAACTGATTCCCCCCCCACCCCCCCTCTCAGTTATCTCTTGGGACTATCCCTAACAATTGGTATTAGAGCCAAGTGCCTTAGAGAGAAAGTTTAACCACTTGAGGTTGATCTTTTGAAAAGAAAGTCCTAAGTTTAATGGAGAGAATTATCTTGATTGGAAGAACAAGATGGTGACTCATTTGCAGTGCATTGCTTTTGAAGTTTTTGATGTAACTATCAAAGCAGTCAAGATCCCTACTTTAGAAGACCTTGCAAAGGATGATGCTATTGATAAGAAAAAGGAATTATTACATCAAGATGCAATAGCCAAAGAAGCCCTTATCAGCACCCTATCTAATAGTGAGTTTTTAGAAATAAAGAAGGTAGATACAACCCACAAGATATGGAAGTACCTAGAAGACATATTTGAAGGAGACAAAAAAGCAAAGGATGCGCCCAGAAAGACATGAAGGAAAAGATACAATGCATTAGAGATGCTGCCTGAAGAAAACATTAGAGCTTACAATCAAAGAATCAATGAAGTAGTTGTTGGAATCAAGAACAATGGTGGAGAGATCTCAGAAGAAGACATCATGGAAAAATTGATGACTACTCTCACTCCTGAATATGAAAACAAGATCAACATCCTTGATGAGACCATGTAGCTTACATCTAATTTCAAGAGAGAGACCTTGATTAGCAAAATCTCAGCTTTTGAGATTTCAAGAATGAAGACAGAACCTAAAAGTGAGACAACCTTCAAAGCAACAGTTCATGGTAAGAAATCTACAAACACTTCTGGTAATTTTGATGATGATGATGAAGAGAAAACACTAGATGATTTCATTTCTATGATTGCCAAAAGAGAAAAGAAAGGAAAAGGAAAATATGAAGGTCAATTTCCATTTAAATGCTTTTCATGTAATAAGATTGGTCACTTTGCATCTAAATGTCCCTTAAGAGTTAGAAAGTTCAAAAATGACTACAAGCCTAAATTCTTTAAGGAATGTTACTATGCTGGAGATGGAGTTTCAGATGATGATTCAGCTGAAGAAGAAATTTGATTTATTGCTTGTTAGAAATAGGGAATACTAAGAGGGGGGGGTGTGAATCAGTATTCTAAAAACTTTATCTTTTGCCTAAATATGGATATAATAGATTATCTTCACACATGCATAACATAAGAAACTAAATAACATGCATAGCAATAACATCAAAGAGCTCATAACACATTGTTTGTTCTCAAGGAAACCTTGGCCAAGGGAAAACCCCAGTGGGGATGGCACCCACAAAGATTCACTAATCAAAAGTATCATGTTAAGGATATTGACCCTGTTAGGAGTCTATTACAAGCATATAGTGTATCAGTCTTGATTAAGGGACTATAGGCCTTGTTAGAAGCCTCAACCCTGTTAGGAGTTGTCAATACAAAATCTGACTACTAGATGAGCCCACTGCTCAAACAAGTAATATACAATGTATACAAAATAGGTCAAGGTACATAACCTTTTTCTACTTTTATTAATATTCCTTTGCTACTCTTATCTTTGCATCATCACTATTACATTTGCTTCACAATTACATTTATTACATCACTTTTTCTTCGCTTCATCTCCCTTCTTTTGAATTACAATTGCATATATATACAAGTTATTAAGGCTAATAACTTTACATGGTCGGCTTCCATATATCATTATCTAAGAGTTAACATCTAGGATGTGATCCCTTTATATTGTTAAGTCATTATTTTGATAAACAAAATAATCCCTTAACTCTTTACCAATTCTGCCTTCATATTATGTCCTGTCGGCTTCACACTGTCTTCAGTAAAACTATCATAACTAATTCTGTACATGCCATACTGACTTTCACTCTAAGATGGGTCATCATTAGCCATCATAGAGTCTATGTTCAAGTGCGCAAGCACTGAACTCACTCCAGTCAATGTCGCAAACAAAAATTGTGTCCTGGTACACTGTGAAAACACTGTCTCACACTTAGACAAATTTGTGATGCACTTTGCTATACTTTCTCTCTAACTTGTGCAATCTTCATGAGGATCATATGTTTCCATAATGACAACATCGATGTACTCACTTCAACCAAATTTCCAACAATCTCCCCCCTTTTCATTGGCTAAGTGTACAATAACAAAATTTCAAAATTGTCTCAAAATTAGCCATAGTATAAGATATATACTATCCTTATATCTCCTCAAAAATAATTCTTATATACTGCAATACTGCCCCTAAGAGTATACATAATACTATCAATCTTCTGCTTTGTATAATTCTCAATTTTCTATGTATCTCTCCCCCTTTGACAACAATGACAAAATAAAGTAGGGAGGCTAACAAAATTGTAACACAAAAAATTATACCTTAAATGTCTTATTGCAAAGCCGGTAGGCTTGCAACACAATCTGTAAAATCAACTTTTATAGCTTCTAACTCCTTTTCCCATGACTTCTTGATGGAATCTACCACATTAAGTAGTGTGCTCAGTCCATAAGCTGCAATTTGGCATGCTTGGAGGGTCTCAAAGTTGAATTTCTGAAATGATATCCTAGCTGTAAGACATTCTTCCAGCTGCTCTTCAATAACACTTATCTTCATGGAAGTATGTTCTCTCAGAAGAGTGAGTCTCCTCATTTTTTTGTTCCTCTCATCTTGCATTTCATCATACAGCTTTCAAACTTTCTTCTCAACATGACTAATCTTCACATTAGGATTAGAAAGAAGGTTTGATTCATTATGAATCTCTGCTTCCTTCAACTTGACCTGCTTGTCTTCTTCAGCTGCCAAAATCTCTGGCATTGTACACTGTATGTACAAAGACTTTCCTATTCCCAAATGTCTTCTCAAATCCTTGATACAGATATCAAGACTATTGACATCATCTCTAATATTTTGACTAATACTCAAAAGCATTCCAGCCTCATAGTCTGCTCGTGCCTTTACCTTTGCAATCTCAAATAAATTTGTAAACTCATCATCAAAGGTTCTCATTAGTTTCTTTTCTTTCTCCAGAGGGTCTGCATCTGCTATCTGTGTGGTTACAACTCCTTGTAGCTTTTCAGTTAAGTCCTTCAGACAACCTTCAAGATTCTTTACCTTCTTGTTTTTACCAATAATTTTATTTAGGGAAGTGATCAATTCTAACTAATCATCATCATCAACTTCCTTTCCTAAATCTTCAAATAAAGATCCAATTTATTTCTTCTTTTCAGTCTTAGGAGTAAGACTGATGTCTTCTTTTGTAGGAAGGGGTACTTCTACCTCAGTTTCTTTAGGTTCTTCAGTCATAGATTGGGTTTGTTCTGCTTGTTCAGTTCTATCCAATTCATCAAGAGCCGAATTGTCAACAATGTTCTCTAAGTTCTGAAAAACATTTTCTTCAGTGTCCAAAGTAATCTTTGTACCTTCAACATTCATAGATTCTTCTTCAATATTTATAGTAGGTGGAGAGGGAATATACTCCTGTTCTGCTTCTTTCTCTTGCTCTGCTGCAACTGAAGTCTCTCCAACAATTTCTGCCATAACTTTAATTATTGCTTGTTCTATTTTTGTTCTCACTTGTTCATACTGTCCTACCATGATCTGAATGGTTCTCCTCTTAGTCCTCAAAAGAGTGCCAAGGGGCTTCAAAATTTGTTCAAGATGCTCATCATCTTTCACAATACATAGTTTCTTCACCATATTTTCTCTTATAGTTTTATCTTCTTCTTGTGCTCTCATTTTCCTGTTAACAAGCTTCTTGAATAGGTCATCAGGAATCTTGCCCTGAATAGTATCAAACTTCTTGTTAGCTAGAATCATGTACTTAACAATAGAATTTTCAAGATTCAATCTCTCAGAATAGTCATAAAGGTCATAGTACTTATTCATCTTAGTAAAGTCTCCATCTTGTATGATTTCTTCATTCACTCTCTCAATTCTAGGCTTCCATGCTTTCTTCTTCACAGTAGTGTCATCATCTTTAATTACTGCAATTTTCCTAGGGATTGGTGGCACCAAAACTTTCTGCCTCTTACCAGGTCCTGTAGCACTTTCCTTCACTCTCTTGATGGGTGTGGAAGAAGAGGATCTAGTGGATTTCCTTGTTTCTTGTTCTTCCTCAGGTTCCTCAACTTTCACCTTTACTTGTGTAGGTTCATGCTCAACTACACTTGATGACAAGGGAGGTACAAACAAGATTTCTTTCTGCTTAATACCTTTGATTGCTGCTGCTATCTTCTTTGCAATATCAAACTCATGCTCTATCATGCTAGAATCCTTTAATATTTTCTTTATAGTGTTGTCCACTCTCTTCTTAGACTGCTTTTCTTCCATTATAGCTTTAGCAAGGTTGAAGTTTTCTTCAAATGTTCCAAATCTCTTGCACTAGGTGTCCAACTTACTCTTAAGTAACCTGCCAACATATCCTTCTATCTCTACCTTAGATATCTCATAGCCAAGAGGGTCTATGAACTCAATTCTAGGTTCCACTACTTCAATATAGGTAAAGTCAGTGTCAACCATGAAACATATATCATTTTTATATTTCTCCACAACAAACTGTGGAATCCTTGATCTGCTAGATACCAATCTCTGAAATGTCTTCAATACCAACATAGCACTTTCATTCACATTATCAATAACATGTCTCAAATATACTTTATTGATTCTTTCCATAGTGTTTTGTCCATTATTCCAATCATCTGTAACTGAGTAAGGAAATCTTCTTAATAGGTGGAAAAACATATAAGTGATCAAAGAAGAAAATCTAAATTGTGCATACTTGGTCTTCTTAATCTTCTCCAAGTTTTCAAATAATTGAATTCTCAGGATTTCACACATGTCTACTGGTACCTTGTCAACACACATCAAATATGCTATATGTACCATACCAGTTTCCATATCATCTTCTCTAGAATTTGCACAAAACTTAGTGGTTAGGATTTTACACAAATATCTCACATCATCTTGCTTGATTTTACTGATTACAATTCCTCTACCATTATAGGATGAACCTGTGTTATCAATAACTATTTTCCTCATATTCTTCTCATTTAAGGGAATAGCACCAAATTTAGATAATCCAGTTACATCATGAATCAAATTAGCAGTAATGTCTATTACTCTATCCTCTAGCCAAAATTTCCCATTATGAATCCTGCTCAAAATGATCTTAGTACATTCTTCATCGTCAAACTCATATTTCAATGAATACCTAACAATCTCATTGTCTTTCAAATGTTCATATCCTTGCTTCAAAGACATATCTTGATTGTAAATCTTCTGATACTTACTGGTAAAGTCACTGTCACTTAGGGTTTCAATCTTACATCCAAGATAACATCTTACATTTTCCAAATGCAAAACTTCATCTAGTACAGATGATAGTGCTAACTTAGGATCATCTTCCAAGGGTTCTACTGGTTCTTTGTTCAATCTAGGTCTATTCTTATCTCTGACATTGTGAATTAAGGATACATCCATGATTGCTTCTAATCTCTTATACTGATTCAAAGATTTATCAAGATAAATACCTCAAATTCATGATTTTAGGGCTTCCGCAGATTTGACACTTCAATCCTTCATGAAATCACTTCCAAAATGCTTCTAATCACTACTTTCTGCTCTATCAAACACTTCAATTCACTTTGATAGACAAATAAATTTTATCATAACCTTTTATCACTTGAATCTCACTTATCGCATTCAATTCTTTTTCCGCTTCTTTCCAAAAAGTTGTTTCTATTATCCTGCAAAACTTAAAACTTCTTGCGATCTCGTAAAACATAATATTTTCTTTTGCACTCTTAACCATAGCATTAGTACATCATAAACTACCTTACATTAACTGCGCAAGACTTATTGCATCATAAATCTACTTCTACACTAATTCTAAGTTCCTAAACTATTGCAATTTACATAATTTAAGTGCTTAAAGATAGGTCAGGTAAGGATTCACTCTTACCACTTGATACTTCACCTTTCTGATTACCTTCAATTTTGAATATGTCTCCTTGATCTGTGCCTTTAACAAACTTTACTTTATCTTCATTACTGTAACAACCTTTCTGACTGTTTTCTATACTTTCATTTCTTCTTGCATGATTCGTAGGGTTAGGGTTAGGATGATAAGTTCCATTGTTCATTCTGTAAAATCTTGTTGCATGTCCAATCTTGTTACATATCTGACAAACAATTCCATTGTTCCCATATCTTGGTCCTTGCTGATTGATCTGTGACCTGCAATTTCTAGCAATGTGTCCAACCTTGTTGCATCTATAACATACTACTCCATTTCTTTTGTTCATATCTTCAGTAGGTCTCTTATCTGCATTGTTAGTATTCCTAAACATTCTACTACCATAATTATTCTCAATAAATTCAAATTTTCTACATTCAATAGCTCTATGTCCAAAACCATGACACTTATAACAATAACCATTAAGAGGTTTAAATTGTTTACCTTTGCAATCTCTCTTCATGTGACCAATAGTATTACAACCAAAACATCTACCTTTGAATTCTCTTTGCATACCTTTGGGTGATTCTTCTTGCTTCGGTGATTCTTCTTCCTTAGATGCATCTTCAGATTTGTTGATCTCATCTGACTTCTTTTCATCAATGCTTTTACATACTTTCAGATATGGTTCTTTTCTTTCATCATTTGTTTTGAATATATTAAATCCAAGTCCAATCTTATCATAGGATGGTTTCCCAAAAGATACTTGTTCATCGATCTTCTCACTATTTGAATATAGCCTTTCAAGTTGTTGTTTGGATTGAGTCAATTCACCTTTCACAATGTTATTGTATTTCTCAAGTTCTGTATGCTGCAAATTTATTTTCTCAAATTTAGATGTTACTTTGCCAAGTTTAGATCTTAATTCTTCATTTTCAGTCTTCAATCTTTCATTCTCAGATCTCAGATTTGCTTCATTTTTGTCATTTCCATCTTTCAAACTTAGTTTAAATTTTTCTATCTTTAGTTCATGCTTAAGGACCACATTTTATTTTTCTAAATTGTCATCACAATCTTCAATAAGAACTTCAGATTCCTTTTCAGATTTTAGATCTTCTATCTTGTTTTTCAATTTCTCAATAAGGTTCTTTGCATCATCATATTTCCTTTTCAGAGTGTTTCTTTCATCAGTAAGCATATCAATCTACTCAAGAGCTTCATCAAGATTCTTTTGTAGCTGATCCATATCCATAGAGATCTTACTCAAGCTGCTAGGCTTTCCTTGAATGATTCTTTTCTGAGTAACTACGCTCTGATACCAATTGTTAGAAATAGGGAATACTAAGAGGGGGGGGTGAATCAGTATTCTACAAACTTTATCTTTTTCCCAAATATGGATATAAAAAATTATCTTCACACATGCATAACATAAGAAACTAAATAACATGCATAGCAATAACATCAAAGAACTCATAACACATTGTTTGTTCTTGAGGAAACCCTAGCCAAGGGAAAACTCCGGTGGGGATGGCACCCACAAAGATTCACTAATAAAAAGTATCCTATTAAGGATATTGACCCTATTAGGAGTCTATTACAAGCATATAGTGTATCAGTCTTGATTAAGGGACTATAGGCCTTGTTAGAAGCCTCAACCCTGTTAGGAGTTGTCAATACCAAATCTGATTACTAGGTGAGCCCACTGCCCAAACAAGTAATATACAATGTATACAAAATAGGTCAAGGTACATAACCTTTTTCTACTTGTATTAATATTCCTTTTCTACTCTTATCTTTGCATCATCACTATTACATTTGCTTCACAATTACATTTATTACATCACTTTTTCTTCACTTCATCTCTCTTCTTTTCAATTACAATTGCATTTATATACAAGTTATTAAGGCTAATAACTTTACATGGTCGGATTCCATATATCATTATCTAAGAGTTAACATCTAGGATGTCATCGCTTTATATTTTTAAGTCATTATTTTGATAAACAAAATAATCCCTTAACTCTTTACCAATTGTGCCTTCATCTTCTGTCCTGTCGGCTTCACACTATCTTCAGTAAAACTATCATAACTAATTCCGTACATGCCGTACTAACTTGCACTCTAAGATGGGTCATCATTAGCCATCATAGAGTCTATGTTCAAGTGTGCAAGCATTGAACTCACTCCAGTCAACGTTGCAAACAAAAACTATGTCTTGGTACACTGTGAAAACACTATCTCACACTTAGACAAATTTGTGATGCGCTCTGCTATACTTTCTCTCTGACTTGTTTGATCTTCATGAGGATCATATGTTTCCATAATGAAAACATCTATGTACTCACTTCAACCAAATTGCCAACATTGCTATCATAGAAAAAATGAACAATAAGACAGATCATGAAGATGAGAAAGAAAAACAAGAGCTAGCATTGATTTCCCAAGTTGATATAAGGACAAACTGGATTATAGATAGTGGTTGTTCACATCACATGACAGGTGATAAAAACATATTTTTTCATCTAGACAAATACAATGGTGGCATGGTTAGATTTGGAGATAACACTCCTAAACCCATCGTTGGTAGGAGAGCCATCACCTTGGATGGAAAGAATAGTACTGATGATGTTCTTTATGTTGATGGTTTAAAACATAACCTTCTTAGTGTTGGATAGTTACTTGGAAAAGGTTATCAATTGGAGTTCAAAGATGACAAATGCATCATTAACAACAAGGATGGTGTTATGATTGCATCAGGCTCAAAGACTAGAGGTAATGTTTTCCAACTCAATTCAGAAGCAAGTTGTTTTGTTACTAAAGTTGATGACAATTGGTTGTGGTATAAAAGATTATGTCATATCAATTTTGATAACATAGTAAAGATAAGCAATGTAAAGGCAGTAAGAGATATACCTAGCATAGAAAAGCCAGTTGATACTATATGCAAGGAATGTGTGATGGGAAAACATGTGAGAAATTCATTCAGGAGCAAGCACAATTCAGCAGAGAACAAGTTGGATCTGATTCATACAGACCTATGTGGTCCAACTCAAACAAGATCATACTATGGTGAAAGGTATTTCATTTTGTTTGTTGATGATTTTACTAGGATGATGTCAGTTGTGTTCTTGAAAGATAAGTTAGAAGCATTTGAAAAGTTCAAAATATTCAAAGCTAAGGTTGAGAATGAATTTGGACTAAAGATAAAATGTTTGAGATCGGATAGAGGAGGAGAATTCACCTCTGATAGATTCTATGAGTACTATGAAGAAAATGGCATAAAGAGATAGTTGAGTGCACCTAGAACCCCTCAGCAGAATGGAATTACAGAGAGAAGGAATAGAATCATCCTTGATATAGCGCACACCATCATGATTGAAGGAAAATTTGCACACACCTATTGGAGAGATGCAGTCAATACAACAGTCTACACCATCAATAGAATTCAATTAAGGCCTAGTGCTGAAAAAACACCATATGAGCTATGGTTTGGTAATGTTCCCACAATAAAATACTTTAGAATCTTTGGAAGCAAGTGCTACATCAAGAGGGATGAAGCAGTAGGCAAGTTTGATGCAAGAAGTGATGAAGGTATTTTCCTTGGTCACTCTACTAAAAGTAAATCTTATAGATGTTTCAATATAAGATTGAAAAAGATCATTGAAAGTTCTCATGTTAAGATTGATGAAAATTTCATGGTTCAAGAAAGATATCATGATTACTCACCCATGATTGAAGAAGAACCCAAACCCTCCACTAGTGAGACAGTTATTGAAGAAATGTTTGACAATATTGATGTGTTATTCAATGACCCTAAGACAAGTGAAGAAGATACTCCTAAGGATGATGAGTCATCATCACCTAAAGTTTACATCTAGAAACCATTCCAAGAAAGACATCATTGGAGATCAGAGCGACAAAGTCTTAACAAGATCTCAAGCAAAGAACTCAGCTAGTAGTGAAGTGGTATGTTTACTATCTCAGATTGAACCTTTAAGTGTTGAAGATGCTTGTAATGATTCAGATTGGCATGATGCTATGAAAGAAGAACTTGATCATATTATTAAGAATGACACTTGGAAACTGGTCCCAAGACCTAGTGATAAGAATGTGATTGGAACAAAGTGGATATTCAGGAACAAGATGAATGAAGATGGTACAGTAGTAAGAAATAAAGAAAGGTTAGTATGTAAGGGATATGCACAAAGAGAAGGCATTGATTATTCAAACACATTTGCACCTGTGAGCAGATTAGAAGCTATTAAGTTGTTTCTAGCTTATACTACAGTCAAAAACTTCAAATTTTATCAGATGGATGTCAAGTTATCATTCTTAAATGGAGATTTAAAAGAAGAAGCATACATTGAGCAGCCAGAAGGATTCACCTTATCAGACATACCTGATAGGTATGCAAATTGAAGAAGGCCCTCTATGGACTTAAGCAAGCCCCTAGAGCATGGTATGAGAGACTAGATGGATATCTAACAAAGATTGGATTCAAGAAAGGAGCAACAGACTGTAATCTATTCATAAGAGAGACATCTGAAGTTTTACTACTTGTAGCCATATTTTTTGATGACATTATCTTTGGAGGTAATGACAAACTTAGTGCTGAATTTGCTAAGGAGATGCAAAATGAATTTGAGATGAGTATGATTGGACCTATCAAATACTTTTTGGGATTGAATGTACAATAGATAGAGAAAGGTATTTTCATTAATTAGTCCAAGTATGTGAAAGAAATATTAAAGAAATTCAAGATGGATGATTGCAAGTCAGTAGGGACACCTATGATAACTGGATGCAAGCTTAAAAAAGAAGATGACTCACCAGCAGTAGAGATAACATTGTACAAGTCTATGATTAGCAAACTTATTTATCTTACTCGGACTAGACCTGATATTTCCAATGTAGTTGGCATAGTTGGAAGATTTGCAGCAGAGCCTAAACAAAGTCACCTCATGGAAGTAAAGAGGATATTTGGATACTTTCAAGGCACTATAGACTATGGTCTATGGTATCCTAATTTAGAAAATGTTGAGCTTAATGTGTACACTGATGCAGATTGGGCAGGATGCATTGATGATAGAAAGAGTACATCAGGTGGAGCAGTGTTTTTTGGTGATAGACTTGTCACTTGGACAAGAAAGAAAGAAAATTGTATCTCTTAGTCAACAACAAAAGTGGAGTATACTGCAATAGCCTTGAATTGTTCTACAATTGTTTGGATCAAGCAGATGATAAAAGATTTTGGAATTCAGATTGATTATCCTATTTTTATTCACTGTGATAACACTAGCACTATTAATATGTCGAAGAACCCTATGATGCATGCAAATAAAAAGCACATTGATATCAAGTATTACTTCCTAAGAGAGAAAGTGGTAGAGAAAGAAGTCAAGGTGGACTATGTGAATACTAAAGATCAGTTGGTAGACATATTCACAAAGCCCTTGCCAAAGGATACTTTTGAGTATCTCAGGGAGAAGTTGGGAGTAATTCCCTTCCCTGATTCTACTTAGAAGAAAGAAGGAAAAGCATCAGTCCTCAGGGACTGATGGATGGTTGAATACTCTACTTCTAGAGTAGTACTGATGCTTAAATTGATTGGCACCCTTTTCCATTGATGTCAAATGGGGAGTAATATATAGTCATGAAAAATAGGAGTAAAAAGGAGTAATATACTAAGGGGGAGTAGTATTTAGTTATGACAACAGTTCAGTTGAGGAAATAGAGAATGTTATAAAAGAAATGTTCATTTGGATTGGTGGAGTTTTTCATTCCATATGTTGCCATCAATGCCAAAGGGGGAGATTGTTGGAGATTTGCCAGTAGGCCAGTACTCACTGTATGTTTGTCATGGATGACAACATATGGAAAGTAGCATGTGTGGATGTCTTATGCAGTAAGCTTTTAGTATATGTAGCATGGAGATGATATCAACATGATATCATGGGCCCTATGACTCATAATTCTAGGTCTGTTAAGTTCAAGGCAGAGGATAATTTGGGCAATAGCTCGAAGAAGACTTGCTCAGAAGCTGCAAAAGCTAAGGTTTACTTGGAGGGTTCCTGAGATGGAGGACTTTGATGAGGAGGTTCCTAAGAAGACCCAGGAGATGCAAAGCCATGGCAAGGAAAGGGATGACATTGATGACTTTGATGCTATGTCTGCCCCTGGAGAGCACAAGGAGGAAATTAATAGTAAGGATTTGGAGGAGGAGAACAAGGAAATGATTGAGGGGGAGGACCAACTAAAAGATGAGGCTCACCTGCAGGGTACTGATGATTCAAAAATGTGGGGGGATGAACCTAAGCCCATGTCTACTGAGGATAAGGACACTATTGAAGTAGAGGACCCTAAGAAAAATATTCAGGAAAGTATGGCTGAGGAGAAAGGTGAAGCTGTGGAAGAGGCCAACTCAGAAGGTAATGTGGTGCATAATTCTCATAGTCTAGAAGATCTAGTTGACACTACTATTCAGTATGTGGAGAAGCAAAAGAATGATAAGAATTTCAATAAAAAGGAGGTGCCCATTCTAGATGATGTTGTTGCTAGTATGAGGCATGATGTGCCTATCTCTCAGGATTACGAGGACAACATTTAGGAGGGTAGCGATGACTCCAGTGAATGAAAAGCTAGAGAGTCCTCCATCAAGCTCATCTTCAAAGATTTTAATGATAGGGAAGAAGTGACTACTGGTGTGTTGTATAATACCAAAGCTGAGGCCCTTTATTCCTTTAGATTCGACAAATGGTGCTTTTGTGAAATTAAAAGACTCCATCTCAAAAGAAGGAAACTTGAAGCTAACAACGCTATCCTCCATGAGAAAGTTGAGTCTCTCCTCAAAGAGAGATCTTCTAACCCCCTTGTTGTTGATATAAAGGAAAGAATGGATAAAGTTGATAATACTCTTATCAAGATCCTCCAGCACAGTATGGACAGTATGAAGGCTTCCAGTACCAATCTCAAGGCTTTGGTCAACTTGTTGGATAAGGTTTTAGAGGATGATACTGAGGTCAGAAATGCTCCTCTGCTGGATAATGGTGGCCCTAGTTCTCAAACCCATGGGAGCAACATGAAAAAATCCCCTCTGATGAAGAAGAACCTGGACGAGCTGAAAAGCATTATTGGGCAGATGGACAACATTCAGGCCAGGAAGGAGAAGATGCTGGATGAGAAAGCTGGGGTTCTGTATGTGGATGCTTAGTCTGGTTTTCCTTTTGGTTTTTTGTATTCCCTACTATCTTTTTGTCTAGGTTTCTATTCCTTTTAATGCTATTGTTGTAGTCCCTTATATGGGCAGATCGATGTTGTATGCCTTTTTTTTGGCATTGTGCTTTCTTCTTTTGATCTTTTGATCCTTAAGCTGTAAAGGGTTTCGGGTCCCTTCAAAACCTATTTTTTCCAATAATCAGAACATGATATCATGGGCATAGAGGTTAACTGTTAGTACAGACAGTTATATAGTAGCTTGTGTCAGCAGTGTTCCTGACAGAGTAACAGGCAGTGTTCTGTATATGGTTGTCTGTACAGTTATCATGAAGCCTTGCACACTTGGATATATGTTGAAGACATGTTAGTAATGTTACATTCATGGACATAGAGTCTGATGATCTATAGAAGTGAATTTATGCAGTCGCTATTCACCAGTAACAGTTTCTTGTGTTTATTCAGAAGAGCCGACATAGATTTTATTGGTTCTAGAGTTGTGCCTATTATTTGGGTATGCACCCATGGATTTAAGCTTAGAGAAGAGTTAGTGATGTTTGGTTAAGAGCACATGAAGTAATTCAACTTGAGGAGAAAGATACAGTTGTTTTGGTAGAGCCGACAGTGTGTAGTGTGCGTCTACAATTATCTTATTGGACAGAAACCTGAATGTGTTGCATGCTTAGTAGAGCTGACTGAATTGTTATTGGATTTTGTTATGGTTTCTCTAATATGATTTCAAGGTGGTTCTAACAGGCTGACTTGATTATATCATTTAGAGGAAAGATATTTATAGACAGTCATTTGTGATTTCTTGAGTGTGGTTCATAGTTGATTAAGAAGAGCAGAGTAGAGTGTGTGAAGTGTTGAGCCATCAGAAGAAGGTCTATGTGACCAAGTAAAGTGTTTATATTCTATACATTGGAACTGATCCAGACAGCAGGTCTAAGCATAGTTCACCCAGATCCAGATATAGTGTGTATTTGTTATTCAGAAGGTTGTAGCATTCGCCCCTTTGAGTAGTGAGCTCTCGGATAGTGCATCCTCTCCCCTAACAGGGAATATTGTAAAAGACTCCTAATAGGGTTCAAACCTTGACCAACTATACTGTACTAAATATATTGTAAATCAACTCCTAACAAGGTTAAGGATATTCTAACAAGGATCATAATACACTAGTGTAGAATATTAGTGGGTGTCAATTCCCACCGGGGTTTTTACCTATTTGGGTTTCCCCGTAACCAAAATATTGGTGTTGTGTTCAAGTGTTATTTCATTGTGTTTATGCTTTATGTTTAAGTATACTTAATTGGACAAAGAATTGAAACTTGTAGATAATTGATTCACACCCCCCCCCCCTCTCAGTTATCTCTTGGGACTATTCCTAACAGTAACCTATAATATTATTATCGGTTCACTCAACATTAAGCATTCATGCAACATATGAAATCATCCATGCAACAATAACACAAGTATTGTCATCACCTTTTTCCTGAAGATTATCTTCAATTCATCTGGCTTTCTTAATTCATCATCTATTCTTCACTTGTCTTTAGATCTTCACTATCTCTGATAAGTCTTCCTTTGTACCAATAAGACTTTATTCAATGTAACGATAAGACAATAGTTTACCAGTATGTACCTTAATCAAATTACCTTCACCTTAGTAAACTTGGGTACTTTCTTCCTATACATCTTCAGATATTTTCCCTAGGTCGTTAAACTTTCTGAATTAGGGAACTTAGCTCTGATACCAATTATAGGTATAAGATCAATTACTGAGAGGGGGGTGAATCAGTAATCACCAACTTAAACTAAATTTCACAATCTCAATACTTCTTTGACAGATTTACCGATTAAGATATGTTGTAACATATAACATCATTATCAGTTCACTCAACATTAAGCATTCATGCAACATGAATTTATCCATGCAACAATAACACAAGTATTTATCTTATGGAAACCCAATTAGGGTGAAAACCACAGTGTGAGAACAATGCCCACATAAATTTTTACTCTTCTAAAATATGTCCAGTTAAGAGCTTGCCCTATTAAAATCTCACCCAATTAGGGTTACAAAAGTACTCTAGATGCTACCCGGTTAAGGGATTTCCCTGAGACTTGTTAGAGTCTTTACCCTATTAGGAGTAACCTAGTTAGAGGATTTTAAAAATTCTTTTGTGAATGCCACCTGGTTAGAGGGTTTTACAATAGACCTATTAGGGTCACCTAATAAGGGATTTTACTACCACAATTGTTAGAGAGTAACATGCAATAAATAATTTTTAGTTCATAATATCCTTGCTAAATCAGATCCAATGAAGTACAATATCATACCAATTCAATTCTCTATTCTTTTTTGTATCCTTCTCTAATACACCAATATCCCTAATCTATTCGTTTGGCTTTACCTCAATCTTTGTGTCATCACCTTTTTCCTTAAGATTATCTTTGATTCATTTGGCTTTCTTAATTCATCATATATTCTTCACCTGTCTTTAGATCTTCACTATCTTCGATAAGTCTTCCTTTGTACCACTAAGATTTTATTCAGTGTATCGATAATACAATAGTTTACCAGTAGGTACCTTAATAAAACTACCTTCACCTTGGTAAACATGGGTGCTTCCTTCCTATACATCTTCAGATCTTTTCCCTAAGCGGTTAACATTTATGAACTAGGGAAATTATCTCTGATACCAATTATATGTATAAGATTGATTAATGAGAAGGGCGGGGGGGGGGGGTGAATCAATAATCACCAACTTAAACTTAATTTCATAGTCTCAATAATTCTTTAATAGATTTATCGATTAAGATATGTTATAACCTATAACATCATTACTGGTTCACTCAACATTAAGCATCCATGCAACATATGAAATCATCCATGCAATAATAACACAATTATTTATCTTGTGAAAACCATGGTGTGAGAATAATGCCCATAGAAATTTGTAATCTTCTAAAATACGTCTGATTAAGAGCCTGCCCTGTTAAAAGCTCACCCGATTAGGGTTGCAAAAGAACTGTTAAATGCTACCTAGTTAAGGGATTTCCCTGAGACCTGTTAGAGTCTTTACCCTATTAGGAGTAACCTGGTTAGAGGATTTTAAACATTCTTTTGTGAATGCCACCTAGTTTATAGAGGGTTTTGCAATAGACCTATTAGGGTCACTTGATAAGGGATTTTACTGTCACAATTGTTAGAGAGTAACATTCAATAAATGATTTGTAGTTCGCACTATCCTTGCTAATTCAGATCCAATGAAGTACAATAACATACCAATTCAATTCTCTTTTCTTATCTGTATCCTTCTCTGATCCACTGATATCCGCAATCTTCTTCTTCTCCAACGTGATACCCGATTCCATTTTTCTTCTTCCTTAAGTATGTTTTCGCAATCATAAACCCTAAATTTTAATCCAATAATCTGTATTTTTCATATCTAATCTAACCATCCATATTTCTTTTCTTTACATCCTTGTCAGCTTGCTAAATGATAAACTATTTTCTTCTTGTAGAAGCTTCCTTGATATTCTTTACCTAGATCTTTGTGTCATCACCTTTTTCCTTAAGATTATCTTGGATTCATCTGGCTTTCTTAATTCATCATCTATTCCTCACTTGTCTTTAGATCTTCACTATTTTTGATAAGTCTTCCTTTGTACCAATAAGACTTTATTCAGTGTACCGATAAGACAATAGTTTACCAATAGGTACCTTAATCAAATTACCTACACCTTTACTCATATCTAACTAATATCTTTATGAATATCATCATTTAGCTTAACTTCTTATCATACTTTGATAAACAATCAAATCATTCATCTATCCACCATTGTTAGTCTTAATAGTTACCCGATAAGAACCTTACTTAACTTTTCATTATAGAAAAAATAGTTTCCTTCTAATAGATATGATAACAAGTCAAAACATCATGCCAAATAGTTTGACATCAATGACAAACATATAATTGATTATCATGTATACCAATCATGTTCTTACTAGTAGCAACATCCTTCAACATGTTACGCCAACAACTATGCAGTTATGCCAACATTATGTACAATTATCCAAGATCATATTAGGTATTATGTAATTTGAATTTATTTTCCCTCGAAATTACCATAAAATGCCTCAAAGAAATATTGAACAAAATTTGATGAGTGTAATCAATTATCACTCAGATGGAAATGGCACTCCATCAAAAAAATCAATTCTCTTTTGTACTACTAGGTGCATGTTACCTATATAAAATATGAACAAAACTGACTACTTGCACTATATTATAATATTGCAATTGAATCTATTCTTATGGTGCAAGAGTGTAGTTTTCTACAAAGTCAAAAATTAAAAGTATACTACCAACTAGAAATTTTTTCTTACATATGAAAAATTTCCCATCAAGCCATCAAAAATGTTGGAAGTGTTTCACATATTTGGGTATGATCTTACTCTTAAATTCATGGATAAATGTATGTACAATAACTTTTTATAGTGATTAGATCACATCATCTTCCATCCTTTCCATCCTTTAATGGGTATTCAATATTTTTAAATATTTTTACGTAAACTAATTCCTTTCAAAAATCATTTGAAATATTCTAATGTAAACGTTCACTTAAAAATGCAAGGTTGGAACATATATTGCATAGACCAAAAAATACACATTTAAAAGAAATAGTTTCTCATTAGGTGGTTTACAAAATAAACCTACTATAAACTCCTTTATTGTTTGAGGTGGCATATTAATACCATATTCCTACAAAATTTTGTTAGTACACATGGTAGAATGTATATATCAAAATGCATCATAGTAGTAATGAAATTGAACATGAGTTTTACAACAACAAGAGATTCTTTCCTTGTTAATTTTTACATACTAGGGTTTTCATCTTTCAAAAGATCTTTTTCTAATGCTAATATTTGTTAATTCTGAACCATCCAAAAACATTTTATATAATTTAGTTTAAGTCATGTCTAAGAGGTGATTTGGATGTGGATCACAATTTTTTGACCCAACTCTTAATTTGAAAACATCTCTAGCATTAGGTGAAACTCTTGTATTATTATCATGCCAATATTTTCAAATAAATTTTTGACTTCATTTAGTTTCATGTTAGACCTTGGCAATCTACCACTGAAAATCCATAATTGGTTCATTAGATTATTGTTTCAATGTGAAATCTTATCTTTGTAGCACTTGTCAAAGTTGTATGTTGTATATTCATATATCCACTTATGTTACTTATCATTCTTTTACTTGAAGTTATTTTGTTAATTATAGTTATTATTTTTCGTGCCACATTCTTATCTTTAGATTTACTTCTCTTTCTAATTGTTTCAATGGAACTAACAATAGTAAATACAACTTGTTTAAATGATTCATCCTTATTTTTGGGTTTTCCATAATTGTCTAAATTCTTCATCACTTTTTGCATTTTAATCATTTTCATTAATTGTAATTTGAGTTTACATTAAAATCCCAATTTTTATTATAAAAAAATATTTGAACATTCTATTATAATGTGTTCTAATATGTCTCCATGAAACCAAAAGACATAGATTATCCAAAAAAATAATTCCAACTTGTAAAAATTATTTTTATTATAACTCAAACAAGGGGTTTTATTTTCAATTTCAAATTCTCTATCTTGAGGAACAATATCAATATCATTCAAAGAGTATCCTACTTATTTTAAATGATGAAATTCTAAATCAAAACAATCTTGTGACTATGAAGAAATACTTGAATTAAAAGTTGGATAAGAAGACACACTTTGATTTTCTTCTTCTATATTCACCTCTTCAACATCTGCATTCATCATGGTATCTTGAATTTTCTCATCTTCAAAAATCATGGAATTAGATTCTCCAAAATTATTCAATTCTCAAATTCTTTCTCTTCTTTTTTCTTGTGATTTTACCTCCTCCCTATTTGCTTCAATCTCTTCATGTTGTTGGCATTTGATGTAGTTGATATTTTTTTTGGTCATATGCTTGTATTGTGGTGTTGTTATTGCTGGCAACATGATCTGTTGATGACAAGAGATCATATTTACTGATGGTGTTGAAGGATCAAATTGGTAAATCAACTAAGTGTTCAATCAATCGGTAAGAAGATAGTATGCAAGGTGCAAGCGATTGTATCTAGAGTTGGAGACCGAGTTAAGATATGTGATTGTACATACATTATCTACAGAGGCATATTTGACAACTTCTATGATCGCATCAGTTAGTTTGAAGAATTCAATAAGTTATTGAGGATTGAAGTGACACTAGCAGTAAGAAGAGAGGATAGACAAAGTGAGTTTGACTAGATCAGTCAACCAATCATTTTTAATTTATTAAATTTTTTTATTTATGACTTAATTAATGATGTGTTGACTTTTTTGGGTTGACTAATGTATTTTGGTGTGATCAGTTTTGAATTTTATGTCAATGGGTAAAACATTTTTTGACACAAGGCTGACTTGGAAAAGTTTTTGTATAACAAGGATGAAATTGAGTTTTAGGGTAATGATGTGATAGGAGGTTTTGATCATGCAAAGTTGAAGGAATAATTTATTGATGTTTAGGTGGTGTTGTGATAAAAAAAGAAGTGGATATGTCAAATAGGAAGTGTCATTATCAAATTAGTTTATTCTTGAGTCTACCTCAAGGAAAGCATTAACAAGTTTGTAGGTAAAATCCTTTAACAAGGTCACTTCTAATAGAGTGAGTGGGATCTTTAATAAGATTTGAAGTGTAAAATCCTCTAACAAGGTGAAATCTCAGAAAGATTTTCAAATCCCTTGACAGAGTAGTCTTTAACAAGACTTTTATAGCTTCTAACAAGGCTAAGTACTCTTAAACGAGCATAACCTTAGAAAGGTTTTTGTAATTTCTCCTCACAGGGAATATTTCAATGGCAAACTAGTGAAATTTTTGGGCATCATCCCCACACATGGTTTTCTCCCTCTAACAAGGGTTTCTATAGGAAAAAATATTGTGTCTTATGTTCAATGTGTGTGAATGGTTTACTTGTTATGCTTCTATGTTATATTATATTTTGCAAGTTGGTTGTTGTGGAAGATTATTGTTAAAAGTTTCAGATTTGTGGATGCAATGATTCACTTCCCCCCCTCTTTGTTCCCTGTAACAATAATAATTAATATCAGAGTAGAGGTTCCCTTAAGAATCCTAACATCTCAGGTAGGATCTTTAAGGAAGTATGGAGGGTTTAAGATACAAGAGGCGACTTGATGAAGATGAAAGGGTTATCAAAAACTTGAAATTAAAGTAAATTTTAAGAAATCTTTGGCCAAGCGAAAAGAGCTTGTTGAACAACTGAATGAGAGTCAAGACTACATTGAGTAATTGTTTGAACAGAGTGAATCTGAGGAATATGAATCAACCCTAAAATCTATGGCTATGTAGAATGAAAAATCACAAAAAGACAATAAAAATATTAAGAGAGAGATTGAAGCCCAATAAATCAGAATGTGTGAAGATTTGGAAGCAAGGAGATCTAAAGAGAATGCAAGGAAAATTATAGAAGATGCCCTAAAATCCAAGGATGAAGCACCAAAATTTGTAGAGGATGAACTTTTCAAGACAAGGAAAGAGGTTGGTGCATTGCATGGACATCTACATGATAAAAATGAAGAAAATGGAAAAGCCCTAAGGGAGAATGAGAATCTGAGAAATGAGAATGAGAAATTAAAAGGAGAGTTGAAGATTCTAAATGATCTGTTGAATAAATTCAATGAAAGCACTGCAAAAATTGATGAGCAACTCAAAAATCAAAGAAGAAGCACAAAGACCACAGGCCTAGGACTTACCAGTCAATCTAATTTTGAAGTTGGTGAATCTTCTAGAACAAAAGAGATCAAGAAAGAATGAAAGTCTCCACCGATGGAAACTTAAAGAAACTCTGGTAAGAAGGATTACAAGCATGTATGTTTCAGTTGTCATAAAGTGGGTCATACTGCAAATGTGTGTAGAAGTAGATCTACAAATAAAGATAATACATTTGATGGATATTGCTACAACTGCAATAAGTATGGTCATTCTGCTCATGATTGTAGATCTAGATCCAATAGTAGATCTAGTAGCTTTGATGGTTACTATTAAAACTACAACAAATATGATCACAAATTTGATGAGTGCAGGTCAAGAATAAAAAATCAATGTATACCTTTGAATAGAGGAAGACCTTACCAGAGGGAGAGGCAATTAGATGTCACATGCTCAATATGTGGTAACTATGGACACATGGTTGTGAATTGTAGAATGAGGATTGAAAGAGGTAATACTGGACCATGGAGATCAACTAGTATGACATGTTTTCATTGTCACAAGATTGGCCATCTAGCAAGGAATTGCAGGTTAAGGAACCAATCAGTAAACCAGTCAAGCAATAAAAAAGGAAAGTAGATTGTGAATGTAGAAGAGACCAATAAAGAGATGAATAAGACTTGGAATCTAAGAAGGAATACATTAAGTCATTAGAGGGATCTACATATCCACTAGGTGTAGATAATTATTTATCAAACTAAGCCTTCATGTGGCTTAGGGGGAGAAAGTGTTGTTGAATCCATCTTTGGACCCCCTATAGGTGTGCGATAAGATCTATCAACATTTTAAGATACAATAAAGTACTTTAGAGTATATTGTGAAGTTTTGATGGATTACATGGTGTTTTGATAATCAATAATGAGCTTTTGGGTCAATCCATGAAAAGGCACGTTCTATCAATAAGTGCATTTATTACACGTGCAAAGGTTGATAAAAAGGCTATTTTGAATTTCATTTTCACCTTGCACATTTCAAAAGTTGTTGTGGAGTGAAATAAGCTTTTTTTAGCCATTTGCATGGATCCAAGTGATAAGAATAAATTATTTATGGTTATTTGAAAGTGAAAATTGATCAATCATTGTCATGTTTTCAACAAGAACCCTAGTTGTGAACAGTTTGAGGTATTTATCTATCATCTACACTTGTGGCTGGAAAATTTGAGATGACTACTCCTAATTTGATAGACATAACAATAAGACCTAGACTAGAATTTAAAATACATCCATTCAAATCAACTTAAAATGACCCAATAGGTGCCCTAGCCAGTGCGCCCTATGGTGTTCTACATATAGAGGATGTTAGAGCATACATTCGCTATGAATTGGAAGATCTAGGATTGCGGGTAACATATGAACAATATAAGAAATTATGTGATGATAACTTAGTATTGAAAGATGAACATAAACACATAACAGATAAATATTTTCATCACGCGATCAACTATCCTGATGAATTTGAAGAGGATCAGATCATATATGTTTTAAGTAGAATCCATGATTAGTTCATGTGGCTAGACCAGCCACATAAAATTACAACAAAGGCAATTAATGTTGTAACCGGTCTATGTTCAATCGATGAAGTACATGTTCTTTGCACTATACCCAAAGAAGAAGTAATCATTTTGACTAAATCTAAGTGAGATGATTGTGTAATGAATGTGAATGACATTATAGATGAAGAGGTGAAATATGCATCTATGGTCATAGGTTATAAGGTCAATCATTCTAGTTGATTGAATAGCATATATACAAGGTGGTGTTATTCATAAAACATACAAGATGATTAAGGAAAATGTTGACTATGATCTAGCTTAGGCGATGAGAGAAAGCTAATATTGAATCTTGAGAAGATAAAAAAGGATAAGAAATATAAATTCAATTATGAACAGGTTATTATGTGTTTATTTTTATATTTTGAAAACATGATCCTCGATATCGGTGATATTGCATGGACTATAAGTACTCCAGCCTTTACTCAAATAAATAACATCCTCAGAGTCTTAGGAAGTGACTTCACTGGCAAGGTATGGGGTTATTTCAAGGAATTTTAGAAGAAGATGCATGAAAAAGAAAGGATGTCATCTAAGATTGTTGAAAAGTACAAGGATAATATTTTCTTTATGGTTGATACTGACACTTGTTTGATGGAAGCATTTGAGCCAAGGACCTCATGGGTGATGCCTATGGGCTATGAGGTAGATGGAGATATTTTGTTTATGTATGTAAAGAATTTTTTAGCTCAACCGGTAGATCCTAAGACTCCAAGGTTTGGTAAATTTCAAGATAAGTCACTCTAAGAGCACAATGACTTGTTGAAACCAGTTATTGAGATGAAAGTGAGAAATGAAGTTGAACAGTTTATGATTTAGAAAGGCTTTAAAAAAGAAAAAAATGAGAAGGATAGAGCCAAACATGTTATTGAAAAAGCTAGCATATCAGGTGTATGCACCCTAAAATGGTTACCTAGACTATGGGCCCTCATTCTCCAATTTATCAAATGATGGAACCAATTTATCATCCTATGCTCAACTAGTAGATCCTAAGACTCCAAGGTTTGGTAAATTTCAAGATAAGTCACTCTAAGAGCACAATGACTTGTTGAAACCAGTTATTGAGAAGAAAGTGAGAAATGAAGTTGAACAGTTTATGATTTAGAAAGGCTTTAAAAAAGAAAAAATTGAGAAGGCTAGAGCCAAACATGTTGTTGAGAAAGCTAGCATATTAGGTGTATGCACCCTAAAATGGTCGCCTAGACTATGGGCCCTCATTATCCAATTTATCAAATGATGGAACCAATTTATGATGGAACTTGTCATGGTGCTAAGGGTTCCTAACTCTAGAATTTCATCCCAAGATCTCAATGTTGTCACATGAAGTCAAGGTCCCATAAACCAAAGCAAGTGACATCCAAAAATGTCACCTCAAAACCAACAGTTAATCCTAAGTTGAGCTATAATATTGTCGATCAGTTGTAGAGAACCCTAGCTTAGGTTTTGATCTTTGAGCTCTTAGAGTTGTCCCCGAGACACAAGCAAGTCCTTGAGGATGCTTTGCATGCAGTGAATGTCCCTAACAACTTAGACGTTGACCAATTCCAAAAAATAGTTAACCAGATTACCAGCCCTCATTACCTTACCTTTTTGGAGGATGATGATAAAGCTTTGAGCCACCTACACAATCTCGCCCTTCATATTGAAGTCATGATCCACAAAACCCATGTTAGGTGCATGTTGATATATGGGGGTGTTGGGCTTAATATTTGTTCCTTGAGTATTTTTAAAAACATTGGGTTATTCTGAACAAGTCATAGATACCAGAAAGAAGATCACTATCAAAGACTATGATGAGGCAGAAAGAAGTTCCAAAGGGTTGGTCATCCTTCCTGTTAGGATTGGCCCCGTTGAGAAGGATGTTTTGTTTTAAATTGTTGATGTTGGTCCCCTTGCATACAATATCTTACTTGGTAGACCATGGATTCATGATATGAAAGTAGTACCATATACCTATCATCAGTGTGTTAAGTTCCCTATAATGGAGTAGAGATTTGTATACCTGGGGATAAAACATTATCTGTTAACTCAATTTCAGCAAGTACTCATGTTCCCCTTAATAGATAAGCATAAGATTTCAATGTGACCTTAGCAGAATGTAAAGACAAGTTCAAGTTAGTAGACCTTGGCATGGGGGGGTATCAACTCAACTCCCTCACAAAGCTTCCAGTTTCACCTAGGTCTTATGGCAAGCCTTCATAGGAAGTGAGGCCTTCCTCTTCAACTATGACTTTATTTGGCACATTTGTAGAGTCCCCAGTGCCTATTCAAGATGAGAAAGAAGAGGTGGTTGTTAAAGATTGGATTTATAGAGAAGAGAAATACATGCACAATGAGAACTTCTCTCCCTCTCCTAAGGCTTATGGAAGAGGGTATACTTTTGTCAAAAAGATGGGCTATCCTAGACATGGCCCTCTTAGTCATAGATTGGATGCTAGAGCTGAACCTCTTGATCATGCTCTTTTTGGATGCAAGTCTAAGAAGACAATTGGCCTAGGATTTGTGAATCATAACAAGAACAATGCTCCTATTCTTGATGAGTCAGATAGTGAAGATGAAGTAGAATACATACCTACTTTGACAAATCAACAAGATATGTGTGAGGATTGGGTCCCTTACACTAATCTCCTTTGGGGAGATTCAGATAGTCTAGTCACTCATGAGACAGTTGCAACCTTAGAGAAAGATGAATCAGATGTAGAAGATCCTATCAAAGAATGTCAATGAAAGAATATTTTTCATTTGATCGAGAGAGAAGGTGTTACCCTTGATGATGTTCAAGCTTCCACATCAAGATGTCCAAGACCTTCATGGTGTAAACATCCTTAGTCGAGATTCAGAAATAGATTCATGTGAGTATGAATGGGACTCTCTCTTTGATTATTCCACAGTTGACATGGATGTTGATGTCATCCACATTTATAGTTCTCAACCCAAGGTAGCTATTGAGTCACATGTAGGATTAGAGGATTTGAACCCACATGTTGCCTTAGTGGACAATTCTTCACATGTTATGATGAATCTTGATTTGGGTAGCTTAGAAGGACACTTGATGGATTTCGACTCTTAGATCACCAGAGATGATATCATTCACATTCACAACCTTGAACCAGTCATTGACTTACCTCTTGTTCATCCTAACCTCATTGATTGGTCCCAATGCTATCAAGAGCCTAATCTCTTGATAGAGCCAGACATCAAGTACCTTAGTCACAAACTAAAAAGAAAAGAAAATTAAAAAAATAAGAGTTATGATGGCGAAAAACACTGTGTGGCGGTGTCAGAACTTAAAAAAAGTAAAAATAAATGATGCATCCAAGGGTGAAAACCTCTCTAAGGCACCTAAGGATGAGGTACTTGATCGTCTCCCTAGCTATTTTCAAGATAGATCTTCAGTGCTTATTGAGCCAACACAAGCAGTCAATTTGGGTATAGATGAGGCTCCACAGATGGTTCAATTGGCTCAGTCCTTGTCACCACAAGAAAAAGAAGCTTACACTAATTTATTACAGAAAAAAGAAGATAAACTTTGCTTGGACTTATTTAGATATGCCAGGGTTGGACACTAATCTTATCATGCATCACTTGTCCATAGCTCTAAGTGTAAAACCAGTCAAATAGAAATTGAGAAAGATGCATCCTCACAAAGCTCTTCTAGTCAAAGTAGAATTAGAGAAACTCCTTGGTGTAGGATTCATAAGAGCTATTGACTATGCTGAATGGATATCAAACATTGTACCAGTTTCCAAACATGACAAATCCATTCGAATTTGCATAGATTTTAGAGATGTCAATAGAGCATGTCCAAAGGATGACTTTCCACTCCCTAATATAGACATGATAGTGGACATGACTGCGGGCTATGAGATTTATTCTTTGATGAATGGTTTTTCTGGATACAATCAGATTAAGATAGCTCCTGAAGATCAAGAAAAGACTACATTCACTTGTGCATGGGGTACCTACTGTTGGAACGTTATGCCTTTTGGATTAAAGAATGCATGAGCCACCTATCAACGAGCTATGACAACCTTTTTTCATGACATGATGCATAAAAACATGGAAGATTATGTGGGTGACACTTTGGCCAAGTCTAAGAAAAGAGACACACACTTAGATGATTTAGAAGTCATTCTAGATCGCATGGAACAATTTAAATTAAGGTTAAATCCTAAAAAGTGTGCATTTGGTGTCACCACTTGAAAACTTCTAGGATTCATAATTTTAGCAAAAGGAATAGAGGTTGACCCTGAAAAGGTCCAAGCAATCATAGATATGCCACCTCCTAGAAACATTAGTCAAATGAGGAGTCTTCAAGGACATCTTCAATCCATAAGGAGATTCATTTCACAGTTGGCAGATAGAGCTCAACCTTTCAACAAGAACTTACATAAGGGAGTTAAATGTGTTTGGACTGAGGATTGTCAAAAGAGCATAGATCAAATCAAGAAATACTTGGCAAATCCTCCCATTTTAATGCCTTTTATCCTAGGGAAACCACTTATTTTATACATTTCAACGACATAATCTTGCTTAGGGGCATTGCTAGCTCAACTTGATGAACATGGGAAAGAAATATCAATATACTACATTAGTCACACTCTTGTTTCATATGAGGTTAACTACACCAGCATTGAGAAAGCTTTCCTTGCAGTTGTGTTTGCTTCCCAAAAGTTGCAACATTACATGCTTGCGCACACTATCCACCTCATAGAAAAAATTGATCCACTCAAGTATTTACTAGGTAAGGCTGCCCTCATAGGTAGACTTGCTAAATGGATGATGATCCTTTTAGAGTTTGACATAGAGTACATTGAGCGTAAAGAAATCAAAGGACAAGCAATAGCAGATCAATTGGCTGATTTCCCAATACAAGATAGTGCACCTATTCAAGTTGACTTCCTAGATGAGCACCTCATGTATATGACTAAGAGAACATGGAAGATGTTCTTTGATGGATCTTTTATGCAAAATGGTTCAAGAGCTGGTGTGTTTTTTGTTTCTCCTCATGGGTACTCGATTCCTAAGTCTTAAAAGTTATTGTTCCCATGTACAAACAACATTGCTAAGTATGAAGCTTTAACAAATGGACTTAAGATGGCCATAGAATGGAGAATCACATAGCTACACATCTATGGGGATTCACGGCTGATAATCAACCAAGTCATTGATGAATATCAAACAAAAGATGAGAAATTGGTACCTTATAAGAAAATGGTTGATTCCTTTAAATGATACTTCACATTTGTCATATTTCAGCAAATTCCTAGAGTAGAAAACAAAGCAGTCGATGCTATGGCTACACTTGCTTCACTACTTCACTTAGAGAAACATGAATCGAGATTTGAATTCTTGGTGGAAGAGCTACATCACCCTATCTATGACTCCCAAGAAAGTCATGTCATTTGTACTCTTGTTGGTCGTGAGTCATCTCATTATGGTGCCATTTACTTGTACCTTCATGATGGCATTATTCCTGAAACCTTTAACCAATCTGAACGTAGAAACCTTACCTGAAATGCCTCTCGTCATTCCCTTATCTCTGGTGATTTGTATAGGAGGGGTCTAGATGGAACACTTCTTAGATGCTTAGAAAAGGAAGAATCCGACCAAGCGTTAGTTGACATTCATGAGGGCATCTATGGGGGACATTCCAATGGTCTTGCCATGACCCAAAGGTTGCTTAGGGTGGGGTACTATTGGCCTACAATGCAAATTGATGTAGTAGCTTTTGCAAAGTCATGTGAAAAGTGTCAAAACATGGTAACCTGATACATGCTCCAGGTAGGGAGCTCATTCCTTCTATATCTCATTGGCCATTTCAGTGTTGGGCCGTTGATCTTGTTGGGTAGATTCATCCCAACTCATCAAGTGGACACAAGTTTATTATCACTGCTACTGATTACTTCACTAAATGGGTAGAAGTTGTCCCACTTTTTGTTGCCTCGGGCAAGATAGTCTCTCTATTCATTCTGAACCATATCATATGTCGATATGGAGTGCCTTATGAGATTATCATTGACAATGAAGGATAGTTCAAAAATAAGGACCTTAAACAACTCTACAAGAAATTCAAGATTAAACAACATTGGTCCTCCATTTACTTCCTGCAAGGAGATGGTCAAGTAGAGGCATCAAACAAAACCATTCTTAAAATCCTACATAGAATAGTTTGTAAGAATGGTAGAGATTGGCATTTACAGATAAATCCTACTTTGTGGGCTTATAGAATGAGTATTCGTACTCCTACTGGGGCCATGAGACTTCAAGAGTTAGAACTTCTAGATGAGAAACATCAAGCATCATTTGACCATATGAGGGTTTATCAAAAGCGTATGTCCAAAGCCTTCAACAAAAAGGTTCACCCTAGAGAATTCCAAGTGGGAGATCTTGTCCTACATGAAAATCCTAAGAATCAACAACATAGAGATCAAAAGGGAAAATTTGAAACTAATTGGCTTGGACCTTACATCATTACAACAGATTTTGGGATAGGTGCTTATTTATTATCTACTGCAAAGGGAGATAATCTCCTTGATCCTATCAATGTCTTGCACCTGAATAAGTTCTATCCATGATGCTCGTTCTGTCTAGGGGCATCCTTTGTACATACTTATTGATCCTGAAAAAATCCAAAAAAATGATATATTGTCAAAAATTCTAAAAATCTGAAAATGTCCTAAATAAATGATCATCTTAGTGAAAACCTAGCAATAGGCACTTTGATGTATCTCAAAAAATATATATATTCCAAAAATGCAAAAAATTCAAAAATTCAAAAATTCAAAAAAAAAAAAGAAAATGTGGAAACAAGTGCCTTGGTAGCAAAAATACAAAAAAAATATTATAAAAAGTCCTAAAAAAAAAAGAAAAAAAAAAAGATTGCAATAAAATCCAAGTGGTGAAAACCTGGAAACAGGCACTACTTGAGGCCTTTGCACCGCTGTTTCTTAGCATGCATCCTCGACACTTAGCCTTTCTCCATCATGCCTTGTCCTTGTCACCTTGGTTTGGAATTGGTCATTGTCTTTTTCTAGGGGGCATAACTGTGTTAGCTTTGGTCTCTTAGATGCGTTAGTCTTTAGGACACCTTGCAAATGGTGTTTTTCAACACCACCCCAACTGTGTTTTTTCAACACAACCCCTGACGTCGAGTGTTTTTCAACACTTATCGGTTTGGTCTTACCCAGTTTTGTCATGTGATCTTACCTTCTTGCAAGCATTCAATCCTTATTCTCGAAACTCAGTATCAATTAACACACTTAAATGTTTAAACACAACACTTAATGCTTGAGCTATGTCATGATCTTTTCTTTGTGTGCTATATGTTATTGATTTTTGTTGAGTGTCCTTGTCTAATAAGTCTCTTTGGGATGCATAGCTAGAGGACTTGGGGCATGGGGCATGTTTTTATTTTCTTTCTGCTTGTGGGTGTGGTCTTGAAGCTCTAGAGTGTCTCTTGTTGTTCCCTTGAAATACTTAGGAGATTTGAGGCATCATCCTTGACTGCTTTTGCACAACCATTCTTATAGTAATCCTGACACTTATGCCTTGATGCGAGAATGATTTTGCTATATTAAATTGGGTAAGCTAACATCAAAGTCATCTTGACCTTTATGTCTTTGATGCTTATGTTAGAATCTTTCCACATTCTAGTCTGATATAAATCACATTCATATCTTCATAGTTGCCCTTGTGACTAGTGATGATTGTGTGATTTTACGATGTCCGTTAATAATGGCCCAATGATGAAAATAAGTTCCTTAACATTCTTTGATGAATGATGAACATAAAATCCTATGTTACAGTTGCTCTATTGCAAGTACACCTTTGCATTTTCATGTAGCTTGCATTGTTAGACTTCATGTTAATTTTCATTTTTAGTCTGCATTATGAGTTTGAGAGGGTTTTCCTTCATCTTTCTTTTTGACTTTTAATCAACTGTGGTCATGTTTTGATCTTCATTTCCTTATCTTCTTTCGTGATCTCAATCAAAATTTCCTATCTTAAGTAGTTGATTGATTTTGGGGCATTCTCTTTCTTGAGGAAAATTCTCTTTCTTCTCTCTATTTCTTTTCACCTCTTCCAAACTTCTATCTTCCATTTGCTTTCACCCCACTTCTTTTCTTCCAATTCAACCTTGGGGCATAATCTTTCATGCTTGATGATCTACCTTGGTTCTGTGATCCTTATATCTTTCATCTTACATCAAGAACCTTATCTTTAGTTTGATTTGATCAAGTTTATCAATTCATTGTTTCTCCTCTATCTCATTTTGATTTCAATCACGAGGGGCAGTACATATCAAACTTCAATCCTTGATTCAGCTTTATCAATCCTATCAATTGCTTCGCTTGGGGCAACCTTGCTTGAGACTTGACAATTACCTATTTACAGGGGTGTTGGCCTTGTCTTTTTCAATCAACTTATCTTTGTCCTGATGTGTTCCCGTCCGTCGATCACACGTATGGATTGTTTTGTGAACCCAAATTGATCTCACATTTCAACTTCATTCTTTGACTACATGTGTTCCCATAAAGATCACACATTAGTCAAAGAGGGGCAAATGTATGCACCCTAAAATGGTCGCCTATAATATGGGCCCTCATTCTCCAATTTATCAAATGATGAAACCAATTTATCAATTTTTTGAATCAATATTTTCAATTCAAATCAATTTCCTTGATCAAATCGTAAATAATTCAATTATTCTAATATTTTCCTAAAGTCTTTATCCTAAGCCTCATTTTAATTAAAAGAATAAATCCCTTTTAAATAAATTAAAAAATCTTTTAATTAAATAATGGAAACCACTTTGCTAAAAATAATAAAATAAAAAAGAAAAGTGCACTTTCCAAAGAGATAGAATCTTTTGACTTTTTAAAAAAGGTTTTTGCCTCTTTATCTCAACCACTCATCTTTTTGCCTCTTAACCATGCCTTTTTGATTTTGCCTCTTGAGAATCTTGAGCACATGGATCAACCAAGATTTAATCTCCACCATTGCTCATTTCTTTTGACCGTCCATCTTTCTTTTTAAGGAGTCCTCTCCTTCTCATTAAGACATCCAAGATTTTATATTGTTATGCTACAGGTTTGGAGAGAGATTTTGGAGAAGATTTTGAGCACTTGAGCTTGAACATTGAAACTTCTCTTTTCTTGTCTTCTTCTCTCATGCCCCATGGCAATCCATTTAGATTAACCTTGTACTTGCATATTAGATTAGATTCATATTTCCTTTCATAGAATAATCTTGCATAAGCATTTCCTTTCATAGATTAGTTTGCTTTTATGCATTTCTATCATTTAGAATAGCTTCCATTTTCATTTGCATGCATACTTGATGATCATGGAGACTAGCATTCTTTCTTTTCCTCTTTGAATCTCTCATTTTATGGTGTACTTGCACGGGCATAAACTAGGTCTAAACTGAGGGCCTCCATTACAAACCCTTGCACTCCATGAATGGAGAGTTGTGAGTCACCATTTGAGACCTCATTCTTGAGAAATCTTGGATTTAACGACTCATAGAAGTGTGTCAACATTTTAGCACACATCAGGTACAATAGAAGATGAAGATTTTGAAACAGTTAGTGCAACCAATAGTGCGTCAATTGGTCAGAAAACAAGAAGTGCTATTGCAACTACAATTGGAAATGTCAGAAGAGGAAATGAAGAAGATACTTGCAGAGACAAGACCACTCTTCAAAAAAAAGAAGAGACTAACAAGAATCTTATGTGGCAAGTCTCTTGGAGTTCAGGATGAAACAAAAGAGATCCTGATGAAACACCTGTGAATGATTGAAGATACAAAGGATGAGAAAGATGAATAATAAAAGGAAAAAGGAGAGAGTGGCCCGATGGTTACTCAAAAAGATGAGGGATTGACTGTTGATGGTGTGAAGATCACACTTTATGAAATTGTTGATGAAATGGACAACACTAGAGATATCCTAGCTATGGAGATACATGATGAGCCTATGGATAGAAAAGATCAACATGAATCTGATGAGCATCATGATGTACATGAGGAGAAAAAGGAAGAAGAAATAGTTCACATGGGTACCATTTAGGCTATGACCGTTGGTGAACAAGTTAAAGTTCACATAGATGATCAGTATAAATATCAACTGAAAGAAAAGGAGGATACAGATGATGTTATGCAAGTAAAAGAAGAGGAGGTAACTATAGAGAAAGAACAAGAAAACATAACACCTTTCTCACTATCCAATAAGAGCATTGATGATGATGATAAACCGATCAAGGGACAAGTAGACTTAATCACAATGAGACCTAAAGAAATGAATAAAATTTTGCAATGACAATCAAGATAAGGCCAAGAAGAATAAGCTCAAGTAGGAGACACACGTAGTTTTAATGGTGAGAGATATATTGTCTTATATTATTCCTGAAGTGAAATATGAGGACAAGGCTACTCCAATGGAACAATTAAAACATAGTCACTGCCACTGGTGATGAGATGAAAATTTGAGAGTATGTAGCTATTGATAAAGCACAAAAAAAAGGTATGTCAAGAAAAGATCAAAAACATTAGCACATTCCATTGTTGAAGACATTTCATTCTTACATTTTTCATATCATTGTAACACCTTTGACATTATTTTCAAAGGGGAAGAATAGTGTAGGGGGGAGTAGTATAAGAATGCAAATAAAAAAATTGGCTAAGATCTTTAGGATGCATATGATTACATGTTTGTAATTATCACTGTATGGTATATGTTTTTTTGGGGAGATTGTTGGCACTTAGAAAATTTTTATTTCCTAAGTGTTTCCATAAATGCCAAAGGGGGAGATTGTTGACGTTTGATGTAGGTGATATATATTTTGGTTACGTGATTGTATTGTGGTGTTTTCATTGCTGACAACATGATCTGTTGATGTCAAGAGATTAGATTTATTGATGATGTTGAAGGATCAAATTGACAAATCAACTAAGTGTTCAGTCAATCGGTAAGAAGATAATATGCAAGGTACATGCGACCAGATCTAGAGTTGGAGACCAAGTTAAGGTGTATGATCATATAGACATTATCTACATAGGCATATATGACTACATCTATGATCACAATAGTTAATTTGATGAATTCAATAAGTTATAGAGGATTGGAGTGGCATTGGCAGTAAGAATAGAGGACAAACAAAGTGAGTTTGATTAGATCAGTCAACTGGTCATTTTCAAGTTAGTAAATGTTTTATTTATGACTTAATTAATTTTGTGTTGACTTTGTTGGGTTGACCAATGCATTTTTGTGTGATCAATTTTGAATTTTATGTCGGTGGGTAAAAGATTTTTTAACACAAGGTCAACTTGGAAAAGTTTTTGTATAAGAAGAATGAAATTGAGTTTTAGGGTAATGATGCAGTAATGTGATATGAGGTTTTGATTATGCAAAGATAAAGGAAGAAGGTGTTAATGTTTAGGTTGTATTGTGATTATAAATGAAGTGGATTTGTCAGACAAGAAGTTTCATTATCAAAATAGTTTATTCTTGAGTCTATCTCAAGGCAAGCCCTAACAGGTTTACAAGTAAAATCCTTTAACAAGGTTACTTATAACAAAGTGAGTAGGATCTTTAACATGATCTAAAGCATAAATCCTCTAAGAATGTGAAATCTCAGAAGGATTTTTAAATCCCTTGATAGGGTAGTCTTTAATAGGACTTTTGTAGCTTCTAACAAGGCTAAGTACTCTTAACTGGGTATAACCTTAGAAATGTTTTTGTAATTGCTCCTAACAGGGAAGGTTTCAATGGTGAACTAGTGAAATTTGTGGGCATCATCCTCACACATGATTTTCTCCCTCTAACAAGGGTTTCCACGGGAAAAATATTGTGTCTTATGTTGAATGTGTGTGAATGGTTTACTTGTTATGCTTCTATATTATATTATCTTTTGCATGTTGGTTTTTGATTAAGGTAAAAATAGGTTTTGAGTGGAACCTGAAACCATTTACAGCATAACAAAAAGATTTACAAATCAACTTTTACAAAAAGAGACGCCTGCAATGAAGACAAAAGTAGGACCCAAACCAACCCGAGACTAGACAACAAAAACAAAAAGAAACAATTACTAGCACAACTACTAGCAAGCTACCAACTATCAACCAAAACAAACTACATATTATTTATAGTCTTCTCCGCCTTCTTTTGCAGGTTCTCCATCTTTTGAATGGCTTCTTTTAAATCTTTCATCTCCTTAGGAATTTCAAGGACCTTCCTCTAGATATGGCCCCTAGTTCTTGTTCCCGGTCCAGTGTTCCCAGCATCATCATCAATCATTATGGTAGTTTTTTCCAACAAACTTTTATCCAGATAGTTGTACAACATTTTAAGGCTCACAACAGGGGCATTGAGGCCCTCATTTATGTGCTTTAGGACCTCATTGATTATGTACCCATTGCAACTGATTTTTTCATCAGTTCTTTAAGCTTGTTGTCAACCATCATATTAATTTCAGCAGTAATGTCCTCTTTCGGGTTATTATTTTTTACCTTATCCAAAAACTTCTTTTCCAACCTTTCCAGCTTTATAGTCAGGGTATTCGTAGTGTCTTCCTTGGCATGAAGGTGATTTTCCATTTCCTGCATTTCCTTCATAATCCACTTATCCAGATGAATATCATGGCCTTCAGTCTTCTTAACCTCCTCCAGAATAGTAGCACCCATCTTGAAAACTAAGGCAGCCTCCTTTTGACTATTGCCTTCCTCATAGCTCGACTGGTCTTTCCCTTCCTCTTTTTCAATTAGTTCTTCTTTTTTCTCTTCTAGTTTAGGGTCTTCCTGACCATCTTCCTCTTCTTCTTCAAATTCTTCATCTTCAATTTCTTCCTCTTCAATTTCTTCCTCTTTACCCCCTTCTTCCTCCTCATCATCTTCTTCCATGTTTTCTTTTTCCTTCATGGCCTCCTCCTGCTCATTTTCTTCAAGATTCAGGTCCTCTTTTTCCTGAGTTTCCTCCTCTTTACCAGAGTCCTCTTTGGCATTCTCCTCATGAGTACTTCCCTTTCCTTGAGACAAAGGGCTTTTGTCTCCAGCTTCGTCACCGCTGTCGTTGCCTTTTTTCTTGTCATTCTTGTTTCCAGCATCATCACCACTATCAATGGCCTTATTCTTATTTTTCCTTCCCTTCTTGTGAGTTACATTCTTTCTCTCTTCCTCTCTATTATCCTTTATTTTGCTAGTAACCCTTTTAGGAATAGGATCCAGGATAATGTCCCTAGCATAGTCTGCGATGAGGAGAATCAATCCCTCATGCATCACTGGATTGCTCACTTTCTTCCTGTGCTCAGTAATACTGTTGTTCAAAGAACTCAACAAAAAGTACGGGAAGGAGACCTTTTTTCATGCCTAAAGTGGTTTGCCAAAACAAAGTGCAGGTTATAAATTTTAGAGTAATGCCCATCCAGCGTGCAGTACTCAATCAACACCTTCAACATTTTAGCCCAAAACTCCTTGATTTTCATGATATCTACATAATCCCCTTTCCTTTTGGTCATCAAAGCTTCTTCATTCAAAGTTTTAGGAAAAATATTAAAAGCTTCAGAACCTATACGCTCATTGTCCCTATAAAAGTGCATTCCTTCCATGGATAAACCAGTAATTTTAGAAATAAGGGTAAGAGTAAGGGGGACATATTTGCCCCATAAATTAACTTTTCCATTAACCCAGCCTTCAACAAACTTAGTAGTTACCTATTTATCATAACCATGAAGCTTTTCAATGTACGGCGTGACCCCTCCTTTCTTCAACTTCTTCTAGACCTTCTTCTCTTGTCTCCATTTCTCACAGTCAAAAGGCTCCTCCCTTCTCAGACCTCCTCCCATTTTCTGAATTATGTTAGTGTTCTGGCTTAGAATCTTACCAATTTTCCAAGACTCACAACTCATCTTTCTCTTTCTATTCAGAACTCTTAAAATTACCCATAATCCGTGTGTCGTTAAAGCTGAAATAATGAACACACACTTCACCTTACATGCAACTCTCCTTGATAATTGCTTCATCCTTATCATCATTAATTTGAGTGGCTTTTCCCTCCTTGTGATTAATTTTATCATAAGTGATTAGACTTATGATCTCTATTTTTAGATTTGCTTCCCCTATCCACATTTTTGTGACATCATTCTAGGCCCCCTCATTTGCCAACCTATCCCCCAACTTGTTACCTTCATGGTATATGTGGGTGACGTGGCTTTCCTCAAAAGTTTGGATTATCATCTTTATTTTATCAATTATGTGAGCTATAGTCCACGAGCTCTCATTTTTACCTTCAATACAATTAATTATGTTGAGGGAATCACCTTCTAGCCAAAGCTTCAAGCATCCCATCTCTTTAGCCAACTTCACAACATAGAGCGCCGCCTCCACTTCCGCTACATGGTTAGTTTGAATTCCCAACGTAGCCGCTATAGCTCCCAAACAATTACCAGCCCAGTCTCTTATTAGGCCTCCCCCTCCATCCCTTCCAGGGTTTCCTCTAGCAGAGCAATCAAAGTTCCTTTTTAACCATCCCATTGGAGGAGTAGTCCACATAACATTGTCTCTAGGATTCGGGTCTGTCCTACTCTTCAAGTTGTCCCAAGATATGGTGTTATCATTATTATGGTTAGGATTCCATGAGATAGAGTCTTTCTTGCCTATGCTTCTAAAATTTTCCATGAGGCTTGTGCATACTGAGTTAGCAACCATAAAAGAGGGCGCTATTTTTTCTCTAACGACTTTGTTGTTCCTCTCCTTCCATATTTGCCAGGTGAAGTGAGGGAGGACAAGTTTCCAAAGATTCTTAGCATTTTTGTCATGAAAAGGGCACTGCCATTGCTGAACAAAACTCTGGAGGTTTTGAGGCTTAACCCACTTCAGGTTCAAAGACATGAGGATAGAGTCCCACACCTCTCTAGCAAATGAATAATGGATCATTAAGTGATTACAAGACTCGGCCTCTTCACAACACAAGATGCATCTTTTTGGCATTTGGAATCCTCTTCTAGTGAGGTTGTCCACTGTGAGGATTTTATTCTGAATAAGCAACCAAAAAAACATGTTAATTTTTGGGATTAAATCTTTGTTCCATACCTGAGAGAAAAGGGGCTGGTCATCTTGAGGGATGAGGAGGGCCGGAGCAGAAGCAACCGAGAACTTGCCAATGTTATCAGGGCCCCAAATCAGTTCATCAGACACATTTTCTCTGATAAACCATTTTTAAAGTTGTTTATTCACCTCTTTGAATCTGTCATCCTTCAATCCAAGATCTATCCATTCTTCGTTAATCCAGTAGTCACTCACCTTTTCCCCGATTGTCTCTTTACATTCCTGGATCACGGTTTGCCATTCTTGGTTATCGATAAGAGGCCTTTCCATCAGCCATTTATCATCCCAAAATTGGATCTTCCTGCCATTTCCCAGCTTCCATCTAACACCTTTTTTGACCATTGTTGGTTATTGTGAAAGACTATTGTTAACATCTTTTGCATGTTGGTTATTTTGGAAGACTATTGTTAAAATTTCCAGATTTGTGGATGCACTGATTCACCCCCCTCTCAGTGCCTTATAATACTAACACACATGTCATGCTCCCTGCTTTTGTCTCTTTTTCTTACGTTGTTTCGATCTCACATTTACTCAACTTAAAAAATACTCTAATGGTTAACAAACTTTGAATTCAACTCATGCCAAAAGCCACAAAACATAATAATATAGAATAATTTGGGTGATCAAAAGTAAAAATAGTAAACATTCGCAACATAGAAGTCAAGGTTGATTGCTCAATCATTGTACTCTATCATTTTTTTGAATAGTTGTAATAGTCAATGACAATATTAGAATTCAATTCTATTTTTTAATAACGTTTTAGTTTTTATGCTTTTTGTAAAACATAATATATTACATCAATCTACAACAATTATTTTGAAGATGATTTTTTTTATAAAATGATAAGTTTATTTCAATTTATGGTGGTAGTACATCAGAGGTTTTCAAAACATATTTTAGGGTCAACCAAAAATGAATTAAAAAATATTGAAAAAAACTCAAAAATATATTAATCAATCTTCAACATCTTAAATATTTTTTTCCCCCTAAAACGATTTACAAAAATACTTTTATTTAAATTACATATTGAAAAGTAAGCTTAGAGCACTGCATTTCATATTACTTAACTTTTTTTAAATTCAATCGTTAATGTCCAGATTTTTTAAGTCAATTGAAACAAAATTTAAAAATCACAAAAAAATACTTCCATTCTTACACTTGTGTGACACTCATCTTCTTGCAAACATCCAATACATAATTAAATTTAAAAATATTTTTTAAAATAGACCTTAAACTAAATAAACATTAATATAAATATACAAATTTTATCATTACACATTTATCATAACTTATTTATATCAATATATCAATTTTCTCTATCTCATTATATAATATTTTTAAAATAATAATTATCACATTCTCAAACTAAATATAATAAAAATGATATTAAATAAGATTAATTTTTTATTAAATGATTTAGAAACTTAAATTCAATAATTGTTATAATACTTTCTTGTGAATCTGAAAGTTTTTCATTGCAAATTTAGTTAAACGAGGTTGTTGAGGGAAGGATTGTACGCCAAGGCGCTTAAGGAAAAGGAAAAGGAAATGATAAAGTACGTATCTATCAATAATGATAGTAGCCAAAAGTAAGATAATCATTACAATAATGAAATTAGGTAAAAGGAGTCCTTTCCGAGTCACGATCACACTATGTACCATAACAAATCATTTTGCTTAATAGTACATCATCCTTCATCCTACAAATGATAAGACAAATAATTAGGATAAGATTTAAAATAATTTTCTTAAGCAATTTGTGTTTATTAAGTTTGGAGGTATATATACATATAAAAGATGACAGATTATTTATGCATAATTTAAATCAAAGGTTTATGTGTACCTAATCAATTTTAAATTATTATTTAATAGTAAATATAATATTACTAATATCTTATTTAATAACAAAAAAATAATTAATAAATTAAATAAAATATACTAAATATTTTATAAATATGCATTGTATTATTTATTATTTTATTATAGAAAAGAAAATAATTACTTTTATTTTTTATATTAAAAGTACTAGAATTAGAAAGTTGGTGCTTAAATAAGTATCTACCAAATATTAACATCAACTAAGAGTCAATTAACATCAACTAAGAGTCAATTAACATCAAACCAAAACATATAAAGAACCTTAACAACATATAAAAAAAAAAAATGTTTTATGAAATATAAAGTAAACAATATTATTAAATTTTAAAATAAAATATTTGACCATGGTTGGCGCCTTGCTGCAATTTCTTGTTTTTGATACTCTATCGTTAATATAATTTTTTTAAAAATAAATAATATATCTACATACCTTATCTTAATTAGTACACTATAATAATTGATACAAACCATCATTAGGGTTATATAAACTAATACAATCTTTTTTCTTTTTTCCTTTTTTTCTTAATTTTCAAATAAATTTTAATTGTCATTTATTTATTTTTATTGAATAAAGTTGAAGTAGATAAAAGAATCATAGTTAAGAGTTAAGAGCTATTTTTTTGTTTGAATTGTTTAGGTTAATTATGTTAAATTGAATGATTGGAAATAGTTTTTAAACATTAGGAATACATTTAAATTTTAATAAGTGACGTTCTAATCTTCTATTATTTTAATTTATACTATTAATCTTATAATATATATTTTTAGTTATAAATATTAATTTATCTAAAATTTCTGTAAATTGTTTCACTTTAATATTTTATTTAAAATTCTTAATTAAATAATTTATAGTTAATTTTAATTATATTTAAATTTTTTTAAAAAAATATTAAATATTTATTTAATACATTTTTATTGAAATTATAATATTTTATAAAAATAAAATAACAATTATTAAAAAAAATTTATGTGATATTTTGATATTTGTTAATATATAGTTAACATACAATAAAATTTAGAATAAAAAGCTTTAAAAATATAAATGGGAAATGTTATATTATATATTTAATATATAATTTAATACTTTTTATTTAAATTATAATATTAAGAAAAAGGTGGTATTTATAAACTGCTTATACAGTAAAATTATTCATATAATATAAATTTTAATTTAAATATTTTTAATATTAAAAACTTCAATCAAAACTTCATTGATTGAACATTCTAAATAGAATTATTGGATCCTACCCTAACCTGAAACCTTGAGGTGCAATATGGAAGAAGTAACTCAATCTGCATATAAGACTTCAAATAATTTAGCCAATCAAAATATTAGAAAATATTTTTTACATGTTATAAACTTAAAAATCATTGCAATAGTACTTGCTTAGCCTAATAAATAAATAAACAAGTGCCACGTAGTGGCCAAGTACTTGCCTTTAGTAATTAATTTTAAATTTAATTTTAATATAAATTTAATCTTAATTTTAATAAATTTATTATAATATATAAGATATTTTAATTAATTATAAAATTATATAATTATAATATTTTATATAATAATAATTGTAGTAATAAATAATTTTTTTAATTATAATTATATAAAGAATTATTGATTGCAAATTATAATTAATTTAAACCTTAATCTTAATTTTATTTGTAAATATAACAATAGTGCTAATTTTATTTTATTTATATATATTTTTTATTACATATGATTAATATTATTGTATATATAATATGACCAATAGTATCAAATAGTTATAATAATTTTAATAGATCAATATGCTACATTATGAACTTTTAATAATGTCAAAATGAATTAAAAAAGCTAACCAATTATAAGTAACTTACTCCATATTAGGAATATTGTAGCATACTAATTCAATAAATAAATAATTTATTCAATATTTTGAAATAAATTTTAAAATAAATTATAAAAATATACAAATTACAAAATTTAATCAACTTATTTTTTATTTTTTTTTAAAACAAAAGCGGACAAGCCACCATATATATTATTAATAAACTGATTCAAAGGGCTCCCCCGTGGAAGAACCAGAAAGAAACCCCGGGATCGTAGCCCTATACATGCAATACTACATAAGAGATTTTTACATATCTAGGAGTCTAGAAGAGCCAATGACCCAGTAGAAAAGTAAATACAATCGTATGTCGAGTTCAAAGTTAATCCATCTAATCATGGGAGCAGATATACCATGAACATCATATAAGGGGCTATCAAAATCGAATCTAAATATGACCTTTTACAATTTCCACTACATATGGGTCATATTTGATGATTCACAAAAAATTACCATCTATACAAAAGACAAAATTTGCAAAATTTTGCCAAAAATAAACCCCTATTCCTCCATGTCTTCACAGCACCCCCTTGAATTACATCGAGCCATCTCCCAGCTAGCAGGAGGAACTGGATCTTCGATAGACACCCAACCATCATTATTAGACTGCCACTGATGGGTTACTTGGCGCCAAAAATCTACAGGCCGATTTTGGGAGTTCGCAGATTGGATACACACTGAAGTAGGAAAATTTAAATCTAGTACCAGTATAGGGGTTGCAGCATGAGGAGCCGCCAGATCATTGTGAAAATTTTGCTGAACCCTTGGAGGAGGATTAGGCGATTCATGTGCCTCGAGCAGGTCTAATAGGGCATTCATTAAGCTCCGGAAGGAAGCTTCTAGCATACGACCAAGGATCAGTGACACCAATTGCAGAGTATTTTTAAAGATCCTATAACTATGTCGTTCAAGGGCTTTTTTGGAAGAATTGAAAATGAGCATGTGCTCATGGGAAGCCATCAATAGATTACGAAGAAATAAGCCACCTACAAAAGCTTCACCATTCCAAAGATCATAATTTTGGATGGCCCTCATGAGTTTATCTTCTCCTATAAACTGTGGTTGAATTACCCTATTCGCTAGTAATATAAAAAGATCCACTGATTGCATCACATCAAGAGAATTGGACAGGAATATTGAAGCCAACTGTGAAGGGAAGAGAATAAGCGCAAATTTTAGAGAAAGAACATTCTCACCAATAACTCTCCAGATAGCTCTGCGAATTTGCAGGGATAGAGTAATGAAGACCGCATCTAAACTAGCATCATCAACATATGGAGGGAGGGGCCGCTCCGTAATTGATGGCGGAATGAACACTCTATAGTTCCTTCGCAGTAGCTCTTCGTGAAACAAATGGTAGGATGTGCATCTCGGGCATTTCGTGATTGGAGGGTCCATTGTGTAGAAGACAAAGTAGAGTGCAAAGATGCAAAAGATGGACTAGTGTTTCATGAAATCAAGGAAGTAAATTAAGTAGCGATTTCAATTCCTCATACACATGCGATATCATATCAAGTTGCTCCAAGCTGAGGTGTTCGCACAAAATTGCATTAATCACACAATAAACCATGCTCTTTCTCATGCCCAAAATGTATGATGTGTATGTTAGGAATAAGGTGTCTCAACCTTGGATAATTCCTATTCTTATTATTTGTTTTGTAAATGTATTTTTTGCAAATAATGTAATTAAGTGTGAGTGTACATGTCTAGTTGGCATGTTGATGTGTCACTCCACTTGATGTGTCGGCATTTTGTGCATAAGGAGATCATGACTAAAATGGTAATGACAGATTCCTATGACATGTAAGAACTATTTAAGGAATGTGCTATGATAGGTGTAAGAGCATCTTATGACTTGGGCCTATTTGGGTGCCCAAGAAGAAGTGGTTGGTGTGTGTAAGAGAATATGCCAAAAATAGGTTGGTATGACAGATTCTCTTACACTTCTCTTGTGACCGTTATTTTTGGTGGATTCTATGACAAGCTGTCATAGTCTATTTTAGGGATGGATGCCTATTCTTGGGATTGCATGTAACAGCTATGTACATGTGGCTTTGTGCATGGCTCTTTGGTGGTTGTGCCTATCTTTGGGTCCAGAGGAGTCTATATATATGATGCTGCTCCTATGGGAGAGATATAACAAAATTTAAGTCTTGTTGGCTTTGTCTCTCATTTCCTGAAAGAACTTGCATTGCAAGTGTATTGTAATCTTTGTGTTGAAGATAATACATTGTGCAGGTTTTGGAGTGCTGGGGTTTTTTACCGAAAGGTTTTCCCCAGGGTATATCATTGTGTCATTCTCTATTTTTTCTGTATGCATTGTATGTGGTTGCAATATCTTTGTTAAAGTAGTTAACGAATTTGAAATTGTAAGGATTTATAAGAATTTGCACAATACTCTCCTATAGAGATTAGCGTAGGAAGTTGTTTCCGCACCTGAGTTTCCTTACAAGTGGTATCAGAGCTTGATCAACTTTTGATCCTAGTTGTTGGGTAGGGTTTTTTGAGTTGATCTCAAGTTTGAGTGGGAGTTTTTTGCAGAGCATTCTGAATCTTATTTGTAGATTGAGATGGCAAGTTCATCATATGGAAGAATGGAGGTGGAGAAATTTAATGGCACTAATTTTGAGTTGTGGAAACTCAAGATGGAAGACATGTTGGAAGATCGTGACCTATGGGAAGTGACTTCAAGTGCTACAAGACCAGCAACTATAGCTCAAGCAGATTGGGATATCAAAGATCGTAAAGCTAAGGGTCTCATAAGACTTTGTTTAACCGATGCAGTCCTTTTGAATGTTCTAGATGAGAAAACCGCAAATAGTTTGTGGGAAAGACTTGCGGCCGTGTATCAAGCCAAATCTCTGGTGAACAAGTTGTTCCTGAGGAAGAAGTTGTACTCTCTATGAATGGAGGAAGGTGGATCCTTAACGGATCATTTGAATGCATTTAATTTGCTGGCTGCACAGTTGACATCAGCTGGTGTCAAGTTAGAGGAGGAGGATCATTGCTACACACTTTTATGTTCTTTACCGGATCATGGGACCATCTTGTGATGGCTCTCGGAAGCACTTTAGTCACCTTCAAAATGGATGATGTGGTGTCTTCGCTGCTATCAGAGGAGATGCGGAGAAAGGCTTCCATTTTGGAAAAAGAAGCCCTTGCTGTTCGTGGGAGATCCACTGAAGGAGGGAAGAAAAATGACAATAAGTTTGACAATAAGGGTAGATCCAAATCCTGTGGGAAGTCAAAGACTTCTAATAAGTCCAAGGCAAAATGTTGGAACTGTGATAAATCTAGGCACTTCTGTAAAGACTGCAAAGAGCTGAAGAAGAAGAAGAAAGGTTCAGATTCAGCTTCAGAAAGATCTCAAGAAGATGGCGATGCATTCATCGCAGCTTTGGCAGCCCATGCATCTGATGATGTGTGGTTGGTTGACTTGGGTGCATCTTTTCACATGACCTCTCATCGAAACTGGTTCTCAAAATATGAAGAGTTTGATGGTGGAAAGGTGTACTTGGGTGATGATTCTCACCTAAAGATAGTTGGATGCGGAAGGGTCACTATCAAATTTCCTGATGGATGAGTAAAGGGAATCAATGAAGTTATGCACATTTCGGGTTTGGCACGAAACCTATTATCTGTAAGTATGCTGAATGATGTAGGTGTGCAAGTTGTTTTTTCGAAAGAAGGATGCAAGATGATGAGAGGATCGATAGTGCTTGCAAGGGGTACTAGGAGAGGTACCTTATTTCAGCTAGATGCATGTATTCCTCTATGTAATAGTTCTTCATCCTCACCATCTGAACAAGTAGTGAAGAAGTTTGTGGCTATTGGTTCTGATGGTAGTGCAAATACTTTGGAAGGTAAGCTTCCTACAGAAAAGACAATGTTGTGGCATATGAGATTTGGCCACATTGGTGAAAAGGGTCTCAGAACCCTGAAAAATAAAAATCTTGTTGAGGGGTTAAATGATTGCAATCTCGAGTTTGACTTCTGTGAACACTATGTCTATGGTAAACAAAATCATGTTCATTTTTACTCTAGTTCTCACAAATCTTCTGATGTTTTGGATCTTATTCATTCTGATGTATTTGGTCCTGTAAAAGTTCCTTCAATCTCCAAGTCTGTATTTTTTGTATCTTTCATAGATGATTACAGTAGAAGGACGTGGATTTATTTCCTTAAAAGTAAGACACAAGTCTTTAGTTAGTTCAAGGAATTTAAAGCTCTTGTAGAGAATCAGACTAGTAAGAAGATTAAGTGTGTGAGAACTAACAATGGTGGTGAGTTTTTCTCAGCAGAGTTTGAACAGTTCTGTAAAGAACAAGGTATCGAGAGGCATAAGACAACTCCTTATACCCCACAGCAAAATGGAGTTGCAGAGAGAATGAACATGACACTGATGGAGAAGGCTAGGAGTATGCTTAGTTGAGCTGGTTTAGAACAAAGGTTTTGGGCCAAAGCTGTGGCCACTGCTTGCTATCTGGTTAACAGATCTCCTACATCAGCCCTTGTTGGTAAGACACCCATGGAGGTGTGGTCTGGTAAGAAGCCTTCAATTAGACATCTTTGTGTTTTTGGTTGTGAAGCTTATGCAATGTTCCAAAGGAGAAAAGATCTAAGTTGGAAAACAAAGCTGTTAAATGTATTTTCATCGGATACAGTGCTGGTGTGAAAGGATACAAGCTTTGGGATCCCATGACTAGTAAGGTGTTGTATAGTAGAAATGTTATTTTCAGAGAGATAACATCTTCTCCTATTGTGCTACAACCAGATGAAAAAGAAAAGGAAAAAGATGTTGTTCAGTTGCCTCCTACCCCTGAGAAGACTGAATAGAGAGACCATGTTGGGTCTAATGATGAGGAGAGCTCTAGCAGCTCTGATAGTTTGGAAGAAGAGGAAGAACAACCTCAACCTCAGCCCTTGAGGAGATCCATGAGAGAAACAAAGCAACCAGAAAGGTTTGGTTATTCTATGTTAGATTCCAGTTGTGCCTTTGCTTTGATTACTAACACTGATGAGCCTAGATCTATGAAAGAGGCTTTGGGCATGGAAGATGCAGGTTCCTGGATTGAGGCTATGGATGATGAGATGGCTTCATTAGAGAAAACAAAAAAACTTGGGACCTTGTACCTTTGCCTAAAGGGAGAAAATCTGTTGGCTATAAATGGGTGTTCAAGAAGAAATTCTGTGCAGATGGCAGTGTTGAAAGGTATAAAGCTAGATTGGTTGCAAAGGGGTATTCACAGGTAGAGGGAATAGATTATGGTGAAATATTCTCTCCTGTTGCAAAGTTGACATCCATTAGATTTCTGTTATCTCTTGCTGCATTATATGATTTAGAGATAGAACAGATAAATGTGAAGATAGCTTTCCTTCATGGTGATTTGGAGGAAGAGATTTATATGTCACAACCTGAGCACTACATTGTTAAAGGTAAAGAATCCTTAGTTTGCAGATTAAAGAAATCTCTATATGGTTTGAAGCAATCTCCTAGGATGTAGTACCTTAAGTTTGATGCCTTTGTGTTGTCAATTGGATTTGTAAGATCAAAATCAGATCATTGTATTTATTTCAGAGTTGAAAATGATTGCCTTCTTATTGTTGCATTATATGTTGATGATATGTTGCTGTTTGGGAAGGGTAAGGGTATGATTTCTGATTTTAAATCTTAGTTGTCAGCACAATTTGAGATGAAAGATCTTGGGGCAGCTAGGTACATCTTGGGTATGGAAATCAGTAGAGAAAGGTCTAACAGAAAACTTTGGTTGAGTCAGAGTAAGTATGTGAAGTCTATGTTGGACAGGTTCAGCATGGCAGATTGTAGACCACTATGTGTTCCTATTTCTGTGGGAACAAAGTTATCTATAGATGATTGTCCAAAATCTCCTAGTGAGGTGGAGGACATGAGTAGAGTACCTTATGCTAGTGCAGTTGGTAGTCTTATGTAAGCTATGGTCTGTACTAGACCAGACATTACCCAAGCAGTGGGAGTCCTGAGTCAGTTTATGGCTAATCCTGGATGGGTACATTGGGATGCAGTTAAGCGAGTATTCAGATATTTGAGGGGTACATCAGATTACTCCATATGTTATCATGGTAACTCTTCTGGATCTCTGCATTCAGTTTGTATTCATGGGTTTGTGGATTTAGATTGGGCAGGTGATATTGACAGTAGGAGATCCACCAGTGCTTATGTGTTCACTATGTTTGGTGGTGCCATTAGTTGGATGAGTAAGCGACAACCTATGGTTGCTTTGTCCACTACAGAAGCTGAGTACATGGCTGCTATTCATGCTTGTAAAGAAGCCATTTGGCTTAGAAGATTGTGTTCTGATGTTGGTGTTGATGCAGAACAAATTACTGTTTGGTGTGATAGTCAGAGTGCTATTTGCCCTGCAAAGAATCCAACTTTCCATGCCATAACGAAGCACATTGATGTGCAGTTTCACTTTGTGAGAGATATGGTGGAAGATGGAAAGGTAAATTTGGAGAAGGTAGATACTGTGAAGAATGTTGCAGATGCATTAACGAAACTAGTGGGCACTGAGAAGTTCAGATGGTGTTCGGAGTCTATGGGCCTTTTGGCCTATAGCGGTTAAAGTTCCTATTATGTTCCTGTTGCTCTTACAAGGTGTTCGACAAGTGGGAGAATGTTAGGAATAAGGTGTCTCAACCTTGGATAATTCCTATTCTTATTATTTGTTTTGTAAATGTATTTTTTAAAAATAATGTAATTAAGTGTGAGTGTACATGTCTAGTTGGCATGTTGATGTGTCACTCCACTTGATGTGTCGGCATTTTGTGTGTAAGGAGATCATGACTGAAACGGTCATGACCGATTCCTATGACGTGTAAGAACTATTTAAGGAATTTTCTATGACAGGTTTAAGAGCATCTTATGACTTGGGCCTATTTGGGCACCCAAGAAGAAGTGGTTGGTGTGTGTAAGAGAATATGCCAAAAATAGGTTGGTATGACAGATTCTCTTACACTTCTCTTGTGACCGTTATTTTTGGCGGATTCTATGACAAGCTGTCATAGTCTATTTTAGGGATGGACGCCTATTCTTGGGATTGCATGTAATAGCTGTGTACATGTGGCTTTGTGCATGGCTCTTTGGTGGTTGTGCCTATCTTTGGGTCTAGAGGAGTCTATATATATGATGCTGCTCCTATGGGAGAGATATAACAAAATTTAAGTCTTGTTGGCTTTGTCTCTCATTTCCTGAAAGAACTTGCATTGCAAGTGTATTGTAATCTTTGTGTTGAAGATAATACTTTGTGCAGGTTTTGGAGTGCTAGGGTTTTTTACCGAAAGGTTTTCCCCAGGGTATATCATTGTGTCATTCTCTATTTTTTCTGTATGCATTGTATGTGGTTGCAATAGCTTTGTTAAAGTAGTTAACGAATTTGAAATTGTAAGGATTTATAAGAATTTGCACAATACTCTCCTATAAAGATTAGCGTAGGAAGCTATTTCTGCACCTGAGTTTCCTTACAGTGTAGACTATCGTATGTTAAGATTGCCCAAATCACATGTCCATGACAAAAATATGAGTAAAAAGTACTTGGTTATAGATACCATCATCAAAGGATCAAGATATGGTAGCCGCTAAATGCCAATTTGAGGGATATATTAGTTATTCCTCTTGCTCTATAATGATTGCTCCTAACTATCATGATGTACTGCACATCTCACTGTTGATGACGACAAAATTTATTATCTTCTGCAATAACTTTTTGAAGATTTCCATTGGTACTGATGACATGAGTCGACTCAAATTCATTTATAGTGCAACCGCCACAACCCATATTTGCTAGACAATCAGCAAGAGCATTCCCTTCTCGTAGGGTATGTGAGATGAGAACTTCCTCAAAAGAATCAAGGAGCTACCAGATTTGTGTTAAGATATAAGTCAGTCACCAATTATGTGACACTCTCCTAATACTTGCCAAAATGATAACGATTGAGTCACCTTCCACTTGAATAAATTGATAACCTCCTTGTTTTGCCAGAACCAGTCCATTGAAGAGGGCATACACTTCTACTAAATTATTTGTTCCTAGGAGTAGGGGATCTACTTTAATTGCCAATACCTTACCATAGTGATCCCGAATACATGCCCCTGCTCCTGAATTTCCTGGATTACCCCTAGATGAGCCATCAAAGTTTAGTTTCACAAAAAAATTTATTGGTGGGATCCAATGAACATTGTCTCTGCTTGTTTTGGAAGATGTATTTGCTTTTAGGTTTGAACCAGTAGGAATGATTAGATGTTTCCACTGATGAAGGGTGTTTGTGTCCCATTGAGACAGAATTGGGTTGCATTTATGAATAGAATGTTTAGAGTTTACCACTTCAGATATGGATTGTTCGATGGTGGTCAAGACACTTTCAATAGTTGAAGGGCTCTACCGGAAGATTTTTTGTTACACTCCCACCAAATTTCCCATACAACAATCACCAGGATGCAGATCCAAAGATGTGAGAAGAAAGAATTGGAGTACAGTTCAGACCAAGATTAGAATAGGTCCCACAATTTATTTGGAATAGGTGTGGAATACTGAAGTTTTCCCAAAACAAACATCTAGCATTTTTGGGCAAAGGGACAATTCAAGAAGAGATGGTCACCATCTTCAAGTACCTGATCACAAAGGCGACAATTGAATGGCTATGAAATATGGAGTTTTGATAGTCTGTCACTTGTGAGTGCTCTCCTTCTCAAAGCCAACCATGCAAAGCAACCGACCTTAGGTAATGTGAATTGGTTCCAGCAAAAGGAGAAAGCCCGGTAAGGAACTTTATTATTTTCTATGTTCTGAATAAGCCTGTATCCTTCTTTGATTGAATAGGATCCATTTTTGCTTGGGGTCCAAATTACTCAGTCCTCCTTCCCCGAGATATAAACTGCTAGTGTTGAGAGGATTTGACGAAGTCTATCTTGATCCATAGGAGAGATCACCAGTTCACTCAGATCCTTCCAAATCACTTTTCTGGAAAATATACAAATTGCTGATACAAAGTCTATTAGAAATTTTCCCCATGAGTTTTCAGAATGTGCTACTAAGATATCTGTCAAATCTAGATTAAAAAGTGGAGGGGATCCATTCTAGGAGTCTCTCCAGAACTTAACTTTGGTGCCTGAATTTAATTCCCATGAAATATAGTTAGTGACAATGTCTCTGGAAGTCATCATAAAGTTCCATACAGTTGATCCTACTGGGGGGTCTTGAATAGTAAATATTCTAGATGGACAGGCATTATTGATATACTTATATTGTATAATTTGGAACCATTTATTTTGTGGTTTAGAATACATATTCCATATTAATTTGGCACCAAATGCTTTGTTCCTTTGAACCAGATCATGGATTCCAGCTCCACCCAAATTCTTCACTTGTGCCATTTCTTGAAGTGAGACCAGAGGTATTTTCTTCCCTCCATTTATGTTCCCACTCCATAAGAAGTCTCAGATCAGTTTATGAATGGATTGAACTATTGAAGGGGGGGCTTTTAAGACTAAAAGATAATAATTTGGAATTGCAGTCAAGACTATTTTGACGAGTAGTATTTTACCTGAAAGAGACAACCATTTGGCTTTCCAGGCCACAATTCTAGATTTGATTCGCTCAATGATGGGAGTCCAATAGCTTGATTTGTTAGCACCCATGAAGAAAGGGATACCTAGATACACAGAAGGGAGGAAGTCTTGTGAAAAGCCCAAAGTATTGACTATCCTTGTAGAGATGACATGATTTGTATTGAAGAGATAAATTTTTTATTTATTCTCATTGATTTTTTGCCCTGAGACAGCAGTGTATGTATCTAAAACATGCTTTATCTATTTTGCCTCTGCAACATTTGATGTGACAAACAGTAGCGTGTCATCAGAAAATAAAAAATGTGTAATTGATATGTTTGAGTTCCCTATGATTGTGCCTTTCCAGTGACCAATAACATGTTGCTGATGAATAAACCTGCTGAAAGCTTCTACCATTAGGATAAATAAAATCAGGGAGAGGGGATCTCCTTGTCTAACCCCTTGTGTCAAAGAAAAGAAACTAGCGGGGACTCCATTAATGATGACTGAAAACCATGCTCCCGATATGCATGCTCTTATCCATTTACACCAATTTTTTGAGAATTCAAATTTGTGGATAACTTTAAAAAGAAACTCCCAGCAAACTTTTTCATAGGCCTTCATCATGTCCAGTTTAATGATAAAGTTTGACAAACTAGAAGATTTGATTGAGTGGAGAGCCTTATGAGAAACTATAGCTCCTTCCATTGTCTCTCTGCCTGGTACAAAACCACCTTGTTCTTGAGAAACTAGATTGGGAATGAGGTATTGCATTCTCAGATATATTGCCTTAGTAACAATTTTGTATATGGTGTTGCATAATGAGATTGGTCTAAATTCTGAAAAATTCTTTGGAGTTTTAACCTTGGCAATAATGGCTATATTTTTCATGTTAAAGTATTTAAGCATTGCTTTACTTTTCCTAGATTCTTCAATCACTCCAAGCAATTCCCATCCTAAGAAATCCCAACCTGCTTGAAAGAATAGTGTTGTAAACCCATCTGGCCTAGGAGCTTTATCTGGTGGCAAGGAGGAAACTACCTTCCTTAGCTCATGCAAGGTGAATGGAGCCATTAAAATTAAGTTATCTACTTTTGATACTAGAGGAGGGATAGCATTGATAATATCTTGGGATTGTGCATCATGAACTGTTGGCAAATCGAGAGGCGCCAATAGACCTTTAAAAAATTTTACCCCTTCATCTTGAATACCCTAAGAATCTGTAATTGGTTGGCCAGTATCTACATTATTAATGTTAAAGATGTGATTAGAAGTTGTCTTGTTCTTGGTTGAAGCATGAAAATATTTAGTATTCTTATCCCCTTCCTTTAACCATAACTCACGGGACTTTTGCCTCCAATAAATCTCTTCTCTTTGATAGAGTTCTTCCCAATCCTATTGTAGCTTGTTTTGTTTGACAAAATTATCATTGTCCATTCCATTTTTTATTGTGATTTCCAATATATCATGCAGCTGATTCTTAACTATCTCCTTTTCTGTAAAGATATTTTTAAAAACCGTCTCATTCCATTTTTTAATCTGCTTTTTAACATTCTTCATTTTACAAGCAAACTAATGCATTTTAGACCCAACACATAATGGAGAAGTAGTCCACCAATTCTTTAGTAAGGGCAAGAATTGTGGATGCTGGAGCCACATCCTCTCAAATTTAAAAGACGGCTGGTGTTTAAAACCTTGGGTTACCAAGGGCAATACTAGCTGAATGGCAATGGGAAAATGATCTGATCATGGACATGCCAAAATTTGAGACTGAAAGGTAGTGTTTGAGAGATTCCAATCATGAGTGACAAGGAACCTATCCAATCGAACCGCTATTTGAGAAAAATTTGCTCTCTTATTGGTCCATGTAAAAGACCCATTAATTGGTTCAATGTCCATTAAGTTATTATCTTGTACAAAGGTGGAGAAATCTTGTACTGTCTTCACAAGGGGACAAATTCCACCTTGCTTTTCTGACTACTTTAATATTGCATTAAAATCCCCACCCAATATGATGAGAGAATTGTTTTGAGATTGAATTATGTGTGTTAGCTGACGCCATAGCCTACACTTGTCTTGAGTTGCTGTTGGACCATAAATATTAAACAAAATGAAGTAAAGATCAAACCTTGTGATGTTTAAAACTTTCCAATTATCTTGCTGGTCTACAAGCTGACATTGGATTACTTTTGGATCCCATAAGACTGCAAGGACTCCAGATGCACCATTCCCTTGCCTATGAATAGATTTCCATTGGGCCCACTTGTTAATGGTTTTTTCATAATTCTCTTGTGACAACTTTGTTTCTTGTAGCATGATAACATTTGATGTCATAGAAGCAAGCTCTAGCTTGATTCTACCTCTTTTATCAAAGGCATTTAAGCCTTTGACATTCTAGGAGATGATCTTCATTGTTGACAAGAAGAACCCTTGGTTCTCCTCGTCAATCATTTGGAAGGAGTGAATTTCCCATCTAGAGTGGATTGAATCCCAGCTGCTATTTCTACTTTAATTTTTTCTCCCTTTGGTTTTCTCCCTCTTTTTTGGGGGATCTTGTCACAAGTGGTTACTTGAGAAGGAGATTGCTCAATAGAAAAAATCACATTATGATCAAATCCTTCTAGCGATGCCGATTGGGCATGGTGAGTGGAATCAAAATCTGTCAAATTATTGTCATTTTCCCATTCCTGAATACTTCCATTTATCCTAGAATTTGAAGTAAAGGATTGAAGGGGGAGAGTGTGAACTAATTCCTGATGATCCTCAGGAAGTTCATCTATAAAATGTTGAAGACCTTGAGGATCTTTGAACTCCTGAGTAGTAGCTGTTGAAGGGATTTCAGATTGAAAAAAGCTGACATCAATATTAGATAACTGACGCTCGAGCTTGTATTCCTCACAAGTGACTAAATTCCTTCTGTCCTGCGAGAATATGTTATCTTTTTCACATTTATGCTCAGAAGGCTGTGTCTTAGTAGAGAGCCATGATTTTTCATTAGGAACGGTTTCATGAATAATCAAATTGGCAAGATCTGATATCATAACATCATTGCCGTCATGGGCCTTAAGTTCTATTACAACATTATTGTGAAAGACTGAGTTCAAATCTGCAATATGAATTGGAAAATCTTGAAACATTAATAGATGAACAAGTGATGTAATATCCATTGAGGATTGCTCTGGCTGTTCACATTGGGAGTTGATGCAATCTGAATGAAAAATCTGGAGCTGATTGATGGAGAAATGCTTGATCATAAATAAACATCTTAATGTCCAAAGGAAAAAGGTGAACACTTTGTAAAAATGAAGAACAATCTACGAAATTGAGATTTCAATTGGTTCCATCTCCTAGCCATTTAAAAAAAGACCCAACTAAGAGCAATTTGCAGGATCACTGCAATGATCTGAACAAACAGCCATCCCAGAGTGAAGCTGTGGGTTGCAGTGGCAAGTAAAGTGGCCCAATTGATTCTGATATTTTTGAATAGTTGCCTCATTTTGAACTACAATACGTTGAGACCAGGTCCCCCATTTGGAATGAATATTTATATGGCTTGGTAGTGCTATAGAGGTATCTAGTAGTACATAGACTCTTGAATCAAAATGGGGAAGCTCAAATGGGATAAGGTCACGTTTAATGAAGATGCCTAGTTTATTAACAAGAATCTCCACTATGTCCACATCCCTATATTCCAGCGGCAATAGGGGAAATGCCACCCAATGTGGAAAGAATAAACAAGCCTTTGGCTCTGGTTTAAAGTTGGGGGACCATGACATGGTGAATACTCCCGAACCATGACAAAACCAGCCCTTATTCTTATGAATGGAATCTCTAAGATTTGAAGAATAAAAAATGGCAACAAATAAACCCGAAATTGAATCTAAAAAAAAGCTATCCTTTAGCCCTTTCCATGCTTGAAAATCCCAAGCCTTAATGTCAGAAAATAGCAAGGAGGACTTAGATAGCTTACCAATAAGGGTTGATCTCCGCAGTAAATCAATTTGATCCTGTAATAGATGCTCAGGTAGAGTAACCGAGTGTGAGTTAGGGAGTAGATTATGATGCTTAGCTTGCCAGACCTGATTTGATACCTTTGGATTGAAGGGCGCTCTAAACTTAGTCTTCTGACTAACAAATATTGGAGATGCTCCAATGTGTTGCTGCCGAGTCTGGAGAGGGGATAACGGATCCTTGGGATCACCCGAAGGGGGTTTGATAGTCACTGGAGATCCTGGTGGTGTACCTTTGCATATGTCAAAGATTAGCTACTTTTTTTGGGATCGAGCACCATGGAACCCTCTCTTCTTGAAGTTCCATGACCAGGAGGATTTTGAAATTTTTTCCCGCCCATGATAGTTTTTAAACTTGTGCTCACTAGCAGGTAGGGGAGAATGGTTAGTGGAAATCCTATGATTCATTGCAGCTTGTCTGGTAGATTCTCCAATCTCATAAGATGATATTCCTATGTATTTGGGGGGATTTTATGTGATAAAGGAGGAACTGCCAAAATGACGAGGCTTTCCTTGACATGCGTTACTGATAGACATTTCCCCCTGAGATGGATCTTTGTTCTGGGAAGTGCATGGCTTAACATGAAATTAGGGATTGACAAAAAAGGGTTTCACAGGTTGGACTATCACTTTTCCTCTGAAGATCTTTGAAAAATCTAACACATTTTGAGGAGGCAGAGATAGAGGATAATGAGGGTTTTTGAGCAAACTGAACTACCTGAAAACCCTTATTACTGCTAGGATGCATCTGAATGTCCTTACTTCTGACATCCCTATCTCGGCAGAAAAGGTCAAACATCTGGCCCTGTGATGGCAGAGGTTATTTCCTTCCCCAGCTACACCCTCGGTCTAAAGGAATACCAATAGCCTGACAATGCAGGTTGAACATGGCCCTCTTAGACGACAACGGTTGCCTGTGGCCATACAATCACCATTCTTGCTCGACTGGTTTGAAAGTTCTCCCGCTCTTGCTCCCACTCACCATTTTCTCATTCTTTAATCAACTTATTTTAATATTTGATTCTCACTATTTATTGCATCTATTAATATTCCTAAAAAAAAAAAAGAAGATGATTCCAAGATAACTTCACATAAAAAACAAGAAAATTAAATGAAATAAGTGGAAGGACAATAAATAACAAATGTGGTAAATTTTAATTGGTTCACTCGTGTAATAACACTTCAAATGCATTCATCAATGAGATGATCAAAAATTAATTTCTAAATATTATAAAGTTAAATAATTTGCATCTATATTTTACAAATGAAAAAACTTATAATGAAATATAAAAAAGAATTGTTTTCATTGGTGTAGAACCTACCGGCAAGTACTAATAAGATACACCCTATAATTTTGGTATGTCATTCTCCATTATATTCATTTATTTCCTCTCCTATTAAAATTAATGTTCAAACATTCTCCTAAAAAATGTCAACCATCTCAAGAAAAAACCCTTTTAGTTCTAAATGATATGACTATTATTAATTATCAAATTTTCCTTATCATAACATATTATTGTACAAATATATGTTTTGCTTATATATTATTTTATTTGTTTTTCCTTTGATTTTGAATGAGTCACATAATTTTATTATATAAATTATGTGAGCTTTCTAGATTCATTATTATAAGGACTTAACCATTGATAAAGATTTTTGAAACAATCCTTTCATACATGCCCTTATATTTCAACACTTTTAATAATTAGATTACAAAGATGAGATTGAAGGGTTTTTCTATGTTAATAAATAGTATAGTTTAATAGGTTAGGTTATTGTTATTTCAATTTATTTAAAAAAGTTAGTTAATACAATTATTTAAAATATTAATTTTGAACAATTATGATCTATTAATAGTTCATTTTGAGAAGCCAAACTAAAAATTATCTATAGTTAGATCGAGAGTCACTACTTAAAAATCCACACTAGAAATTCCTTAAAGAAGACCACTTCACTAATTTAGAAACCACCTACATACTAGAAGCCATCTATGAAAGACCAAAAGCCAAAAAATTAGAATTTTTAGATGTCCCTCTAGTTTGACAAATTTGGTTTGAATTCTTAATTTATTGTAGCATATAAGTATTAAATATATATAAACTAAGCTAAGAGATATCAAGACTTTAAATTTTTCATTTAAGTAAAATTGACATATATACTAGCATACATATATTTAGATAAATAAATGTAGAAGACGCCGTGAGATATCATTTTGGAGGTGTCTATTTGTTTAAAAAATAAATAGAATTAAATTATAGATTGAATCTTCTAACATTATGATCCTTATAAAACTATTATGATTTATACCATTTTGACGAAACTATTAACTAAACCACTCATATATTTATGAAATTTTATAGATCTTAACCTCTTGCTCTATTTGAGATTCTGATTTCTTATATGTATATTCTACTACTCCTGAACCAAAAGAATATGTTGAAGCTACATCATCTATATTATCTTTCCCAAAGCATCCTTCTTAGAACTCAAATCATATTTTATTTTAGCTAATAAAGAAGTTTCCAACTTCATCATTTATATTTTGTTTTTGTATTACTTATGCTTTCTAGTGTGAAGGAAGGAGCGAGGTAGGTAAGGGGATATTTGTACATAGGGCTTTGAAATGGGGATTGTATACTGTAGTGAGTGAGAATAATGCTTGAAAACATATTTTTTAAATACTTTTATAATAATTTGAACTAGTAAGAACATAAGGCAATATAAAATTAGATAAGATAAAGCAACTCTAATTTGAAAGCGTCCACTGAATACATCCCACACAACAATGCAAAAAAATATTAAACCATATTATTGTTGTTAACATTTTAACATCAAGGGGCTAGGCACAATGGGTGTATAGGACAATTTGTACATAAAAAAAACATTTATCATTTTTATTTCCTAATTTTGAAGCTCCATTTATGTAAATGGTAGAATGTTCAGAGAACGTGGAATATAATCTACATTTCATGACATGCCCATGCAAGGTTGTAAGAAAGGTGAGAATGTGTTACAATCGATAACATACAAAACTATTGTTGATGATTATTAGACTGCTGAGCTTTCTTCTATACCAAATTGTTCCCTCTTTTTTTATTAAACCATCAAAATTGTTGTTGGCTATAAACTGGCATTTTTTTGCCTCTTTCCTCTTGAGGCAACTCATTGGCTTCACTGGAAGAACCACACAATATGTCTGTGGGAAGAATAAGGAAATCCATAGTCAATCCAAGCACATTGTATTCTACTTCTTCTATATTTAAAGTTGATGTGGCTAAATCAAAATCAATCAAAAGAGAATTTAGCACCAAAATCACAAATAAGAGTGAATTCAATCACCCTAAACCACTAAAATTCCATAATAGTGTATTGGCATTGTATAAACAACTAAATCTATTAAAATATGAGAAAAATATGTTATTATAGCCTTTTGCCCCACATTTACATTTATCTCATAAAAACTTGAACATATAAGAAATGAAATCAATAATTATTACTTTATAAATTTAATGATTTATTTTTATTAATTATTTAAATGAATTTAAATTAATATTTTTAAATTTAAATAAATTAATTTTAATAAAATTTCTTTAATATTTTTTTTAGTTTTCTCTTATTTAAGGCAAGCTCAAATTCAAACTAACCATTATTCAAATATAATTATATTTTACCACTATCCTAACTATTATTTAAGTAACCATAATTAAACTTTAACTATGACCTATATTTAGCACTAACTTTAATTGAATCCAAATCGTAGTTGAACTTGCTTGGTTCATAAATTTAATTGAAGTCTAACCTTAACTGTAGACTAGTATGAAATCCAAGAAAACACAAATCCTAAACTAAATTTAATTGTAACTCTAACATTAAACTTAATTAAATATTAAACCAAATTAAAATCTATCCATAATTAATTCAATTTGTGTGTTAGGATTAAGGTTCAATTTGGATTTGTATTAGGGTTAATTTTCAATACACATCATGGTCATATTAATAACATCTAAAATATGATTATATTAATAAAATTCAATTGATCCCACAAAAATATATACACCTTGTGATTCCTTTTTAAGATTTAGTCAACTTATTTTCCAACTATGAAGACAAAAAATCTAAACCATTTTGATTGTTTGTTCAATATCTTGAAACAACCCTTTATTGCCATATAAATTTCTTAACATTTCCCTCTATAAAAAATAATCTTATTTTCCTTGGCAACTTTATTATTCTAGTTTCATATTATTAAGTGAATTTTTGGTAATTAACATTATTAAGTGAAATTTTAACAAATAACATAATTCTTGAAACTCCTAGTCCTAAGAAAAAAGTGTCTTTTATCCTAGGGGCCATCAAAATCCCCTCTCATCCTGATACCCCTAGCACCCCTAAGAATGACATTGTTGTGAAAGTTCTTTGTGACCTTAAGCACACTACAACCTGCCCCTCTGACAAAAGAAACCCATATAAATGTTAATTTGTATTAAGCATTTAAGGTTGTCATTAGTATCAAAGGATAGTAAACAGGTCAGTTGGTTACTTATATTGAGTTGGTCAGTAACTAGAAGTAAGACAGAGCAGTTGGTAAAGCCTTTACACCGAGCATCACACAGTTAACCGAGCACTAGCGACACCAACACCGATGGTCAGTAAACACCGAGAAGATTATACAGTGTTTACCGACGATCACAACAAATGACATAGTAATCTGAAATGGCACATTATCCTATGCAAATGGTTATAACAGATCGTAATATGGTTTACCAAGATCAAGGAGCATTTATTATAAATAGATACTCATTAAATGTAATGTTTATCTTATTGTAATAGTTGATCTAGGTTATTTTGCACCGTAGATCTTAGGGTTATGATTATTTTTGTAACCTAATTTTTGCTTAGGCGGCAAAACAGAACACTATATATTTTGTATGTTCGCACCATTTTTATGAGGTTGGGTGAACTAATATATATGAATCAAGGAGCACTTGAAGACATTGCCTATCTTCAAGACAATCAGTTTATCGAGCATAATAGAGCACAGAGGATATCAGATTTAGCAAAATTAGTGAAGGCTACCGAGCACAACAAAGTAAGAAACCATCACAGATAAGGTGATATTTTGATAAGCACTTATAGATTTGTTTCAGACAATTGAGTTGTCAACTAGCAGATAATTACCTATTACTTTCTGACAATTGTGATAGAGTTTTTGATAAATCTCTTAACAGAGTAGACTTAACAGTCTTATATAAATCTGTTAACCGAGTACACACTTCATTAGTGCTATTTAAATCCTATAACTAGGTAGATCTAGCTGATCTAATATGTTACTCCTAACAGGGTAAGATCACCAGAAGTGATCAAAACTTGTAGCCTTAATAGGAAAACCTTTTCTATCTGTAGTAGTGAAGAATTTTTGGGTGTCATCCCAACCATAGTTTTTACCTTCTAACAAGGGTTTCTGCATTACCAAAATACTTGTGTTATGTGATTGTCATATTGATTTCATGTTGTTTACTTTCTTAAGTTAACTAGATGATTGATTTATACAATTGTATTCAATTTATTTTGATTGGTTATCACAGTATTCAGTTATAGATCAGAAAGATTTTACAAGTAAAAGTTTTTAAGGCACTGATTCACCCCTCCCCTCTAAGTACCTATCTCTCCTAATTCCAACAATTGGTATCAGAGCACAGTTCTCTTGTTGAACAATCTAACCATTGAAGGGTAAAGATCTAAGTCATGGAGAGATACAAGCTTGACAAGATTATTGAGAATTAGAAGATACAAATATAGATGTTTGTGGAACAGTATAAACAAGCCAAGGAAGAACTGAAGAAATTACTGGTTGATAGGAAGAACCTTGCAATTCGGCTAAATGAAATCAGTTATCATGAATAACCTATTGATGAAATATTTGATCATATTGGATCAAGCTTTGGAAGCTTCTCTAATGGATCTGAAAGCATAATCTCTGAGTTATCTGAAAAGAATCAGCATCTATCTGAGCAAGTGAAAGCACTTCAAATCGGTCATGAATCTCAAATGGTGAGAATGGTGGAAATCATGAACAATGCTAGACAAGTTGAACAAGATCAGAATCTGGCTATTGAAGACCAAAGATTGATGACTGAACAACTTCAAGAAAAAGAAAGTGAAATATAGAGACTCACTGATCGTCACTTCCAAGTATCAAATCAGATGATGATAATTAATCAAGAAATGAACTAAGTAAATGGAGAATTATCAAGAAGACTTGAAGATGTTGCAATACTCAGAGAAGATAATGAAAAAATGAGAAATGAAATAAAGACACAAAAGCAACACAATGAAATGATGAAGATAGATGAGGACTATTCTAAAAAGATTGATGATTTCTTGACTAATTAGAGGAGATTCGGAAGCAAAACCGATATAGGCTACACCAGTGAAGGAGAATCATCACAACAAGATGAAAAAGTCAACAACAATAAAACTCAAAAACCTAAAGTGATGACATGTTACCACTGTGGAAAATCAGGACATACATCTAATTTGTGCAGAAGCAAAGCACAAGGTAAACCTCCTGTCATTCCAAAATTCAATGGATATTGTTATTATTGTGGTAAGTTTGGACATCCATCTTATGAATGCAGAGCTAAGAAGAATGACATTGCTAATAATACTACTAAGGAGAAAATATGCTATACTTGTAATAAGCATGGACACACTGCAATGGGACTGCAAGGCGAAAATGACACAAGTTTGGACACCTAAGGAGAAATTACAACGAAAGCCATATCAACCGAAGAGACAAGGTAACTCATATGTTTGGGATTATAATACATGGACTAATTGTACTATATGTGGTTGGTATGGACATATTGTAGCAAACTGTTACAGAAAGAATCAGATTGGACAATCAAGAAACTGGACAAATGCAGGAATGGCATGTATGCACTATCACAAGGTCAGTCATGTAAGCAAGACCTGTAGAGACCGAGCACCTGATGAGAACCATATATTTGAGAGTGGATATAACATTATAGATATTATGAAGTTAAGGAACACAATGTGGAAGAAGGCATCTAATGAGAATGATGAGTCAAGTAACACTGTTGGTGAAACCTCGTCCACTGGATTGGGTGACATCGGTACCTCCACTTAAGATGACAAAGGTATGTATGGAACTGACATTTTAAATGATCACATTTTACATACAATTCCTTATATATGATGTACAAATACCAAATCTGCATGAATAAAGATGCACCATGGTTTATGTGTTATAAGTTTACAAATGTTATATAGTTGGTAAAAGAAGAAATGTGAGTTGGTTACCCATCGGTAATCACTATACAAGGTTAACTGACAACAGTACAAACCGATGAAGAAATTCTATGTTAACCGAGCTGACAGCTATTTTGTATCAAAAGTTAGGTCATGCATTTAATGCATCAAAGTTTGAGTGGGAATACCAAAAAGTCTATATATACATGGAAACAGAGTTCATTGTTACATTGTGACTTCGAAGAATAGAGATTTTACAGAGAAGAGTTTAAGCTAGAGATTTTTTAGAAAAGATTCCAAGATACTATAGATCGAATCAATGAAAAATCTTTGACGATAATGAGTAAGTTCATCTGCCTACCAAACACTGGTTATCTATTATTTGTCAAAATCCTAGAAACAATTTATGGCATCGACATTGACTACAAGAAAATTGCAGAACATTGAGGAGGAAGTGGAATTAATTGTTAGGGCACATTTTTCCAAGGAGAAATTCAAACCTCATCCCAAGGTCGCAGCACAAACAGACAATATGGGTGCATTTTCTAGTATTCCATATAAGGTTTTGTTAACAGAAGACATTAGGGCTTACATTCACTGCAAGATCGGTGAAGTATGTGATTTTGAGACCATTGCCACTTATCAGCAAGTCTATGGACTGGATGGTAAGATTAAATCTGAATATAAGAAGATTGAGGAATTAGGGTTATGGTGTTTCACATTCTTCCCGCAATCCTTCCACAATGACTGGATAAGAATTTTACTAAGCAGATTTCATGATGGAAAATTTTGGTTGGATAAACCTGTTGAGGTCACTAAGAAGATTATCAGTAGGGTTACTGGGTACCCTACAACTGACAAATCCAAAGCCTTTCGAAGTTCATCTCATCCCGACATAGAAAAGAACACTAGAGCTCAGTGGGACGGTAGGGCACTACAAATATCAACTATCAAAGATCCAGTGGTAAAATTCATAGCTCATGTCATCAGGTACAAGATATTCCAATCTAGTAGACCAAATAGTGTACCCTACAGCGCCGTGGACATGGATTACAAAATTGTGAAGAAAGATCACCAGGTTGATCTTGCCGAGCTACTACTACACCAACTGCATGACAATATGAAGACAATAAAAGAAAAGAAGTCTAACACATGTAAGTATGGATTACTACTTGTTTGTACATTTCTCTATCTACAAAAATATGTACCGGGTATGGGTAAAGTAAACAGGCAATCGGACAAACCGATAACTGCTCAAATCGGTGAAATGATGAAAATTTTAGGAGACAATTTGAACAAGGAATTCAATGCATATTTCAAGGAATTTCAAACAAAAATGCAACAAAGGAGTAGAATTCCAAAGGAATTAGTGAGAAAATTTGAAGATGATATATGCTTTGTGGTAAGCATAGACCACTCAATGATAAAGGTAGTAGAACCAAGAACAAAATGGCTAGCACCAATAGGATATGAAATGAATCATGATTTCACTTTGAAATCTATCAATGCATTGTTGACATTACCAATAGACATCACTGCCAGTAGGTTTGGTGTATATGAGGAAGCTAAGTCTAGAATCACAACAGACACAGAGATCGGTAAAATGTCAAGAAGGGCAAAGAAAATGAAAAAAGATCTCACAAAAAAATATGGAACTAAATCGGACTCACCTAAGGAGTCACCATTTGATGATGAAACTGAAGGTCAGTTATAGTTGGCTGACAAGCCCTATGATAGCAAGGAAACTAAGTCAGAAAAAGAAAAGGATCACACACCGGTTCCTCCCACAACTGATGAACAAGATATGCAGCTACCAGAACTTGAAGGAATGAAGACATGTTCATCAATTGCTGCACAATCCACCGAGCAAGTAGATGTAGTAAAAATAGCAAAAAGAAGAGCAACTACACCTACCAGGAAATATGTTAAGAGAAAGACCAAGAAAGTAGTTGAGACATCGAAGAAAAAGAGGAAATACATAAGAAATAAGGAAGATCTAGAGGATACAAAAATTGAAAATGATCCTGATCAATTCAAGTTAGTTTGCAATAGGGAAAGTACTATAGAAGAAATAATTGAGAATGGAAATCTTATAGATCCAGGCATTGGCAAATTTGACAAAATGTTAATTGAGGACAAGACAAAGATAGAACATGCTATCATCTAGATGATGATAAAATTCAAGAGAGTACCAATGGAATTTGCATGTCAATTGCCAAAAGAACTTGATGACAAAATAAGTGAGAGATGGGCTATTGCACTAGATACAAAGAAAAGGAAAGGAGAACGGTCACTAAGCCATGCAACCTCACACTTTAGCTATGCTGTGGTAAGTGAATACATGACAAAGTATCAGGCTAGATTTCTCATCAAGAATAGAGCAATGCAGATCATGGATGAGAATGTGGATGATATGGATGTCATTTGTGATTCTCTATGGACATCAATTTTGAAAGCAGAAGATAAAGTTGAACAAGAAGCATTCCTAAGACTATCTAAGAAGAGACATAGTTCAAAAGATAAAGGTATTTTCATTAATGATAACAAAGGTAAGGAAATAGAAGGCACCGGTATATTAGTTACCGAGGTAATTGATATCACCGAACAAAAGGAAGAAATCAAAATTTCACAGGATGCACCGGATCAAGTTAAGATCCACTTGCAAAAGAAAATCGATGATGATGCATTCATTGAGGACATCACTAACGGTGATCCTGATGATGAGGATGATGAAGATGTGACAATTGCACCATACAAAGATGAAGCATTAGACACTGATAGTGTGCTCACATCACTACCGGGTGAACTACCTATACTTGTAGAGGCAGTTGAAATAATTTCACAAGTACAACCTGATGTGTCTCATCTTGAGCCAAATAAAGATACTATTGAGATTCAAGCACCTGAGCAACCTGTAGATACAAATGAGCCTAACAAACTAGAGGCACAGTCTATAGAAACAAAGGAACTAGAAGAAACACAGTCAACTGAGGTGAACCCACCTGACACTACAACTGAGACTCCCACATAATCTACCAAGGAGCAGAAGAAGGATGATACAGTGTCAACTGGGAAGGATACTCTGAGAAGTGAAGAAAAATTTATTGTCATAAGTGAGAAGAAGTCACCTCTTGCCTAGAATAAGAAGAAGAAGAAAGCCAAAGGGTCGGTCACCATTGATGAAGTTATCATTATACCAAAATGTGACCCGAGAACCCTAAGCCCCGAGGAACTAAGTAGGTATGGGGAATTGTGTTCAAGGAAAGTGGCACAAGAGAAGTTAAGGAAAGAACACAAACACAAATAAGTGTTAAATGATGTATGAGATATTCTGCAATAGATAGTACCAGAAACAAATATTGATGAGAATACTCCCATCTTAGATCAACTTGCCACACTCATCGACAAAATCAATGCCCCTGATATAGATGCAGATAAAAGAATAGAAGAAAGGGTAGAATCAAATATTCAGAACAAATTGGCAGAAAGGATTAGCATAGAAGTGGCACTGAACAAGGTAAAATTATCTGAGGTCATTACCGAGGTAAAATCTATCACCTAGATAATCTGTCAACTTCTAATCAAGCTTTGTACTTCAAAAACCTTCACTGTAGAAGTCAGTGAAAATATAAAAGGTTTAGAAGAAGAGATAAAGTTAAGTGCACAAGCAACTATCACCAAGCCAACTACTTTCTTAAAGCATATTAACCGAGTTTAGGAACTCTGGTGGCTGATAGCAGACTTAAGGAAACAAGAAGCGCACATCACCGATCAGGTTACGGAGTTACAAAAAGAACTCACTCCTTACCTTAAAATTTTTGAAGCACACATTGTCAAAGCTGAACAACTTGTGGCAACACCAAAGATTTAAGTGTTGGATAATATCTTTGACATGCATGCACAAGTCAGTCTTGAGCATATTGCTCTTACCAACTTGAAAGAGGAATGGGACAACCTCTTGGAGTCTATAAAGAAAACCCATCTACATATTTTTGATAAGATGTAAGTATACATTATATATATATTTTTTGCATTTGGCATTATTATCAAAAAGGGGGAAAACCATGTATATGCCAAATAAGTATACTTTGATATGTATATTACACACTACCATGAGCATGCATCGAGGGGGAGTACTTTGTACTTAGAAATTTTTGTTGTGGATATGTATATGGAAAAGACATAAGGCATATATAGAAACATTTTTTCTATACACATTCGAAGTTTTGATACTAATGCCAAAGGGGGAGATTGTTAATCTCTATTGAGAATTTAAGGTTTTCATTAGTATCAAAGGATAGTAAACAGGTTGGTTGGCTACTTATATTGAGTTGGTCGGTAACTAGAAGTAAGACAAAACAATTGGTAAAGCCTTTACACTGAGCATCACACAATTAACCGAGCACCAGTGACACCGACACCGATAGTCAGTAAACATCGAGCATCGCAGTATACATTGAGCAGATTATACAGTGTTTACCGATGATCATAAAAAATGGCATAGTAATTTGAAATGGCACATTATCCTATGAAAATGGTTATAACAGATCGTAAAATGGTTTACCAAGATCGAGGAGCATTTATTGTAAATAGATACTCATTAAATGTAATGTTTATCTTATTGTAATAGTTGATCTAGGTTATTTTGCACCGTAGATCGTAGGGTTATGATTATTTTTGTAACCTAATTTTTTCTTAGGTGAAAAAATAGAACACTATATATTTTGTATGTTCACACCTTTATGAGGTTGGGTGAACTAATATATATGAATCAAGGAGCACTTGAAGACATTGCCTATCTTCAAGACAATTAGTTTACCGAGAAAAATAGAGCACAGAGGATATCAGATTGAGTAGAATCAGTGAAGGCTACCAAGCACAAAAGAGTAAGAATCCATCACAGATAAGGTGATAATTTGATAAGCACTTATAGATCTGTTTCAGACAATTGAGTTGTTAACTAGTAGATAATTACCTATTACTTTCTGACAATTGTGATAGAGTTTTTGATAAATCTCTTAACAGAGTAGACTTAACAGTCTTATGTAAATCTCTTAACTGAGTACACACTTCATTAGTGCTATTTAAATCCTATAACTAGGTAGATCTAGCTGATCTAATATGTTACTCCTAATAGGGTAAGATCACCAGAAGTGATCAAAACTTGTAGCCTTAATAGGAAAACCTTTTCTATCTGCAGTAGTGAAGAATTTGTGGGTGTCATCCCCACCACATTTTTTACCTTCTAACAAGGGTTTCTGCATTACCAAAATACTTGTGTTATGTGATTGTCATATTGATTTCATGTTGTTTACTTTCTTAAGTTAACTAGATGATTGATTTATACAATTGTATTCAAGTTATTTTGATCGGTTATCACAGTATTCAATTATAGATCAGAAAGGTTTTACAAATAAAAGTTTTTAAGGCATTGATTCACCCCTCCCCTCTAAGTACCTATCTCTCCTAATTCCAACAATAAAAACCTTCCCCTTTGACAAAAGAAACCCATATAACCATATAGGAGGTTTCCAATTATGCAGAGGAGTAACAATATTATGTTGCTAAGATTCCTTATATATGTTTTGGTCTTAATTAGTTTTTAATGTGTTCTTAATGTTGGGTTTATACTCTATTTCAACTCCTTCGATATGTTAGTGTTAAAGGGTCAACACATATTTTTGTTACTTTTAATATAAAAAACATAATCAAATATGTTGCTAGAATAATAAATGTTTTCTAATCCTATAACTAGCTACTATCACTTATATCGCAATGGAAATGACTAGTTGTTAAATGATGTTTATCTAATTGTGTGTGTACACACACACACACACACACACAGTAGTATATATTTAGTAGTGTAGATAGATAGATAGATAGATAGATACATACATACATACATACATACATATATAGTAGTATATATTTAGTAGTGTAGATAGATATTAAAAATGATAATCATATAGAAAAATAAATTTATGAATTAATACTTAGAGTTCATATAATTTGTTTTCATTTAATTTTTAATAAAAAAATTAAAACTTGTTCTACAAGTAAAAATAAAGTAAACAGTTTAGTCAAACTTCAAAATAGTAAAGTGGGAATGTCTAGAGGACGAACAGATGAAGGTGAATTTTGGCAGGGCGTCAAGGGGGAATTTGAGGCCATCTAGCCCAAGATTTAAGGAAAGAGACTTTAGCGACTTCAAAGGTGTTCATGTTGGTGATGTAAATATCTAGAGGAACGCATTGATCTTTCACCTTAATGACTTCAGAGATGTTCATGTTGGTGATTTAATAGATTGTTTAGTGAATGTACATTGTTCGTGATTGCATTGTATGTCATGTTAGTGCATATGTTTTATTATTGTTGTCAATGGTGCATTCAAAAATATTATTGTGCCATATTGTACCTTGTCCCCCAAGGGTTTCTTGGTGGGGTGTGACATAGTTAATGATATGGACATTATGAATTTGTTGCCCTACTTTTCGATCTGATGAATGCACTAGAAAATTTTATGAATTTGATGAACAATGATTGTAGAGACTACCTAGATGATTTTGTTGGAATTTTCATTTATGATATATTAATTTATTCGAAGACATTAGAGGATCATGAAAAATATTTGCAGATAGTTTTAAAGTTCCTAAGAGACAAGAAATTGTATGGTAAGCTATCCAAGTGTTCCTTTTACCAAAATATGATACACTATTTGGGTCACATAATATCTACAGATGAAGTTTCAGTTAAACCTTATAAGATAGAGACTATTGTAGAATGGCCAACTCCTTAGAGTGTGAAGGAAGTCAAAAGTTTCATCAGATTTGTTGGCTATTATAGAAATTTTTTGGAGGGGTTTTCCCAAATCGTAGCATAGTTCACATCCCTTTAGAGGAAAGGGAAGAGATTTGAATGGACTGATGAGTGTGAAATATATTTTCAACTTTTGAAACAAAATATTATTTCAATCCCTATCTTGACTATACCTAATCCTAATGATTAGTTTACTATAATTAATGACGCATTAGGTGAAGGTGTGGGAGGTGTATTAATGTAGAACAACTAGGTAGTGACATATGAGTCTAGAAAATTGAAACAACATGAACTTAACTATGCACCTCATGATTTGGTAGTGGATATGATAGTACATGCCTTGCCGATGTGGATGCATTAATTTTTTTGGTAAACCATTTGAGTTGAAAAATGGTCACATTAGAATCAAATACATCTTTTCATAGCCCAATCTCAATGCCAAATAGAGATTATAGTTAGAGTTTGTGAGTGAATATGATTTTTCCATAGGATATAAAAAAGGTAAAGAGAATATAGTAGCTAATTCTCTTAGAAAAAGAAGGCATCTATCATCTATCTCTACTACTAGGATACACTTGAGAAAGCAGGCGTTACAAAACCTTCCAAATCATAGCCATTATAAATTTTGGTGAAATCAACTTTAAAAACATACCCATCTAATTATTGCTTTGATGGCTATACTTTTGATGATGATGGGAATTTGAGATATCAGGATAGGATATATGTTCCTAACTGAGAAAGGTTGAGGAAAGTCATTCTTTATGAGATACATTGCACTCCTTTTTCAGGGCATCCTATAGTAAACAAGATGGTTATTGATATGAGGACTTGTAATTTTGGCTAGGGCTTAATAGAGATGTTATAACTCGTGTATCCCAGTGTTTAGAATGTGAGAAAGTTAAGGCTAAACATATCATCCCAGCTATATTACTTTATCCTTGCGATGTACTATAATATTTAAATGGAAATTTATAAGTATGGACTTCATTTAGAGATTTCCTCTAACTAGAAACATGCATGATGTCTTGTTTTTTGTTGTTGACAAACTAACCAAGGTGGCACATTTTATATTAGAAAAATTGAGGGATAACTCATTGAATTTGGAAAGGAAATCTATGAAGGAAATATTTATATTGCATGAGATACTTGAGACCATCATATTTGATAGGGATGTGAGGATGACATCAAGGTTTTGGGTCCAACCTTGAATGCTTTTTTGGGAACCAAATTGAATTTAAGTACTTCCTACCATCCCCAAATAGGCAGGAAAATTGAGAGATTAAATCCAGTGGTAGAGGATTTACTCAAGATGTAATGCATGTATTAGTAGTACAAATGGAAAGAGTATCTTTCTTTGGTATAGTTTGTATACAATAAATATTATCATACTTCACTAGGCATGGCACCTTTTGAGGTGCTCTATGGGTGTAAGTGTTTGTAGACTAGGAAATTAGGAAGTTAGAAACATAAATGATAAAACAAACCACAAAGCTATGGAATCATGTAAAATATATTCCTATTCACATCAACAAGACCATCAAAATAAAATGCATTAAATATAAAATAAGTAATAAATTTATTTTTTGAAGCCTCGTTTCTCTTGCTTTCTTGTCTAATTTGATGTTGCTCAAGTGGATAAGTGTACAAAATGATGAAAGAGAAATAGATAAATTTATAGAATAAGGACGAGAATACTAGAAAAATGTGGTTTTGCAAGAATGAGAAATGAGAGTCCAATTTATAAATTTTTGGAACTCAAATAGATGGATGAGATCAAAGCTTAATCAACAAAAAAGATTAAATTAGAGGACATGCTAAGTGATGAAAAATTAGAAATTGCATTTCCAAGTGAATGAGGAAATAGAAATAAGAGTGTTAAGTGAAAAGAAATATTGAAAATATTTATTTTCTACACAAAATGTCATTTCCAAGTGGAGGAAAGGATGAGTGATGAATACATTAAAAGGGGGAGAAAATGGAAGGTGGAAGAGCTAGAAGTGTAGACAAACTAGCATGAAAAAGAGACAAGTGGAGTTAAAAATGAGAGTGGAATTTAATAATTAAAAATTATTAATTCTCTCATATTTGAAAAATTAGATGATTAAATATATTAATTTATTTAATTGTGGGAAAAGGAGAAAGAGGGTAAATAAATATTATATTTACTTACCAAAGGAATGAGATTAGGATAAGAGAGAAAAATAAATAAATATTTGCCCCTAGGACAAAGATTAAATAATTGATGAAATTATTTAATCAAAGACAAATTGATAAGACATGGTAATCAGAGGATGAAAATTAGTAATTAATTAAATAATTTTTTATTATTTAATTAATATAAAAATGAAACAATATTAATGAATGATGGATAGCAAATGCAAAATATAGAAGACATGTTAAAAAAAGGGTGGGGGGGATAGGCATTGATCATTTTTTAGTGTCTACATTTTGCCCCTCTTTGAGACAACGCGATTTTGAGTTTTTTTTCAAAGAAAAATAAAAGATCATGCCCTAGTGGATTGAAAGAATGGGGCTAGGATACCCCCTCAAAAAATTAGGCAAAAATTGGTAGGAGGTCAATTTTTTGAAAATTAATACAAAAGGCTGACATAAGAAGAGTTAGGTAGAAGAAGACATGAGTGAGAAAATGAAGAATAATTAGTAGTGATGAAATTTTATTTCATAAGTGCACTTTATCTTTAGAGAGCTTCATTCAATATGGAAAACAGATGTGTCACACCATGGCACAAAAAGCCAAGATGATAATGCAATCTCTTTTTGTAAAACAAACACATTGCAAACAAGGAATATTTTCATCCATCGCAAAGCATTGGACATACTTTCCCTAGAACTTCATGAAAAAGAGACAATAAATAAAAGACAAAAACAAAAAAAAAAAGACTATGAACCATCTCAGATACTCTCATCACTTGTCAATATCCTTGAGTAGCAGCTTAGGAACATGACCAAAGGTAAATCAATAAAAGATAAGACTCACTAAACCAAGAAAGTCAACAACCATTCTGATCTTGTTGTCAAAATTAATAGTTATTTGATTGACGATGATATCTGGTTTCATGAATGAAGTACCTCATCTATGATAGATATTGTATGGTTTCAGTAATACAACACCCTATATGAGACAAATGATGATAGGAAAAATTGATGATTAATTGATTGAACAAGTTTGATTTGATTGATTGCTAACTTAATTGGATAGTTTATATGTTAATGTGTGATTTTATTAAGAATAATGTTTGACAAGTCTTCAAATTGTGTCTTCTCAAATGTCCGTCTTGTAGTAAGAGAAATGCATTATTGATGAAATGGAAATGATTGTGTACATGTTTATTGCTGAATTTTGATTATTTTATAGTTTTTCAGGTTTTTGAAATATTTGATTTTTTGTGCTTTTTTCAGGATGCTTTACAATTTAAGGATTTTTTCTAGACTTTTTAGGATTTTTAGGGTTTTTTTCCAAGATCAGATTCGACCTTTTATTGATTTTTTAGGATTTTATTTGACTTTTATTGATTTTTTTAGAATCATATTTGATTTTTATTGATTTTTTCACAATACTATATGATTTTTTTTAGGAAATTATTCAATTTTTATGGATTTCATAGCACATTAATGATTAAGAAAGATATATTGATTTGCACCTAGTTTCTAGAAAGGTAGGGACATTATGGATTGATGGATGGAATAGTATATGGATGAAGGCCAAAGGTCGCTTAGTATGTTTTGAAGCTGTTTGGATGCCAAGGACTATCCATAGAATGGGATAACATGTTTTACCCAAGCTAAGTGACTGGACATGACAATGATAAGGTAATGACACTTTTTACACTGGATGGCATGTGATGCATAATAATTGATTTGTCAAGAGGTTTTTTGGAAAACAACTTTTATTTTTATGTCCATATTTTATATCAAGATCAAGTGATGAATTTGGATAGGACAATGATAAGATATGGATAGGATAAGAAAGACCAAGAATAGAAAAGGGGAAGGAATGTGATTAAAGATTATAATATAATAGGTGATATGGACCAAAGGGATGTGAACGATATAAATCAAATAGGACATGTGATGTTTCTAGGGAAATCATTAGCCTTTTCAAGATCAAAGTTGGGACAAAGGAATATGGATGTCGATAAAATAAGGGATATGATGGACATAGGATAATGGAGGAAATGACAAGGGTATGCTACGATAGGATATCATGGATGAAACTTGACCCCAAGCATGGAATGCAAGAAGTTCATAAATTACACATGATGCTTGTTTGTTAGGTTTTCATCATGGTACTTATCCAAAGCTCCTATTTTCCATGTTTTCACTAATGGATGAAATTACTTCTCTATACTCTTTTTTGTGCTACCAAGATGTATGTTTTCCAATTTTCATCAAGGCAACACTTTTTTGACTTTTTTGGATGATAATGGACACATAATAAGCTCAATGGAGGAAGGACTCACACATATTTCTCTTTGGATGGTTCTCTTGAAGGACATGCAATAACGGACCATGGACATAAAGGTATGCTAAAAGACATTGGTGGGGTAATGGCAGAGGGAGATAACATGGATGGTTGGATGAAGTGGGATAAGGGTTTAGGAAAAAGATTGGATATGATAGATAAAATGGTTAGAAAATAGGTGTTGGATAATGGATGGAGTGCAAGCAAACTTTTTTTTGAGTGGATGGTAATGTGGGAAATAAAAATATTGGAACACACCTCAAGGGGTGATAGAGTGATGGAGGAAAAGGAAATTTTAGATTTGGCAGAGGAATGGATATGGATTTTGGGAAATAAGGACCTACAATAGATTTGGAAAGTGGGGGACATTTAGATGGAGGGATAGCAATTTTTTATGCCAAAATTTATTTTTGTTTAGGACAATGTGCTTCAAGAAGCTGCTTAGGAATTCACATGGACTTTTATTTTTCATTCTTTTGTGGGTCCTTAGAATGCAATTCTTGCATAAGGGACTTAGGAACCCATATAGATTTTGAATTTTATTTTTATTAATGGGACTATGTGGACTTTTGGACATTTTTTTCTTACGAGTTCTTTGTTTCTACATGTTTATTAGACTGGACATGTTGATCCTTGATAGTATGTGGATTTCTTGACTTATGGAATTTATGTTTGGTGTCCAAATTTATTGGAAAAGGAATGGGATTCATGGATGGATATGAATTGTATGGAGACCTTTTGGATGGGTGGAAGTTTCTCCAAGATGCGTTCCTTTGATGACTTTCATGTGGGAATGGGTAAGTTGATTTTGAGATGGTGGATGGAGGAATGCATGGACTTGGGATGGATGGAAGGGATGAAGGAGAAGGTATATGTTTGGATTTGGATTTTTCAAGGATACCAACATATTGAGAATGATATTTTTTTATTGAGGCCATGACCATTAGGATATTCTTTTATATGAAAGGGTTCTAATATATCTTGTTCATTAAGTATTAACCTTTTGACTTCGTAATACTTGCTTTGACTAGTAGGATACTTTCTACAAGATGCAAGTCCATTTTGAGGTGGATATGATATATAAGAACTGATAGGATCATGAAGTGGACCAAATTGGATGAAAGTGGAGGAACCCATTTGACATGTACGGGTTCATGAACAACTTGTACAAATGTGTTGGAATGATGAGAGGGGCCCAGATGAATAATGAGATCTTGTGATTGAATAGGATCAATGATAGGATCATTTGGTAGGATAGGATATTGTGGAGGATATGGAGGATTAAGACATCAGAATGAAGGGATGGAGTGATCTTGAGGATGATATAGAGGGATGGAAAGATCTTGTAATGGATATGAAGGTAAAGGGATACTTTGTGTTATAATGTGAAGATGATTCTATTCATGTCGTTGTCATTAATGGTTGTTATTGATGTCAACATATCGTACGCATTTTCATGTTTTGGTTGTATCAGTTGAAGTGTATCAATAGTCTTGGTGGTATCAATAGTTGTATTAAAAGTATGTGTGTTTTAGAAGAAGTGTCACTAAATGATGTCCTTGAGATATTTATCCTTATCCTTTATTTGATAGTGGCTCTACTAAATTTTTATAAAGTTTTATAATCCATCATATGTAGTAAGAGACTTACCCAAATTATACAAACCAAGAAATGTGATCTGTAAGGGATGTCAAGAAGGAAAATAGGGGAGAGAATCATTCAAAAAAAACAAACTATTCATCTACTGGTTTATGAGAGTTGGTCCAAACTAATATTTTTCATCCTACCAGAATAAGAAGTTTTCAAGGTGAGAGATACTCTATACTTTTTTATTGATGACTATTCACTTGATTGAATTGGTTGCATTTCTTAGTGAAAAATTAGAGGCATTTGAGAAGTTTAAAATATTCAAAGTTAGAGTTGAAAATGAATGTGGTAGAAGGATTAAATTCTTAAGATTTGAGAAAGGAGGAGATTTTACATCTGATGTGTTTGAAAGTTATTGTGAGAAACATGACATTAAGAGAGTTTTTAGTGGCTACAACACCATAGTAGAATAATGTAGTGGATAGGATGAATCAAAATTTTTAGGAGGTAGCAATAACAATGTTGAAGGAAGTAAGTCTACTGGAAACCTACTAGAGAGAAGAAATACATACTGATATATATATATATATATATATATATATATATATATATATATATATATATATAGAGAGAGAGAGAGAGAGAGAGAGAGAGAGAGAGTTTTGTATCAGAAGAAATATAGAAAGAAATCTTATGAGTTACAACATGGGACATCACCTATAATTAAGTATTTCAAAATCTTTGGAAGAAAGATTTGTATTTAAAAAGATGAAGATAATCTTGGAAAATTTGACAACAAAGCTGATGAAGGTATATTTATGGGATACTTTACAAGAAGTAAGGCTTACCAATGTTACAACAAAAGACTAAATAAAATTGTGTAAAGTGTGAATGTGAAGGTTGATGAAATTTTTTAGAAGACTCCCAAAAGATATATTGATTATGAATATTCTATAGAGGACAAAGGAAAAGACAATAAGAAGGAACAAGAGGATACTTAACCAACACCAAAAACTACAACTAAGGAACCAAGGTATGTATAGAGAAATCATTCTAAGAATCAAATTATTGGTGACAAGAATAGAGGAGTTGTTACTAGAAGAAGGGAAACACATGGTCATTATTTTTTGTCTACTTTTAGAGGTTCAAGATGAATATGTAGAAGCATGTAATGATCAAAATTGAGTAAATGAAATGAAGGAAGAACTTGATTAGATTGAGAAGAATCAGACCTGGAAACTTGTGCCCAAACCTACTAATAAGAATATGATTGGAACTAAATGGATGTACCAAAACAAGTTGGATGAAAATGATAAGGTAATAAGGAATGAGGCAAGGCTAGTATTAAAGGGTTAGACTCATATTGAAGGAATTGAATTTGAGGAGACCTATGATCTTGTTGCTAAGATGGAGGTAATATGGATATTTCTGGCTTTTGCAACACATAAGGATTTCAAATTTTATCACATGGATCCGAAGTCATCATTTTTTAATGGAGAGTTGAAGGAAGATGTTTATATTGAACAACTAGAAGGTTTCAGATAAGAAAAAGAATCAAAAGTAGTATGCAGATTGAAGAAGGCATTGTATGGTTTTAAGTAGGCATTGAGATCCTAGTATAGAAGACTAGACAAATATTTAATTGGACATAAGTTTTAGAAAGGTTCTTCCGACAGTAATTTGTATAACAAGATAGATTCATATTAGATCCTGATTGTTATTATGTATGTTGATGATATAATTTTTGGAGGCAAGGATGATTTATGAAAAACATTTTTAGAATAGATGCAAAAATAATTTGAGATGTATATGATTGGTGAGTTAAATTTCTTTCTTGGATTGCAAGTAAATTAGAATAGTAAAGGCATCTTCATTTCTCAATCCAAGTATGTCAAGGAATTGTTGAAGAAGTTTGGGTTGGAAAATTTCAAACTGGTATGTACTCTAATTGTTACTGGCTATAAGTCAACTAAGGAAGATGAGTCACCAAAATTAGATGCAAGCACAGATCAATGATTGACAGACTATTGTACGTGACCGATACTAGACTAGATATCATGTATGTAGTATGTTTGGCAGTAATATTTCAGAAAGAACTAAAATAATCACATGTTATGGTGGTGAAAATAATGTTTAGATATTTGAAAGGAACAACAAAGTTTGGTTTGTGGTATTTGAAAGGTTCATATTTCATGCTGAAAACTTATGCCAATGTAGATTGGGTGGTTGTTGAGATAAACAAAGAAGTACTAGTGGTGGAGCTTACTTTCTTGGTTCTTGGTTAGTTTCTTGGTCAAGCAAGAAGTAGGACTACATAACTCTATCAACTATTTAATTATAATATATTGCAACATCCTCATGTTGTACTCAAGTATTATGGATGAAATAGAATTTGAAGGATATATGTATTACCTTTGATGAGCCAGTTTTTCTCATGTGTGATAATACCAATGCAATAAGTAAGTCTAAGAATATAGTACAACATTGTATAACAAACCATATATCTAGCAGGTATTATTTTACTAGAGAGAAGGTGCTAATGGTGAAGTGACGCTTGAGTATGTGCCTAGAAAGGAGATGGAAAACATATTCATAAAATTTTTGTGAAAGAATACTTTTGAGTATCTAAGGGGGAAGTTGGGTGTCTTCCCCCTTCCTAGTGTTCACTAAATGCACTGGTGTGTGCATTGGTCCAGTATTTTATGTAATACCTCTGCTATGGTGATACTTAGACTTTGCTGATTTGGACATTTTTATTATGATGGTCAGGATTATACATTTACATTTATGTTTTGTGAATGATGATATGATGGATATGATCATTTATGGTTATCATTTATATGTTTATGAGATTAGAAAGCCATCTATTTTTATATGTTTTATGGATCTAACCCAAGGATTGAATCTAACCATTATCATGATGTTTTATGTTTCATGGATATGTGTCTGATATGTTTTCATGATTCAGAATGAAGTCATAGTTACTCACTTAGCTGAGGTCCACACGATGTATCGATCCTGGTCATCTACTTGTATATATCTGATTTGTATATCCATATGTATATATATGTATCTCTTCTTGGTGATGCAGGATTGCAGGTACCAGGTATCGTCTCCACTTGGCTTCACAGGTCTGAGCGATCCCTCAAAATCCTCGATTGTTGTTGTTGTTATGGAGATATCATCAGGCTCCATAGGAAGAAACTTCACCTTTGATCCTTTTATCCTTAGGTGGGAAGTGTCGAGTCAGTCCCTTGTGTCGATGTACTATGTGATCTCGTAGTTGTTGAATTTGTGGATCTTGTAGCTAGTTCTTGTCTTCATGGTATGTTCAATGTTGTTAGTAGATTATGGATGTGAGTTATTGTCATTCAGAGGTATGACTTAGTAAATTATTGTTATTAAAAGTTACGTATATACATTCTAGTGTGTTGTTGGGAACGAGTTGGTATGTGTTTTAAATTATGAGATTTAATATCATTAATAATAAATAATATATGTTATAACAAATGTTATTTTTAATATTTAACATTAATGACGTGCCCTATTTATGGTATTATTTTATAATACTCATAATGATAAAGAGTCTATAGCAATAAAAATAATGGTATCACTATTAGATTTGAAAGAATATGAATTTGAAAATAATATGTTTTATAATAATAATATTATGCTTGTAATAATATTTATTATAATAATAACATATGTACACATAGGCATATGGGTGCACACATATGCATATGCATACATATATTTATATATAATTATTACTAAGTAATTATTTATTATATTAATAAATAAATAGATAAATTAGTGGTATGGTAAATAGGATTATCCTATTACCATAGTTAAATAATTTAATAAATTATTTTAAGATTAGAATATTCACTTTGATATCCGTAATTTTTGGGAAAGATAGATAATAATAATAATTATTAACTCCCTAAAGTAAAGGGAATATAAATTTGATTTCCTTAATAGTTTTATTAAGAATTTAATTTTACCTTCACAGGAATAAGTTTATAAAAAATCCGTATTATTAACGGTTGGGAGGTTGGGATGGTTGCACCGGTTGGATTACTCGTGCAACCACCTCCTCCAATTTATTTACAGGAAAGATTTCCTGTGCGGGGGGGGTAGAAAATTTATTGGAGGGAGAGAAATTTCTCATAATCTGGGAAGTTGGGCATTTTGATTGTGGGAATAGAGGCTAGAGATTTCGGAGATTGCTGGAAGGAGATTGAGAGGATCCACCTTCATCAACCGGATTCGATAGGACTCCAGGTTGGAATCCACACTGAGAAAATTATTCTCTTTTATATATAATAAATATTTTGCTATGTTTGATTGTTGTTATATTTGCTTGAATAATTACAGTACAAAGTTACAGAACTAAATCAAATTGGGATTATTTATTATTTTCGCTAAGTCTCAGAGGTTTATGTTTTGTTTGATAATGAAATCAATTCTGGACATCTACAATCTGCTAGTTATATTATTATGTTGTACAAATCTATTGTTTTGACAAAACTACAAACTTCACAGTATGATTCCTCTTAAAATCTGCACATTATACTATTTCATCTATGAACATTGATTGAGAGGTGCACACATAACAATGTCAACTAAATATAACCCCATTAATGTATATCCTATAGTTCATACTAAGTCTCTTATTCATTTCACCATTATTCAATGACTGGAGTAGTGTCATAGTTTCTCCAGCACACAGGTTTGACTATCACAGCATGAACAAATGTTCAGTGCAGGGCCAAGTTCATCAAAGGCCAATCACAACTTGGATATCGTAGTTGAAAGGGCCTCCAATAACGCTTACTGTGCATATAGTTCTTTACCAAACCTCTTTCAAATGATGACTGTTAAAAGTCCTTTCCTTTGGCTACCTCATGATAATAATAATATCAAATAAAACCATCGCTGTACAAGAAATGACAAGATAATGTGAAAGTGAACAAAGAATAAAGTATTAATGAGTAGCCATTAATTAACACAGATAATATGGTTTTCTATTTCAATAGATTGTTATCTACAAATTTCTTTTATAACAGCATCGAATCTCTTATTGTGCATTTCACGGAGTTGTATACAGAAAGACAACACTCCACATGTTTCTGTTAAATTACAATTAGGTTTACTGCTGGAGATTTACTCATGCACAAAATTACAAATAGGAAGTTTCAATCTTTTAATTAAGAAATCACGTATTGTCAAAACCTAGAGACTTTTAGGCAAGTTTAATAGAAGAAAATAGGCTTACGTGTTGCAAAATAGATAAGAACAAGGAGACTACACTTCACATTGCTGTGAGAGGGATGTAATGTTTTCTATGAAAACTGTTCAACATTCAGATTTAATCAATAAGAATGCCTCAGTCTAATAACATCTTTTGTTACCGTAAACTATTCATTGCTTGCCGCTAGTTAGGTCTATATAACGGTCCCTTGCAAACCGTTCCAACTTTTGAAATCAAACTTTAATAAGGAATGCACATTTTTGAAGATGTTTTGTCATGGTAAACCAAATTTTGAAAACATAGGACTTCAATAAAACTTGATACTATGTTAAATTAAAGGGGCGATAAACTCAAAGTTTGGAATACGGGATTTAAAGTATGTGATTCTTGTGTAAATGTAAATAGTTTTAATAATTATTTTAATAGTGTAGGTTTTATATGGGGGAGTGGGCCTTTTAGGTATCCACGTGGTTGGGTGGTAAATATTTTTATCGAGGTATCTGTTGCGGATGTAGTGTTTGAAGATCCATGCTTGCTTATGTACCAATTTGAAGAATGAAGGCTTTGTAATTATATTTCATGATGTAAAATTTTGTTACCTCCCATGAGGAGTTGAATGTAATGTAATCAGTAATGTATTTCAAAATGATGTATTTGGAATGGGTAGACTTAGGAAAAAGGGAAAAGGGAAATGTGAACTTTATGTTTAAGATGTATGTTGGAAAAGAAAAAGGATTTTGTAAAATTCCAAGTTATGTAGTATGTTTTCATTATTATTGTTTAAGTGAAGCTATTGAAAAATCAAATGTAGCATATTTGTAAGGTATCAAATGAGTTAGATAAATTCTATTTGATTTATACGTTATATTGTTCTTAAAGGTTACTTAGAAATAAAGATGATCTTAAATGGAAAATTGAAATGAAAGTAATTTGTAGATTTTAATGAAGAATCTTATAGTGATATGATGTAATTTGCTTTGAGAAGAATATCTTGTTGTTAGTTTACTTAATGGACTTAAATGAATCATGCATTTAAATTGAAGGGAACCTTGGGAGGAAACTAAGTTTAAGTTTTGTTCATGTAATTAATTTTAAAAGTTTCAAAATTTTTCATAAATCTTTACTTAGGTTTTCTTTTATTACGAGAATTTTTGTTCTCTTCCCCGGTTCCCTTGCAGGGCATGACATTTTACTTACCTATTATTTCTTGGATCAATGTCTGATAGCTTCCTCTTAGGAGGAGTAGAGTGTGTTTGTAAGGGGTAATTTTTTTCTTGTCCCTTTTTCATTTTTGTCAAAGGGGAAGAAAGGTAGAGTAGTTGGAGAACATTGAGCTTTGATGCTGATATCTTTTAGAGTTGTTTTCTTTGTTATTGATGAATGTTCCATTAATGGAAAAGGGGGAGATTGTTAGAATCTGAAGTTGGTGCTATTCATGTTTTTGTCATTAATGATTGTCATTGTGTCAATAGATCCTATGAATTTTCATGTTTTGGTTGTATCAGTTGATGTGTACTGATATACTTGGTGGTATTGGTAGTTTTACCAATCATATGTGTTTTTCAATAGAAGTGTTCACCGAAAGATGTGTTCAAATATTTATCCTTGTCATTTTTTGGTGGTGGTTCTACTTTGTGTGAAACATATGGATGATCATTTGTTTGGGGTTGATCCTATTTGGAGCTTGTTCATCTGTGTTTCACTCCTAGTAGTTATTATGTAATGTGTTCATCATGTTCATTGGAACTAATGGCTTTGGAGATGGTGTTGCATGTTGGCATGCACAAGGTAGGTTGTATTGGTCAAGGTGGTCCACATTTCATTCCTTACCACTGCAAGAATGTCTTGATATGACCTATTTCAATTTTTTTTCACCAACAGGTTGATAGTATCAAGGATTATAAGAAGAGTGAGGATTTCAGTTATTTGTGTAGTCTATGTGTTGCTTGTATGCGAAGTGATTGTGAATTTTTTTTAGGAGATTTGTGTTGATGATCATGTGAGTGGATGAAATTGGTAGAAGACTTATATATCATTCCTATATTGGAGAGTGTTAGTGATAGTGATCTCAATGGTGGTGTAATACCCCTCTAACCCTAATATAAGTTTTGTGTTTTTGAAAGAATTAAGATCCTTCGATGTTTTCTTATAGCTTAAGTTGTACATGATACTTGTTTGATCTATTCCTATAGTTGTTTATAATAATTTCATAAGCTAGTACTCAATGATTCTAATATCAGACATACTATCTAAAGATATCACTTTTGTATGTATTTATCTCCATGTATGTATTGAGTACCTACAAGACCTTTATGAACATAGTTAGGATGTTATATGATATGTACTTGATAGATATATATAAGTGGTTATTTATATTTTCTTCTATTAAGGTTACTTTGGATGAATCTTGTATCTCACTTGATGATTTGATTATGTTGATTTATTATTAGTATTGATAAGAGACTAACACAATGCTTGAGATTCTAACCTTCGTTATGATGATGCTACATGCTTTGAGTGTATATATATACATGATGTGTTTTCATGATTCGGGACGAAGTCGTAGTTACTCACATAGCTGAGGTCCACACGATGTATCGATCCTGGTCATCTGTCTGCAATGTTTTCTTTTATACGTATATCCGTGCATATGTATTTCTTCTTTGTGATGCAGGCTTGCAGGTACCGGGCATCGACTTCATCTGGCTTCACAGGTCTGAGCATGCCCTCAAATCCTCGATGGTTGTTGTTATGGAGATAGTACTAAGGCCCCTACATGAGTCTTCCTTTGTCATTATTCCAATTTGGGAATATTAGGGTTCCTTCTTTGTCAGTCAACCTTTGGGTCAAAAACCCAGATCCAACGCACCCGGTTGGGCATGGTTGTAGTTAGTGCCTTGTGGCCACTTGAATTCATTTGGTTGTATGATTTGTTTACTCATTTTATTTATTTCTCCTTCTTGGTATGATTCTTAGTTAATCTTTCTATGTTGTGTTTCAGGAGTTTGGCTTGACTTTCCTTGTTGACTTTGGTTGACCTTGTTTGATCTTATAGTTTTCTCAATATGTTTCATAGTTGATTTTTATGGCCTCTTTCGATGATTAGATTTATTTTGAGGCATGTGATTTTATTCTACCTCAGTGTTATATCCTATAGTAATTATAAATAGGTAATAATATTGTTATCTATTACTTCATAATCTTATAGATTATAGTGTTTGGTATTTGACATGTATCTATATAAATATATATATATATATATATATATATATATATATATATATATATATATATATATATATATATATATATATATATATATATATATATATATATGGAAATATATATATGGGTGCACACATATATGTATTTATATATATATAATTTATATGTGATTATATGTTAATTATTGTAGATATTGTTGATGGTGTATATTTCGAGATTAATGTAAAGTATAATATTATTAATAATTAAATATTAAATAATGCGAGGTATATTATTCTCAATTGTTAATTATTAATAATGAAGATAGGTTATATATATAGATATTGATGTAATTAATGATGGCATATGCATATATGTTAGGATAATATTACATGTGTGTATGAATGAATACAAATAATCTTTTATTGTATATTTGAGTAATATAGTTGTATGATATTAAGTTATTTTATAATACCGTTTAGTTAAGAGTTAGTTGGGAATTGGTTACTTTTCCTCTCAACCTTTGGAAATCTATTTATATGCACTACTTTCTCATTTGAAGAGGGGGATTTTGGGGCTGAAGCATTGAGGAGAGGATGGCCTTACTTTTCATGGAGATTTTGGAGAGAAAACTTGGAGATGTGAAGGAGAGTTTGTAAGCATATGTCTTTAAGAATTTTTGGTTATCTTTGCTTTTGGGAGAGAGACATTTTTGTGAGAATTTCAGTAGTTGAGAGAGGGATTCTTTGCTGTGGAATTATTTCTTTCTTTCATGGAGATTTCTAAAAGTGGATAGGGTTTGAAGGATGCATCTCAAGTTTGGATTTGTCTTCTCTTTTGTTTCCTTCCTTCTTCGATTCAACCTTCGTAGGACATGAGGTATGGATTGAATATTTTAGTTACTTGATGTATCTGATAGATTATAGATCTATTTATATATTATCATTATTTATTATATCTGTAATTTTCATTTGTATGGTTATTTTAAAGTTTTGAGTTTTTGTTTGTAAGAATTGGCATGTGTTTTCCTAGGGTTTTTAGCAATCCATTTTTGGAGATCTGTTATTATAACAATTTAAATTGCATCTATGGTTTTATTAAATTGATTTTTTGGAAGTAAAATTCACAGATATAAAATGGGTATCTCTCTGATTTTATTTTTAGGGTCTAATTAATGCCTTATTTTTGACATTTTGGCAGACTATGCCTGTCCATTCTTGATTCTGAATTTTCTGTCAAATGTATTCGTATGCTACAGGCTGATATGATTATATAAAAGTCTAAATTTGATATCAGAGATTCTCTTAAGTCTTATCTTTCATTTCCAATTGGTTTGGTGAATTTTAATTATGTTTTGTGAAAATTACAACCGTTTTAGTGAAGGCAGGTCTGAACCCTAATCAGAATTTTCTATTTTAAACCAAAAGTCATAACTTTCTTTCCCACCGTTGGATCTTCCTAAAAATAAAATTGAGAGTCCATAATTATATTATCTAAATCTACACCGAAGCGATTTCATTTATTTTATGCTTTGTGGAAGATATGGATGACTATTCTATGATGACTATTCTTTGCATTTAATCCTTGCTTGAAATAATTCAATTTAAGAACATCATTAAGTTTTAAGGTTTCGTATGGTTACCAGAGGCTATTAAAATTTGTTTTTGGTTAATTGGATCTATGTATACTCTGAATATGTTTATAATATCACTTTGATGTCTTCTTATATGTTTGGAACATTCTGAATGCCATATTGGGTTTAGGGTTGTCAAGTGGACTAGGGACAACATATGTTTTCCTAAACTCAATCAAATGTTGTTATAGAATTGATATGAATTCTTGATGATGAATCTATTATGTTCTTATGATTTTTATATGTATGTTAGGGAACCTAAGTACACTAGGTGAGTGGCTCATAGTGAGGGGCCAGGGCCCTAAGTGGCTAGTACCAGGATAACCTACTATGAGTTATTTAATCAAGTGATAACCTAAATAAATGAATTGGGAATGGGAGATTATTGGAATGGGAAATTACACATTAATCAAGATTAATTGTGCCTCACCCATGCCTTTAGTGCTAGTAAAGACTAAGGATGGGAGTGGGAGAAGGTACCTATGCGTAGGTACAACTGAATGACCTTGTCTGTACGAGAGGCATTCGGTTCCGCATGTGCCTACTTGGGGGCCGGGGCCAAGAGTGGCTAGTACCAGGACAACCCAAGGGGTGAGGGCTATGCGATGACACTCACCTAGCTTGTAGCTTAGAGTCTCTATCAAATTTGATCATGCCTCTGGTATTCCTTGTGGTCTTCTTGTCTTTTCTTTTTTTGTTGTGACTTTGGGGAACTTTTATCACCACCTTAGGAATTTTCTAGTTGTTACCTCTTGTATGGGCCTTTGGTTCTATCTCCTAGCTCGGGGGAGTGGGCCTATTGGTTCCACGTGGTTGGGTGGTTAATATTTATATCGAGGTATTGTTCGTGATTCTCTGGATGATCCTAGCACATATTCCTTTCCAGATCTGCAGTTGAAGATTTCTTATTGGATATTTTAATATGTTGAGATGTACTTATGTATTTGAATTCATGTAATTTTTAATCTCCTAAAAGGAGTCTTGTAGTATTGATGTAATCTCAATTCAAAGCAATGCATAAGGGAATGGGTAGTTCTAGGTAAAAGAAAGGGAAAATAATGTGGAATATTGGACATGTTACTAGCATTAAAAGAAAGTGTTTATGTTATTTCTCATATCCTCTTATGTTGTCCATATGTAAAAGAAATAATCTTAAATATAGTTATATATAATGATGTATCAAAAAAATAATGTATTCTTTCTTGATGAAAGGATCCAAGGAAATTATTGAGAAATGATAGGTTAGTGATTGGAATTATTAACAATGAATGGTTATGAAACAATGCAATAAAATAGTAACTTGATTATAATGTTAATACTTGGTTCATGTTAATGAAATACCTAGGATAATGCCTACCTTAATGAATATTAATCTCTTACCTAAATTATTAGAGAAAAGTGATATAAAGGATAGTAGATGTAGATGAAATCAATATGAATTTATGGAATGAGTTGATAAAAAGAATAATGATGTTGGATGATTAACCTATGTTTAATAAAAGAAATAAGTTAGGGACATTTAACTTGGTGCATTAAAATGAATGTAGATCTTTTAAGCTCATGATTCCGTGAATATCTTATGTATGTAAATGGTTTATATGATGTTGCTTAGGTAGCGACGTTAGGGAACCCGGGAGGACTTAAGTTGTATAAATCTTACATTCAAGTAGTAGAAAATTATTTCTTCTTTTAGAAATATGAAGTGTAATGATGAATATTATTCTAGTTAAAATAAATAAATAAATAAATAAAAAATTCACTACTTTCATTTTATAGAGGTTTTATGTCTTGTCCTCTTGGGTTGCCTGGCGGGGCGTTACAGGTGGATTCAATCACTTTTCATATATATATTGGTAGTGGGCCTCTTTGTATTCATAGTGAGTCTTTTCATATTTAAGGGTAGTTATCCTAACCGATAGTGAGCTAACCTATAGTGAGCCTTTATTAAAATCATCTTAACCAATGTCACCCTAACAAGTGTTTCATTTTGTGAGAATTATATTCTCTGTGGTTTTTCCCAATTTGGGTTTCCACATAAATCTTGGTGTTCTCTGTGTTGGTGTTTCTGTGATTTCATTTTTACATCTAATGTGATTGTTTAATGTGCTTAACCAATAGATCATAAGTTGTTATTATTTTTGTTTAATAGTTTACCGAATTTTATTTTTTTTTATAAAGTGTGTGGGAATAATTGATTCACCCCCCTCTTAGTTATTCAGCCTATTCAATAATTTGAGCTAGACTTGACATAAAATCATTGGACTCCATTTTAAGGGTGTTTCACTCTTGATTTTGGATAGAATTATTGGAAAGAATAGAAGGGATGTCATGATATTTCTTAAGGAGTGGAATGCCAATGGGACATGGAAGGACACTTTGTTTCATGAGATAGAAGGGTGTCATCTTGGACAAGATGGATAGGGGTGGAGAGATCATTGTGAGATTCAAGGGAAATGGGATCTTGTTAAAAAATTGGATGAGATTGGTCATTATGGGTGTTGCATGTATTATAAAATAGCTCCCTTTCAAATTTTTGAGTCTAGGACATTTTAGAAAAGTGTCGTTGCAATCTTGAACCTTGAACTTGAACTTTAGCTATTGTAAGTTCAAAGTTCAAAGTCTTTCAGTTTAAAAATACAAGCCTCTAGCATTTTGGTCCTCTAGTGTAATGCGCGTCTCATTTCTTGAACCTTGAACCTTGAACTTTAGTTTTTTTGGTTTAAAGTTCAATTATTGACGTGTTCCTCTCAAGCATCTTAAGTTGTGTCAGTCTTGTTCTCTATGTCATGAGCGTTGCATTTATTGAACCTTGAACCTTGAACTTTGGTTTTTTGAAGTTCAAAGTTCAATCTGTTGTTTTCCTTAACCAGTAGTGGATCCTAGTCATGTCACACCTCTTTTAAGTTTTCAACATTTTGAACATTGAACTTTGAACCCCTCTTTTTATGGTTTAGAGTTCAAAGTTTGAGCATGTGATATGACAAGATCAGATTGACACCTGTCAAATCTTTTACTCACTCCAAGGGAAATGATTGAAGGGAAAGGTAATAAATGTTGATTACTCAAGTGACATGTAATTAAATAAATATGTGCAAGAAATTATTCACATTAAAATTGGTAGGTGCTATAATTAGAAAAGAAAGTTTCTATAAATAAGCACCCAAGAAGTTAAACCAGACATGCATCAAAATTTTCTTTCTTTTATTGCGTAACTACAAGCATCTTTTCTCGACAATAGAAGAGCCGAATAGCAGCGAGGTAAAATTGGTCCTTTTGAAAGATGTGTGCACAACAAAGGTAAGTTTCAAGATTTCCCCTCCCAACATTTTCTTAAATCAAAATAAACTTTCCTGTTATAAGCAGTTGATTATTCAATGATTTCACAATTTTTCCACTCTATAGAAGTTTTCCTATTTTCAAAATCATGTCTTCTTAAAAGTTAAAAATCTCTAGAGAGATTAAGCCTTCCCACATAGTTAGTTGCCTTCCTATAATTGGAGACATAGCTCTGATAGGAGAGAGTATTGAAGAGATAATGGGTAGGTTTAAGTCTATAGAAGCTAGTTCCATGGCTGCTAAAATCATCGAGAGTGGGTTGATAGAAGCCATGGGATTCCCAGAAGTTGTTCCTTTCCCAAAGCTAGTGACAAAGTGCCGGAATAGGTAAAAAAAGGTGGATAGATGTATCCAGAATCCTTTTGGAGAAGCTCTGGTTTATATTAATAGACATGTGGTCTTAGCTGCTTTCAGAATTCCTAAGGTAGAAACATATGGATATTGGGCAATTAGTAAAGCCATGGATGAGTTCAACAAAAATGGGAAGGATTATAATAGCATCATTGCCCATTTTTGGTTGCAAAAACTAGAGAAAGGAGGGTCTCACCTGCCGAGACCTCTTAAGAAAGATCATTTAATTCGGAATGTGGTAGACATAGTATGCCTGTTGAATAGGGTAAAAGGGAATCCTTAGGATATTTTGTGTGAAGATTGGATGTGCACTTTCATACAAGCTAAGTATGTCAATTGGGAAGAAGTTATTGCTGAAAGGCTTCATGAGGAGTTGTCCCAATCAGTGGAAACAACCAGTTTTCACATGTTTTCATACCTTTTCTACATCTGGACATATTGTAGAGACTGGGAGGGGTTACCTTATGAGTCATGAAATGAAGATATGAAAATATTTGAGTATTACCTTGTGCTACATCAGAAGAGATGCTCATAAAATTTCAAAAGAGTCCAGGAAGTTTTCTTAGCCAAACTAGTCTTTGAGTTAAAGGGTAAAGAAAATAATAGAATGTCAGAGGAGACCATGGAATTACTAAAGGTTTATGGGAGTTTCTATATCCAATTTCCTAGATTCACCTACTTGAGGGTTCTCAATTTCAATGCAGAACCATTGAAGTTGCCCAGGTACTGTTTGTTTAAGTATGTAGACAACTAGTTGAATTCAAGAGAAAATATAGGCTTAAGAGAGGTGTTGGTTGTTTACTTCCCATTGAACTCAACCACTATAGATGTAAAATGATGTGTGACACCTGTCCCTTGGAAACAAAATTGAACCTAATGAGTCTCAAGCCTTACAAGACTAGAAATTACTTTGATGATAAAGGTTTTTTTTTCACATCATTTCAGAGTGGACGCTAATTTTCTTCACCAACCTCAATTAGAAGACTACTAGGAAGATTGTAATGATGAATTTGAGGTCAGAAAAAGATTATGGTCAAGATTCAAACTTAATTAAATTATCACTCTGAGAATACCTATGGATACCAAAGGAGTTGAGGGAGATGATGAAGATGTTTTGGATCCACAATACAATGAATTGGTCGAGTGTGTGTCCATTCTCAAAATTGAATGGAGTAAGAGAGAAGATGAAGATGTGAGACTTAGGATACACAATGTAATTAAAAGGATGGAGCATTGGCTAGCTGAGAAGAGAAGGTAGAAAGTAGTTGAGAATAAACCCAAAGTGGAAAGAGAGGATTCGACACCTCTAGAAGTTCATTCTCCACCCATTTACACTAACATAGTTGAAACATTGTCCCTTGTAGGTAAAATTGAACCTAAAGCAGATCCTCTTCCAGAACAACAAGAACAAGTGATCATTCAGTCAACTGTTAGAGTCACTTGTTCCTGGAGTAAGAAGAAGCCCAAACCTTCCAAATCTTCCTACATTATAATTGACTTAGAACCAACATAAAAAGAAAAGACATAATAGTCTGAGCCAGTCATGGACATTTCTCAGAAGATCCCAAGTGTCGAAGAAAGCCAGGCAAAAGCAGGAACAAAGGTGCAAGGATCTTTGGCACTAGGGAATCCATTAGACTTACAGAATCCTCTGGCAAAGAGTGATACAAAGGCACCAAATTGGCTCGAAATGTCAGTGAATATGAAGTGAAGCATTGTTCCTATTTCCACCCCAGTAAGAGATATGGTTAGTAAGTACCTGGGTAAGATGCCTAAGAGAAAAAGGAAAAAAAAGGAGGTGCGCCTGGATTTGGATGAGGACACGAGGCATTTGATGGAAATTTTTTTACTCCTACTACAAACAAGCCTGGTGAGGAAGTGACTCTATAAGATTTTAAAGTTGAGAAAATTGATTTGGGACATGCCACAAGAGCAGCAGATGTGAAGGTGTTTGCATCGAGTAGTAGTAAGACTACTCATAGGATATGGAAGGATGCTAAAGATAAATGGGAATTCAAATAGTCCCTGAGGAAAATGTCCCAATATATACAAGCCATTCAAAGTACAACTCTGCAACCCCTGGATGAGATGCCCTGAGCATTGATATTAAGTCCCCCGAGAATCAAAAGTTCTTGGATTAGATCTAGAGGGAGAGATCTGTGTCTAAACAATTTGGTGAGTGGATTGACACTATTGCTAAGGAAGCTGCTGAATATTTGGTAAATCTCAGCAAGGCTTTTGGGATGAGTCCGAGATTACTAAAGAATTAAAGGTTAAGGTAGATGCTTGGGAGAATGAAAAGCAAGAATGGGAGAATGTGGTTTTAGGTATTGATGAGATCATTTCCTATGGTCTTGATAAGTTCTTGAAATAAAAACATGTGCTAGGGTTGAACGAGAATGCCTTATTATCGTTGAAAGTAAACACAAGTTGGAGGAATGACATCTTTGAAGAAAGTATTGAGATTTCTACCGAATTCTTGAAAGAATTAAAATGCATTCATGAAATAATGGAAAATGACCTCAAGGCTATAGAATTTCAAGTGACAGATAATGTGCCCAATCCTAATCATAAAACAAAATAGGTTAGAACCTGTTTGGAAGAGAATTTGAGAAACCAGAAGAGTACTAAAGATGTTCAAATCAAAGATTTCATTATAGTCAGGTGGATTGACTCTCTACTGATTATGGGAAATGACCATTTGAGAATGCACAAATAGATGGAAGAAGTACAAAGGGGGAGAATTAAAACACTTGGCCTACCCAGTCAACAACTGTTAACTCCTTTTGTGGAAGCTTTCCAGGAATGGAGTGTGGAGAAACCAATCAAGACAACTCTAGATCATTCAACCATTTCCTGATGAACTAAAAATTTCCAAAGATAGTTTTTCAGTTGAATAGTTTAAGGGCATAGTCAGTTAATAGTTCCTAGAAAAAGGTGATGGGTATTTTCTTTGACTCCATTTGGAGTTAGTTTCAAAAATGGTTTTAGTCCTACGTGGCTATAAATTTTGTTTCACTCAACTTTGTGATGGCCGATTCTTTGGTGTTTGAAAAACTTTATGATATTTTAAATTTACTTTACTTTAAGTATGCTACTTTGAATATTGTAAGATCATATAGTGTTGAATGTAATATCAGTTGGTTTTATGGCAGAATTTTGTGACTTTCCTAATCAGTTGGTTAAATTAGGCATATGTTTTGATTTCAGTTGGAATTAGTCATATGCAAACAAAATATGTAGATGCACTATTAAATTCTTGCAGTAATTTTCCTTATTCTGATGTTTCAAATTTGGAAATTGATCTTCTTGATAGTTTTATGAATCTTTAGTCAGTTGGCTTTATTGATTCTATTGTTCTTAATTTATAATATTCCTTTATAAATTTATAATGAAATATTATTTTTCCTTTCATACTTTCTAGTAAAAAGTATGTCACCCAACCATTCTTTTTTAATAAAGAAGCGAAAATTTAAATTATTTTAGAAGGAAGCTACACCTTCAATGCAGAGAGTGTAGTTGGGAGTAACTACCTCATTCTGATAGTGATAAGATTATATTTTTATTTAGGTGAAGATTTAGATGTTTTAAAAGGTTTAGAAAAAGAAAAATTTGCTCACTAATAGATTTTTGGCAACTCTGCTGGGGAGTTTGGCACAAAGAAGACTAGTGCTTAAATATTTTGTTTAATCAATAATCATTCTTGTTGATGTGATACCTGGTCAATAAGAAATTATCCTTTTTTTCAGCTTGATTTGCATTTCTTAGACACTTAGGAAGACATTATTGTGGATCTTAACATCGTGTCCTAGAACTTAAGAACTAGCAATCATCATTATCAACAAGTTTGAATAGTAATTGAATAAGAAGAAGAGATTGGTGAATGGTTAAGAGGCCTCCCTATATTCCAAGAAGCTATTGTGGTAGACATGGCAGTCCAAAGACCCTAAAGCCAAAGATTAACCTCAGGATCTTCAATAATCATGACTAGTAAATTGGTTGAAAGAAGGTACACAAGGGGAGATAGAGCTAAAGGTTTAATTGATGAAGATTTTGAATCTTTAAGACGACTGAACTTTACCCCTGATATCCCTGTAAGAAGGAAGGTTCAGACTACAATTATACCTTCTTCACCTACTAAGTTATCACCATCTACTGCTTCTTTTCAAGCCCTCACTCTATCTGGTACACTTGTTCCATCTCATTTTAACACTCAGCCCCTAAATATCATTGTACCCAACATGGAAAAAAACCAACCATGGGGAGCCCAAGTAGGCCCCCTTGACCTGACTAATTTTAACCTACAAGCCTTACCTAAAGGAGCTAGGGAGGCCCTTCCTAAATTCAATAGGGATGGAAAGGTTTCCCTAAATGATCATCTTAATGCATTTAACACTGCATCTGGGGTTATCACTGTGGGAACTGAAGATGTAGCCCTCTGTTTGTTTGTTCAGACATTGACTGAGGTTTCTGCAGACCGGTTCCACCATCTTCCTAATGGCTCTATTAGGACTTGGAATACTATGAAAACAACTTTTAAAGATCACTTCAAAGTGGCAGATAATGAGCATACTTTTCTACTTCAACTCTCTCAATTAAAAAGAGAGATGAATGAGCCAATGAGTGAATTCATTGCCAAGTTCAACAAAATTTTACATCAAATACCTAATGCACATCAACTTAGTGATGAGAATAGGAAAGGTTTCTTCATGAATGCCATGCCTCCTAATATCAATTTTCACTTATGATGTGGGAGAGTATTATATTTAGAGGCTTCCTAGGCTCTGGAAATCAAACTTGAGGATGATATGATAACTACAAGAAAATGGAAAAGGGAAGTGCAAATCCCCAATAGTCATGCATCTACTTCTGGTTCCATCGACCCTATTTTCTAGAGATTGGTTAATGATATGATTCAAATGAAGAGACAATTAAATAAACCTGCAACTCCATATCAGGATATCCCTTATAGATATCCGAATCAAAGTGGAGGTACCTTTGGGAAGTGATCTAATCTTCTCCTAGGACAACAAACACTCTCAACTGAAGGTCCAATTGTAAATAAAGGGAATATGTGTATTTTTCACTTGACTAACGACCATGATAGTTCCTCTTGCCATGAAATGCTAAGATACCTTCAAATGGAGGCTAATAAAGAAAGCATAGTAGAGATACCTACCGATGAAGGAGCCTCATGAGGACCTAGCGACTCTGTGAGTTACTACTTGGAATATGAATAAGATTCTAACAGAGATGGTGATGTTCTTCTTACTCTTGAAGATCCTTCTTGTTCTGTGCTTACCAAAAATCAACGTGGTGGTAGGAATCCAACTTAGTATCCTTCTTCAATGCCCATCAGGAAGGAAAAAGAACCAATGAATCAAGTCAGTGGAGGTCATAAATTTCAAGGACCCCTAACATCAGAAGTAAAGATACTAAAAAGGTTAGAGCCTAAACCTATTTTTGATATAATTAATTTTTTAAATCTTCCAAGATTTGAATTTCTCTTGTTGATTATTTAAAGCTCAATCCTAAGGAGTTAGATAAGCTAATTAATTATTTAAAAGGCTCTACCCCTGTTAATGAAACTCAACAAGTAAATATTGCATCTTCTTCTGAAATTCTTATCAAATTAGGAGATGACTTGTCCATAAATGAGGAGTCTACTTCTCATTTAAAAACCCCTCAAGTATCTCAACCCCCTACAAAATTAGAGCCCTTCTATGTTTCTTTGTTCATACATGGGTACAAACTAAAAAATTGTATCATAGAATCAAGCACCTAAGATAACATAATGACCTCCTCTGTGGCCAAGGCTTTAGACCTTCCTTTGACAATTTTTTTTGGAAAATGCCATGCAATGGATTCCAAGAAAGTCCCATTGGTAGGAAAAATCAAAGATGCTTAAGTCTCTCTTGCAGCTCATCCTAATAAAAGGTTAAAACTAATAGTCCTTATTGCTGACATCCCAACCAATTATGGGATGCTGCTGAGTAGAACCTTTTGCAAATACCTACGAGGTGAAATTAAGTTGGATTGGTCTCAAGCTACCATTCCCATAGGTAACCAAAAGATGGTCCTACAACCTGAGGTTAAGTCTAAGTATACCATGTTCCCCTCTAAAGATCCCAAATCACATATTCTATATCAAGAATTAGATTTTGATAATTATTTGATTATGCCTAAAGTTGGTGAAGATGATCTAGACAAATTGAAAGGAGAAGACTTGTGGACTCTGGAATTCGATGGGAGATGTTCTTCAACTGGGTCAAGAGATGGAATAGTATTGATATCTCTCTCTGGAGAAATGTTTCCCTCTTCTTTTAAGCTTTAATTTGAAAACACTAATAACACAGCTGAGTACAAGGCCTTGCTTTTTGGCATGGAAGAAGAAAAGAAGAAAGGAATTAAGTTGTTGAAAGAAAAAGGAGATGCCGAATTGATTGTAAAACAAGTTAGGATCCTATTTTCTATCAAGAAGGAAAGGTTAAAGCACTACCAAAATAATGTCTAGGATGAGGTGGAATGGTTTGATGCATCTTCAATTGAAGAAATGCCCATACAATTTAATTCCAGAGCTGATGCTTTAGCTAGTTCAACAACATTGTTGATTCCACACCCAACTTCAGAAGGGATAAGTATTCAACAGAACTTATTCATAGGCCCAGTGTGCTAGATAATTCTAGCTCATGGAAGGTGTTCAGTGATGATGCTCATATAGTCATGTTCCTGGAAGGAGTGGAGAAGTTCTCTTCTATGTACTTTGAAGGATCAAATGCATATTGTCATGAGTTTTGTATTGATCTTGGAGAAAAGATTAGATCATAGGCCATTGAATTAAAAGGAAATCACATCCTAAAAGGGTTAGTGAATTTGGAAAAACTCTTTGATAGAAGAGACTATTTTATTAATGAAACCACTGCACCTAATGAAAAAATTTCTAATGAGTGTGAGAAGATTAACATTGGAAATGAAGATGATCCAAAGTTTGTTAATTTGGGCACCTGTTGCAATGCAAAGGAGAAAATGAGGTTTTACAAGCTACTGAGATAATTCAAGGATGTTTTTGTTTGGTCATATGAAGACGTAAAATATTTTAGGCAAGGAAAATTCAAACATCACATCCCAATGAAGCCTAGAGCCAATCCTTTCAAGAAAAAATTGAGGAATTATAACCCAAAGGTTAAAGATGCAATATTTTGTGAGGTGGATAAGATGCTCAAAGCATGAATGATTTATCCCATTCGTCACTCAACATAGGTTGTAAATATTATTCCAGTGCATTAAAAAAGTAGAGAAATAAGGATATGTGTAGATTTCAGGAATCTAAACCAGAAAAGTCTCAAAGATAATTTGTTCTTGCCTAACATGGATCATATTCTACAAAAATTCGTCGGCTCTAAGATGATGTCCCTGCTTGATGTGTTTTTAGGTTATAATTAGATCAACATAGCCTCTAAGGACCAACACAAGACAACCTTCACCACTCCATGGGGTTCCTTTGCATACAATAGAATGTCGTTTGGATTAATAAATGCAGGAGCTATGTTTTAGCGTGCTATGAACTCCTCTTTCATACATTTGATAAACAAGGTTATATTAATATATTTAGATGATATGATAGTATTTTTGAAAATAAGAAAGAAGCACTTGCGCAACTTGAGAATAATCTTGCAAAATGTAGAGATCATGACATATCACTCAATCCGAAGAAATCTATTTTCTATGTCACAGAAGGGAAGCTACTTGGACATTTGGTGTCGAAGGATGGAATAAGAATTGATCCAGAGAGGGTTTGAGAAATTCAGTAGCTATGTTTTCCATCAAATCAAAATGGGGTACGTTATTTCTTTGACCAGATCAATTTTTTGAGAAAGTTTGTACTTGACTTCTCAGAAACCACCAGGCCTATGGTAAGTTTGTTAAGTGAGAAGAAAAATTTAAAATGGAATGAAGAAGCTATAAAGTCTTTTGAAGAGGTTAAAAATACCATTGCTCAAGCTCCAATATTAGTTCACCCCGATTTTAGGAAGGATTTTATAATCTATTGTTATGCTAGTGAACACACCATGTTAGGAGTATTATTGCAGAAAAATGATAAAAATGAAGAAGTCCCGATCTCTTTCATGAGTATACCATTAAAGAAGAATGAGTTAAGGTATTCTTTGAGGGAGAAAAAATCTTTCACAATAGTCAAAGCGGTAAAATAATTTTGGTTCTACATCCTTCATTCATGCTCCATGGTTTATGTACCCAATGCAATAGTCAAGAGCATACTTACACAACATGAGGTAGCCATAAATAACCAAGAAACATGGGTAGAAAAGGTACAAGAATTTGATCTAGATATCAAGGCCACTAAATTGGTGAGAGGTCAGGATTTGTGTAGGATGATTATCAAAAATAAAGAATTAGAAGAAGAGAGGAGTCCACTGACATTTTTGGTAGGATTAAAAGATTCCTAGCTCTCAAACATTGCATACTACCTGATGTATGGAGAATGTCCAGAGCATTTGACAGGTAAAGAGAAAATAAATTTACATCTTAAATCTACCAAATATGTCATAGTTGATGATATATTATATAAGAAGGGATTAGATGATGTTGTGGTTCCACAACCATGCTCCCCTTTTTATGCCACTTGGCCAAGGGCCCCCCCTTTATTTTTATTGTTTTCAAGCTCTGTCAGTTAGTTAATCCCTTGTCAGGGACTATCCTTTTAAGTTATTTAGTTAGTCTTTGGCCTTTCGCACTTTCAGACTTCCTTAGATGCAAAAGGTCCAAAAATTTTAAGTGCCTTGTACCCACCAAGTTTTAACCTTTTTCGCACTCTCAGAGTTGTCAGACTTTCAAAGGTCCAAAACACTAAAATTTTGAAAGGCCAACAACCCCAGGGTGGTTGACGTCACCCTCTGGAGGCCGATATTAGGTGCATGTGGGGTTTATTTGGTCACTTATGCATTTTATTTGCCTTCTCATTTTCAGAGCTTTGTGTGCATGATTTGTGTCTAGTTAGCTTCTAGCTATTTGATTGCTCATTTCTTTAACTTCTTTTGGATCTTTGGTTGCTTTCTTGAGGTAGGGTTTCCTTTCTTCTTCAGTCTTTTTATTTTCTTGTGGGTTTTTAGTAGTTTTAGTTTTCTTAGGGTTTGTTAGTTTTTAGGTTTTCTTTGTGTCGCTTCAGGGTCACAGGGTTGTCCCCTTGGACCCCTTAGCATCAAGTTTGTGGTCGAGCTCGATTCAAGCTCATTTTCAAACTTGTACCCTTGTTTTCCTGCAACCTTGTTGACCCTAAATTGTTTCTCACTTTCGCACTCCAAAGTACCAAAAAACAAAGCTTCCCTAAGATTTTCCTAAGTCCATTTCTTTCGCACTTTCAGAGTTTTGGCACTGGAAATATTTGGCACTCTGAAGTATTGAAAGATGATGATAGACCCCGAACAAGTTTTTGGATTCCACCTTTTCATATTTTTGGACTCTGACAAATCCACAGTTCTTCGCCCTTCAAAAGACTGAAACCTTAACCATATCATGCCCCCTTTCACTGTTTCAACATTTCAGAGGTATCATATTCTTTCATATTCTGAAAGACCGAAATGCCAAAACTGCCTTCTAAAGCATTTCAGACTTGTGTTTTTGGGATTTTAGCTTCTTCATGTTTTTCTTATATTCATCATTAATTTTCCTTATGTCTGGTGTTTGTCACTGATTCATGTCCTTTTTTTCTACAATGTCAAAAAAGATGAACTCTCCCACAATGAAATACCAATTCAAGGGATACCATGCACCCTCCAAGGTGGGAAACTTACATGCTGAAATCACTGAAATTGACATTGGGAATGTTAGTTGGAATGACTACCTAGTTAAAGTTTTCTAGCCAGTAGGTAGATCAGAAGACTGCACTTCATTAGTCTACTACTCACTAGTGAATGTAGTAGCACATCCAGTGTCCATCCTTTCTTCAAACTTGATTGTCACTTTGGTGAATCACTATGTGCCAGATGGAAGGTTAGTAAAGAATAACATGGGAGAGGTAGTGCTGGACCTCAGGCTAGACAATATTGAAAATGTCTTCCACTTACCAAAGGGGATAGACAAGTTCTATGGCTTCTCAATTGATAAAGGCATGAAGTGTTGGAAAATGCTATTGAAGAAATTGTTGTATTGTCATGATGTCAAACCTTAACTTGTAAGACTATTGATATCTAAGAAAGTACTATTAGGGCAAGGGTGATAACAATAGAACCTAGAGAAAGGTTGAGTTATTTGATACTTCAATGAGTACTTGATTATGTGGGCCAATGATAAGATAATGTATTGTTTATCTAAGTAATAAGAAAGACTGAACAAGTAGGCTTAATAGAGCAGAAGTGAAGAAATCTAGTTTAAGCTGAGCGATGTTAGTGTCGACTAAGCCAGTATATACCGAGTAAATTTAGTGTTGACCGAACATCAATATATTTTCGAGGGAGACAACATTAGCCGAGGGAAACAGTTTCAAGTGGTGACTGAGCTACGTAGTGATGACCAAGGAGTTGAACATAGTATTGACCAAGCATCAGTAATTTACATTTGAGGAAGAATTCAGATTCCTAGCCAACATGTTTGAATTCTTGGATTATGTAAATCATGTTGACTTTATTTATTGACTGTATGGAGCATTTAATGCACAATAAATGATTTTATTGTGATTCCAATAAAGATATTAAAGATGTTTCTAGAAGGATGGATGAAGAACATAATATTGGAAGGATTTGATGAATCTAACCTAAACCAAAGATCTGCAGAGGAGATTAAGTAGCAAAAGATGTATCTACCTATCAAAGAGGTATTTAGGAAACCTAAGTGTGAGATTGAAGTAGAGATGCTAGAGTTGTTATTATTTGACTGAATAAGCAGAAAGGCTGAAGGAGAAGGAGTTGATCAGAGTTGTGATTTCTTGAAGGGATTTTTGAGTAGATCAGTGATGGAGATGGAAATGGAACTCAGTTAGTAAGCCATCATATATGTCAGAATTTGATCTATTATTTGCAAAGTGAGTTGTATGTTTTTAGATCAAACATTACTGTTACTTTCTAATAATTGTATTAGTTAAAATGCTTTAATCAAGGTTGACCTAACAATCATTGTATAAATCCTTTAATCAAGGTTGCATTCTAATGGAATGTACTTAAGTCCTCTAACAAGGCGCACTCCTAACAGGGTGACTGAAATCCTTTAATAGGGTCACACCTAGCAGTGTGTTTGTAAACCTTTGACATGGTTGGCTTTTCACAGAGCTCACTTCAGAAGAGTGAATATATTAGTAGCATGTTACAAAGTGGTTTTTACCAAATTGGATTTCCACTATAAATCCTAGTGTTAATACTTGTGTGAATGTTTTGGTTTGAACATTTATATGTTTTGCAAGTTAAATACTGTTGGATAGTGGACTGCACTTTTTTATGTTTTTGGTGTACATTTAGTAATGATCGAGTAGCTATTGGTTATTAGATCTAAGTTGTTGAAGTGTTTAAAAGTTTAATTGATACATTTGGACTTGAGAAGAACTGATTCACCCTCCCTCTCTATTGTTCTAAATTATATTAACAATTGGTATCAGAGTTGTTGGTGCTTACAGAGAACAAGTTTAAAGGTACCTGAAGTAAATGATCAAGATGTAGAAGGAGGTATCGAAGTTGAATAAGGAGAACTTCCCTGCATGGTAGAGTTTGATGAAATTGGATCTAGCTGGTATTGGTGACTTAATGAAATATTATGTTGAACATGACTATGTTACACCTACTGCACCTTTGACTGCCGAGGAGATGAGAGCTAAACAAGAACACAATCAAGCAATTTTGGAGATTGCATCTGTCTTAAGCTATCCTAAATTTGAAGACATTAAAGATTGCACAAATGCAAAAAAAATGTGGGAAACTCTTGTGAACATCTATGGTGGTGACATAAATGTACTAAGGGAAAAAGTTGAAAGCCTTAGAGGTAAGTTTGATGAAATGAAAATGTAAGAAGGTGAGGATATTGCTCAATATTGTGGTAGGATAAAGGAGGTTGTAAATGATATTAGAGGAGCTAATGGAACTATTGATGATGAGACTATTATTGGAAAGGTACTAAGAACTTTGCATCCTATATATGTCATCAAAATTTCAACAATTCAAGAATCTAGATGTAACCTTGGTAATGCTCTAACACTGGAAAGTCTTGTTGGTAAGCAAACTGCTTTTGAGATTTCTAATTATGATAACTTCACTCTTACTAATGTTGAATCTACATTCAAGTCAAAAATGGTTTTGCATCAGTCTAAAAAGGAAAAAGAAAGATGCATCAGTGAGAGTGAAAGTGAAAGTGACACTTTTGATGAAGAACTAGAGGATCTTGAAGCTCTTATGGCCAGAAGATTGAAACGAGGAAAAGAAAAGTATAAAGGTAAACTTCCTATCATATGTTTCTCATGTAACAAAGTTGGCCATATAGCTGCAAGATGTCCTGATTAGGATGACAAGGATGAAGAAAGAGAAATTGAGTATAAAGAAAACAGAGAAAAAAAAGGTTACCGAAGGTACAAGGATTACAAGGATAAAGGTAAGAAATCTTGTTACATTGCTAAAGAAGAAATTGACATCGATAATGATGATTTTGAAATTGAAGTAGTCTATGTTGGTATGAAAGATGAGTTTGATGAAGATGAGAGAACTGCACTTGTTTCTTATGTGAGAAAAGGTGATAAATGGATTATTGATAGTGGTTTCTCGAACCACATGATTGGTGAGAAAAGTAAATTTGATACCCTAGATCAATGCAAAGGTAGAAGTGTTAAGTTTGGTAATGATGTACCATGTTCTATAAAAGGTAAATGAATAATTAAGCTGACTGATAAAATCACTTGTGAAAATGCTTATTGGGTTGAAGGTCTTAACTATATTTTGCTAAGTGTTGCACAACTTAATAGCACTGGTTACCGAGTGGAATTTCATCACAAGAAGGCTAAAATATTTGATACCACTGGTGAACTAATTGGAAGTGGAGAATAGACAAGAGGTAATTTGTTCTATCTAGACCTATCTAAAGAGACATGTTTGGTTGCATAACTTGATGATATATGGCTATGGCATAAAATGCTATGTCATGTTAACTTTGAAAGTCTGGTAAATATTAGTAAAAAGAAGAAAGTTAGAGGTTTGCCTAGATTAAAGAAACCTGATAATGTGATGTGCAAATAATGTCAGTTGGGTAAAATGACAAAGTCTAGTTTCAAGAGCAAGAATTTTACTTCTAAAAATGTCTTAGATCTGGTTCATACTGACCTTTGTGGACCTATGGGTATACAAAGATATTATGGTGCTAAATACTTTATTCTATTTGTTGATGATTACACTAGGATGATGACTGTAATGTTTTAAAGAGAAAAATCTGATGCATTTCAGTTGTTTAAGTGGTATTTGGCTAAGGTTGAAAAGGAGACAGGTAGAAACTTGAAATGTCTGAGATCTGACCGAGGTGGAGAGTTTATCAAATGAGTTCAATCTATTCTGCAATGACAGAGTAATCAAAAGACAAATGTTTGCACCTAGAACACCTCCACAAAATGGTATAGCAGAGAGAAGGAATAGATCTATCATGGATTGTGCAAGGACACTAATTATTGAGAAGAATATTGCACAAAAGTATTGGAAAGAAGTTATAAGTACATCTATTTATACCTTAAACCGAGTACAAATAAAAAAAGGTACAAATGTTACACCTGATGAACTATGACACGATTATGTACCTAATATAGAATACTTTAGAATTTTTGGAAGCAAATGCTATATAATAAAAGACAATAGGTATGGAAAGTTTGATGCTAAAAGTGACAAGGGCATATTCCTAGGCTATTCCACAAAGAGTAAAGCTTAGAAGTGTTTGAACTCTAACACTAACAAAATTGTGGAAAGTGTAAATGTGAAGGTTGGTGAATATGTAGAGAAAAATGAACAGGAAAGAAAAAGAGAACCTAAAGATTATAGATCTTTTATCTATATAGAGGAAGAAGAGGCACGTAACACACTTGCACTTGATGCAGAGTCCCGGGTAAGCAATACTAAGCATCAGGGAGATAATGCTGAGCATCAGGGAGATGCTTCTGAATGACAAGAGAATGTAGTCGAGCATTAGGAAGTGGTTGCCAAGAAATCAAAGGCTAAATCTGATAATCTTATTGATGAACCTGAAGAGAAAGGAGAAAATAAATGAGAACCTATTTTGGCACAATAGGTAAGGAGACATCAAAGGCCTGAGCTAATCATTGGAGACAAAGAAACTAGAGTTCTGACCAGAAGCAAGTTAAGAGATCCTACATGTTTATTGTGTGAATTTGAGCCTAAGACAACAAGGGAGGCATTAGAAAATGAAGACTGGATTTTAGCTATGGATGAGGAGATAGACTAGATAGAAAAGAATGATACCTAGAATCTGGTGCCGAGACCAAAAAACAAAAATGTCATTGGAACAAAATGGGTATTTAGAAATAAGCTTAATGAACATGGACAAATCACAAGGAACAAAGCAAGGCTGGTATGCAAGGGCTAGGCACAAGAAGAAGGAATAGACTATGGGGAGACATTTTCCCCTGTAGCAAGATTAGGAGTGAACTCTACTTGCATATGTTGCATACAAAGATTTCAAGGTATACCAAATGGATGTCAAGTCTGCATTTTTAAATGGTATATTAGAAGAAGTGTACATTGAGAAACCTGAAGGATTTGTTGATCCAAAAAAGAGACACATGGTTTGCATATTAAAAAAGGCACTCTATGGATTAAAGAAAGCTCCCAGAGCATGGTATGAGAGGTTGCACAATTACTTGTTACAGATTGGATTCTAAAGGACAAATGACACCAACAATCTGTACATGAAAGTTGAAGAAGGAAAAGGGATCTTGTTAGCTAATATTTTTGTAGATGATATCATATTTGGTGGACAAGATGCCTTGTGTAAGAAATTTTCAAATGAGATGCAAACTAAGTTTGAAATGTCTATGTTTGGTGAGATAAAATTCTTTTTCGGTTTGCAAGTATATCAGATGGAGAAAGGTATTTTCATCACATAGTCTAAATATGTCAAAGAGATATTGAAAACCTTTGGTATGGAGGACTCAAGGCTAGTAAGTACTCCCATGGCCACTGGATAGAAACTGTCTAAAAGTGATGATACTACTGAGGTAAACCAAACTCTGTATAGATCCATGATTGGAAATCTGCAATATGCTATTCACATCACACCACATATTGCTCTAATAGTTGGGATTGTGGGAATATTCTTTGCCAATCCTAAGGAAAGTCATATGATGGTTGTGAAAAGAATAATGAGATATTTGAAAGGAACATAAGACTATGGACTGTACTACAAGAAGCATGAGAGATTTGAATAGGGAGTCTATATTGATGCAGATTGGGTAGGAAATGTGGATGAAAGAAAAATTACTAGTGGTAGAGCTTTCTTTCTTGGACAAAGATTAGTTTCCTAGACAAGAAAGAAACAAAATTGCATTTCCCAATCTACAGCTGAAGCTGAGTATGTAGCTGCTGCAGTAAACTGTTCAAACCTGGTATGGATAAAGAAATTATTGAAAGACATGAAAGAGAGATCATTGGACTAGTTGTCATATACTGTGACAACACAAGTGTTATCAACATATCAAAGAACCCAGTGATGCACACTAAGACAAAACATATTGCCATCAAGTATCATTACTTGAGGGAATTGGTACAAGATAAAGAGGTCAGAATGGAATATGTGAATACAAAGGAATAACTAGTAGATATATTCACCAAAGCTTTACCTAAAGAAGCTCATGAGTATTTGAGAGGAAAATTAGGGGTTCTTCCCCTAATTGAGGCTGCCTAGTCAAGCTAGGAGCACTACATCAAATGTACTGCAAAGAGTATCTGACAAATTGATGCATAAAAGGTCACACTTTAGGAGCAGCCTAGAGTTGTGAAAAGTACAAAAAAGCTGATAATCAATCACAATCCAAGATGAAAAAGGGAGAAAATATTGTTACTGAGCCGACAAGATGACATCTACATCTAAAAGATGCAAGTTCTAGTTGCTGCTTTGGAATTATTGTCAAAGAGGGAGATGAGTCAGATGAAAACACATGATGAGAATTCATGAAAGATCAAGAAAGAGGGAGAGATTCAAAGGAAAGGGACACAAAAAAGATTCAGTGGGAGTTATTGTGTGGATGGTTAGGAAAGTGAGGCTAAAGAGATTCAGAATCAAAATGAAGCTAAGGATATTACAAATGTTTCTGATGCACATAAAAGTTTTGGATTAGTTGGTGAATTATTTTTTATTCATACAGTGTTGTCATCAATGCCAAAGAGGGAGATTATTGGAAATTGCAATTGAAGCAATTGTTGTATTATCATTGATGTCAAACCTTAACTAGTAAGACTGTTGCTATCTAAGAAAGTACTATATATATTTGATTGTTGGGAAGGATTAGGGCAAGGGTGATAAAAATAGAACCTAGAGAAAGGTTGACTTATTTGATACTTCAATGAGTACTCGATTATGTGTCACAATGATAAGGTAATGTATTGTTTATTTAAGTAAGAAGCAAGACTAAACAAGTAAGCTTAATCGAGAAGAAGTGAATAAATCTATTTTAAGCCAAGTGATGTTAGTGTTGACCGAGCCAGTATATGCCGAGTAAATTTAGTGTTGACTAAACATCAGTATATTATCGAGGGAGACAACATTAGCTGAGGGAAATAGTTTCAAGTGGTGACCGAGCTACGCAATGATGACGGAGGAGTTGAACACAGTATTGACTGAGCATCAATAATTTACATTTGAGGAAGAATTCAGATTCCTAGCTGACATGTTTGAATTCTTGGATTATGTAAATTGTGTTGACTTTATTTATTCACTGTATGGAGCATTTAATGCACAGTAAATTATTTTATTGTGATTCCAATAAATATATTAAAGATATTTCTAGAAGGATGGATGAAGAATAAAATGTTGGAAGGATTTGATGAATATGACATAAACCTAAGATCTATGGAGGAGATTAAGTGGCAAAAGATGGATCTACCTATCGAAGAGGTATTTAGGAAACCTAAGTGTGAGGTTGAAGTAGAGATGTTGGAGTTGTTATTTAACTGAATAAGCAAAAAGGTTGAAGGAGAAGGAGTTTATTAGAGTTGTGATTTCTTGAAGGGATTTCTGAGCAGATCAGTGATGGAGATGGAAATGGAACTCAGTCAATAAGCCAACATATATGTAAGAATTGGATCTGTTATTTGCAAAGTGAGTTGTATGTTTTTAGATCAAACATTGTTGTTACTTTCTAATCATTGTATCAGTTAAAATCCTTTAATCAAGGTTGACCTAATAGTCATTGTATAAATCCTTTAATCAAGGTTGCATTGTAATGGAATGTACTTAAGTCCTCTAACAAGGCACACTCCTAATAGGGTGGTTGAAATCCTTTAACAGGGTCACACCTAGTAGTGTGTTTGTAAACCTTTGATAGGGTTGGCTTTTCACAAAGCTCACTTCAAAAGAGTGAATATATCAGTAGTATGTTACAAAGTGGTTTTTCCCAAATTAGGTTTCCACTATAAATCCTGGTGTTAATACTTGTATGAATGTTTTGGTTTGAACATTTCTATGTTTTGCAAGTTAAATACTGTTGGATAGTGGACTGCACTATTTTATGTTTCTGGTATACATTCAGTAATGATCGAGTAGCTATTGTTTATTAGATCAGAGTTGTTGAAGTTTTTAAAATTTTAATTGATACATCTAGACCTGAGAACAACTGATTCACTCCCCCTCTCTGTTGTTCTAAATCATATTAACATAAAGTTCTAGAATAAATATATGCACTTGTCTCACAAAATTGTGAACAATGATTACCTGATACTGTAATACCCCAAAAATGGGCTATAGGTACATTAACCTCCTACATTGACATATCGAATGAAATTGATATAAAGTCCTAACCAAAGGCACATCTGAACATCATCGAATCCTAATTGATTATCATAAATTTTGCATCAGGGAATATTGCTAGCAATATTCCTATTTATCCTAATTATCTTTAATTTAATGATTATTTGGCGATAAATCTTATTTATCCTAAAGTTTGATTAATTGAATATTCTAAATGTTTAATTAATTAGATTTAATTTAGCCACTTAATTATTTAATTGAAGTTAATTATATTTATTCCTAAATTGTATTATTTAATTTTGACAATAAATCCAAAATCCTATGAATAATTGTTTAAATTCTTATTTAATTAATTAAAGCAAGTTGTCAATTTTTAATAATATTGTTTTTGAATAAAAGTTTGATTAAATGATTGATTAACCCATAAATCAATTGTTTTATTTTTCAAAATCATTTAAGTTGGAAATAAATCACTTTATTATTAAATTAATTCATAAATAAAACATGCACAATCAGAAAAGAAGACAACTATCAATTATCAATTAAAGCTAAACTCTATTTTGAGTTAAACTTTGCTTTTGTATGTTTTTGTGAGTTACGTATCCTTTATTTAAAAATAACTCAAAAATCAACCTGAGTTATTTGAGTGATGCACCTCCAAAGCCCTAGATTTCTATAAATTAAGGCTTCAGCTCTTCATTATGAATCCATCCATGAATTGCACACTCACGCTACCGAATTGGAGACTGAAGAATTGATCTTGAGAATTCGAGTTGTTGTGAGATTTTCATTATTTTTGCATAGTATTCATATCATTTAGAATATCATTTTTAGATCATTTTAGCATATCAATTTTCATATTAGCATAGATCCATATCAAGTTTTCATCATATTATTGCATCTAAAATTGAAAAAAAAAAGATTTATTGCATTCATTTCATATCTAGATTATGCATTCAAATCCTTCATTTAGGTGTCGTCAAGGTCACTGATCTCAGTATAATCTAAGAATACATAGTCACATCTACTAGAAGGTAGTAAATCGCCTGGTTAGTTTAGTTTCATTTATTGCATAATTTCAATTTCAACTAACCTCTAATGTTTTACTAAAGTGTTGTGTCTATAGATCAGGTACAAAATTCACACACACATTTCTAGCACCCACCGTGGGGCCCTAAAATGGGTTTCCCTTCAAATTTTATCAATTTCTATCATTTGTTGTCTTTTCTATTCCAAGCTATGATTTTTATTCTCTGTTCGTACAATTTTCGTACGAGTTTTGTCAGAAACTCGTACCAAGAAATACCCACTATCATATGATAGTTGATTTGATCGAGGATCGCAGAAGCAGAAACCCACTATCATCTGGAAGCTCGATTATCGTTTGATCTGATACCCAGTGTCGTATGAGTTTCTGGACTATCATCTGGAAGGTAACCCACTGTTGTACGAGTTTTAGTGCCAGGGTTTCAATTGTTGTTTCACTTTTTTAGGTAGTTTGTCAGATTTGGTTTTCAGATTTTGACTAACAGCTAACCCTAACAATTGAAATTCTCTATTTTTGATTGATTTTCATTGGTTTTTGATGGGAAAAAGTGCAAGAATTGCTAAAAATAGGTAAGAATCTACTAAGCGCATTGTGAGGAATTCAGGTAACCTTCTCAGCTGATAATGTTTTGATTTGGATTAAAATGAACATCTTGCGTGTCTAGCTTGAGTGCCTTTCTTTTCCATATCACACATTTCATTTGGGCCCTAAAAATGAACAAAGATTTTCTTTCAGCATCTTTGTTACACATAGTAAATAGGCCCTATGAACACTATTCATGGCTCTTGAGAGAGTGAGTTCCAATGAAAATCTTCTCAATGAAGGAACCCTTGTAGGTAGGGAGGATACTAAGGGAGTCTCACGTTCCACTAGATCCGTGTGTCTTCAACTTTTGATCGAGGCATTCTCTCCCCGGAGAGGTTGATAGATCATAAGGGGTTGACGTCATAGATCTTTGTGAGATAATCTTGGTCTTAGTGTGTCAGATTAATCTATCTACTTTGTTTGGGTTAAAAGTGAAAAGGCTAGGGGATTATGCTCTACTTCCTTTTTGGATAGTACCAGAAACCCAAATCCTTGAATCTGGAATCAATCTCCATGTGGTATATCTTGTGAGTCACCTTTAGAGAGGGTTAATCGTAGTGGACATTCCCTTAATTGGGTCAACCATGTTGATGGAAACTCAAGCGGTAATAGCCATTTTCACCGTGGTAGTGACAACCGCTATATAAATGTCTTGTTGGAAGAAATCTCCATAGGTGTGGTCTCTTGTTGGGCTGTCAGATCTCCCTAGAAAATCTTGAAGATTAAGTTCTCGGACTGTGTCAAAACCTTGATGTGCCTGGATTGGAGTTCGCCCTCTTAGATCATAAAATTTTCAGAGTCAAACCATTACTAAAAACCCTAGTGAGGCCAAATTTTCATTTTCTAGGAATATGTGCGTTATTGCAAAAATTTTTGGAACATACATAATTAGCACTTCTAAGGATTAGCATAAATAAGTCACTTGATTGTTCATGCGCAAGGTTGCTTTTGCCCTTGTTCATTATTTTCAGACATGCTTGAAATCACTTGCTTGCTATTTTGCATGCTTGTTTATCTATCTAGTTACTGAAAATGAACAAATCTGTTACAATCCTCAAATCTGGACATTGAAATTTGCAAACAATTTGAAATTGAAAACCCAAAATTTGCAAAAATTGAAGTAAAACACCTTTCTGGAGTCAACAGTCATTTTGTAAAGTCAGAAAGTCATACGAATTTTGGCTATTGTCATTTCAAAACCCCCAAATTGTCGTATGGTATCAGTTATATTGTCGTACAAGTTTTGCTGCCAGTCATTTTTCAAAAGTCAAAATTCCTACAATCAACTGTTGTGCGAGTTTAACAACTGTTGTATGAGTTTTTCAATTGTCATTTCATGCTATACCCATTTTCGTACGAGCCTGTAGAAAGTCATTTGGGAAATTTTGAAAAGTTGTCAGAACTATCAGAGACCCAAATTTTCTAGCCCATTTCCAGAATCTATCAAACAAATCACTATGTCAGGAATAGAACAACAAATACTGAGAATCCAATCATTTTCCTAAAAGTGGCCTTTTGAATCCAATTTAGCCTTCTATTTAATCAATTTGAGTCTTTATTATCTTGTGTCAAAACCTTGTCATAACTATCAATCTTCAATCAATCATCAAAAGGGCTAAGTGTTGTGAATTCATGTCTGCTATCTTTTGGGAATCTACCCATACATCTAGGGCATAGTATCCCTCATCTACATCTAATCTATGCTTCAATCAATCAAACCTTGACAAGGTTGCATGATCTGATCATCTTGATTCAATTCCTTCTTCAGTTGTCTTCATCATATTCTTTCGATTCACCCAAAAGTTAATGGTGGAAACTAGAGCTTCCTCTCACAATAAATTTGGGGAAATATCTCATACTTTACCTTTGACTCACATAGGTCCAACTTTTGAGCAACTCTTCAATTATGGTCTTTACAAAGATAATAGTCTTGGCAACCTGCGATTAAAAGCTGGTTACATTCCTCCTTCATCAACTCACGGAGGTACCCAACAAACTTCACATCCATCTATCCCAAGTAGAACTCCTACCATGTCTCAAGAAGGGACAAACTTGGGCTCTCAAAGAGCTCACTCTCAACATGGTGCAGATCAGGAACCCACACCTGAAGAAATTTCTCAATATCAAAATGATGATAACTTCAAATGAATGATGAAGCATTTCTTGAAAGAAGACATAGAGGCATACTTCTTACAATTGGCTCATCAAGGAGCTAAACTTCCTCCCAAATTTAATGTTGAAGATATCATTACACATGAGGAATAAAATCCACTCACAGCTATGATGAAACAGATGCGTGCCATGCAAGTCAAGCTTAATAACCTTGAGAAAGAAAAGGAACCCAAGGAGTTCTCCATGGAGGCCCTATGTCCTTTTCCATTTGACAAAGACTTGTACATGGCACCATTCCCAAAAAGAGTGGAGATGCCTAAGTATGATAAGTATGATGGACACTTAGATCCCCAAGATCATGTTAGAGAATTCTGTACACAATCTATGGAGTTCATGCATGAACCAACCTATCTGATGTGTCTCTTTCCTCGATCTCTAGGGGGAGCAGCCATCCACTAGTTCTCTAGATTGCCTTCTACTATAAAATTTTTTGAGGAGTTGATCAAATTTTTCTAGCAGCAATACTACAATATTCAACATCTAGTCACCATGACCAATATCTACAATCTCAAGCAATATCCAGGGGAACCATTCCTGACATTTCTCAAGAGATGGAGGAAGAAATTCTCTCTATATACTAGGCCTATTTCATAAACTGAAAAACTAGAAATCTTCATCAATAATCTTGTCCCAGAGATCAACTATCCTTTACAAATGCAAGATCATACATCTTTTGATAAGATGGTACACAATGTGATCAAAATTGAAAAGGTACTTGTGAAAAAAGGAGAAATCACACTTCAAAAAGACAAGTATGAATCAGGATCCAGTTCTAAAGACAAGAATAAAAATTGGAACAAGAATAAAGGCATTGTTACAGATGGTGTTGTTGATACTATCCATGCCCCATCAAAGGCACCAGCTTTCAATCTCACTATTGGTACCCAAGCCATAAAAGCTTCAGAACAAAAGGTGCCTGAATCATCTCAAAAGAAGCCAGAGTATAAAAAGTGGTCCGCTGATAATAAATTAATGTTCACTCCTCTTGGAGAATCTTTAGAATCAGCTATGAGAGCTCTATTGGCCAATAACATCATCTCTTTGCCTGAGATCTGACCACCTGATTCTGAGCCTAAACCAAAATGGTGGAGAGAGAATGAATTCTGTGATTTCCATCGCGGTAAAGGTCACAAAACTAATAACTACTTACGCTTGAAACATACTATCCAAGATCTGATTGATAAGGGAGATATCACCATTGACAATCATAAGAGCAATAATCATCATACAGCATTCACATAACCATTTTTGAAACATGGTCAAGAAGTCTCATCTTCTCAACCTAATATGGGGGCAAAGGTCAATTATGCTTACCCTGGAAATAATGTTGTTATCAATATGGTTGAACCTTGTCTCTTTGAACATTGCAATGTCATCACAATTGTATGAAGAGATAGAGATCATACTTCAGCTGACACAGTTACTCAATCAGAAGCTAAGGCACATCTGACGGAAAAATCCTAGATTCATCAAATGTCCCTAAGATGCCCTTCAATCTTTCTTCCACTTTCAAATAGAAGGCTGTTTCTAAATCTTCCAATCCTAAAGATACAAGGCCAAAATCTTATAGCATTGTTCAACAACTCCAACACACTAATGTGAAAATCTCCATGTTTGAGTTGCTTCAAATATCTCCAGCTCATAGAGCCATTCTAGACAAAGCTTTGCTTGGATCCAATGTTCTTGATGACCTTGATTTAGACAGGTTCCAAACTATGGTTGGACATCTTACATCTCCACAGTATATATCCTTTTCAGAGGAAGATGGAAACTCCTTGAGTCACCCACATAACGAGCCCTTGCATATAGAAGTCTTGATCCAGAACCATAGAGTCAAATGTGTGTTGATAGATGGAGGCGTTGGCCTAAACATTTGTTCTTACAACTTGATCACACAATTGGGATTTTTAGAATTGGCTATTGATCCTAGAAAGAAAATAACTATCAAAGCCTATGATGAACAGGAAAGATCTTCTAAAGGCATCATTTTCTTACCTATCAGAGTAGGTCCAGTTATTAGAGATACTATATGTCAAGTTCTTGATCTACCTTTGGCTTACAACATTCTTCTAGGGAGACCATGGATACATGAGATGAAAGCTATTCCTTCTACATTTCACCAATGCTTGAAATCTCCTTATGAAGGAGTAGAGGTCACTATTCCAGAAGACATATCCACCACTTGCAATACATTGAAGGAAAGTGCAGATAAGGTTGTGCCTAATAATAGAGAATCTTCCATTGAACCAACTAAAGAAGCATCCACATCTAAAATGTAAAATCTTGCAAAATAGGTTAATATCAAAGAAAATAGTATGGGAGAATATACTATGGAGCTAGTCTTATCTTTGACATCTCTCCCTATCTCACCTAAGTCTTATGGACAATCTTTGAAACAATCCAAACCAGAATATAAAGAACCTCTTGAGGCATATAAAAATAATTTTGTAGCAGAATAAGTCTCCAAGAAAGAATTTGAAGAGGATGAAGCTGTGCTTACATGGCTATACAAAGATGAATCTAAATCCCATGATATTCAAACTAGTAACTTAGTGGTACCAAAAGATCCTTCTAAGTCATATGGCTCAGGAGATAAATTGATAGCTAAGATGGGATATCCAGGTAAAGGACCTCTAGGAGTCAGAGGAAAAGGTCTTGAGGCACCTCTCCCACATATTGGTAGAGCAAATAAAGACAAAGTTGGCTTAGGATTTAAAAAGAAACCCTTTCACCTCAAAGGTACTTGTTCTCATGTCATAGAGAAAATTGCACCAGATGAACCTCTTCTTAAGAAAGAGGAAGTTGAACCATCAGATAGTGATTCAGACAGCTCAGAACTCATCCCCTATGAAAAATTGCCTAAGGAGATCAAAGACCTTCTTGATGATAAAGATGATCCAATAAAAAGAATTAATGTAGTAGAAACACAAGAACCTACTATCAATCAAGAGATAGTTGCAACACAAGAACCAACTAATCTTGAAAACAATCAAGAAGAGGAAGGTGGTAGTCATTTTGAGACAAATTCTCATGAGTATGAATTAAAATCAGAATCTGAGGGTAACCCTTCTTGGGGTATTCATCCTGACTTTACTCATGTTATTAGATTTCCTAGAGGCATAGATGAAGAATATAATGACTATGAATGGGGAGCTATTCCAGAAGAAGATGAGCTTATTAAAAAGAAACATGTTGATGTTATTCACCAATATGCACCTAATCCCAATGTAAGTCTAGAGCGAAATGAGGAACCTATCAAGTCTGATCCACCTATCACTGAATTGGACTCCCACAATGACATTGAACCTATTCATGAATTGAATGTCTTAATTTGTAATATCACCTTTGAACTGGAGCATCGAGTTAGGACCAATGATGATAGATCCATATCCGTAAACACTATCTCCCAATCTTTCCACACTTTGACTATCCAATATCTAGACCTTATTGATTAAACCTCCACAAATTTGAGCCATGGTATTTATACCTTCCCAAATGACTATGCCCTTGCTTGCTACCTCAATATAGTTGAGAATATGAGTACTTCCATTAGTGAACTGAGTGTTAGCATGATGAAGTCGGACATCAAATATCTTAGTCAGAAAAATAAGAATAAAAAGAAAAAGAAAAAGAGTTCTGAGGGTGAAAACCACTTTGTGGCAGTCTCAGAACCTACAAAAGTAAAAATAAAAGATGTATCCAAAGGTGAAAAACCTCTCTGAGGCACCTAAGGATGAGATATTTGATGTCCTTATGAGTCATTTATAGGATAGATCTCCAACACTAATTGAGCCCACTCAATCTATCAATTTGGGAACAACAGAGGAACCACATTTGATCCATGTAGCACAATCTTTATCAGAAGAAGAGAAGCAAAAATTTACAACATTCTTAACAGAGAAGAAGATCAAATTTGCATGGAAATATTCAAATATGCCAGGATTGGATCCTAATCTTATAATGCATCATTTATCTATAGCTCCAAATGTCAAACCTGTTAAACAAAAATTGAGAAAGATGCATCCTCATGTTGCACTCTTGGTAAAAGCTGAATTAGAGAAGCTCCTGAAAGCTAGATTCATCTGAGTTATTGACTATGCTGAGTGGATATCTAATATTGTACCTATTTCAAAACTAGATAAATCAATCAGAGTGTGCACAGACTTTAGAGATGTGAATAGAGCATGCCCTAAGGATGATTTTCCACTACCTAACATTGATATGATAGTGGAAATGACGGCGGGCTTTGAGATGTATTCTCTAATGGATGGTTTTTCTGGATATAATCAAATAAAAATTTCTCTAGAAGATCAAGAGAAAACTACTTTTACATGTGCATGGGGGACCTTCTATTGGAATGTCATGCCATTTGGGCTTAAAAATGCTGGTGCTACATATCAAAGAGCCATGACATCTATTTTTCATGACATGATGCATAGGACTATGGAGGATTATGTTGATGATACTTTGGCAAAATCTATGCTTAGGGCTGCACATCTAGATGACTTGAGAAAGAGACTAGACAGAATGGAGAAATTTAGTCTTAGATTAAATCCTAAGAAGTGTGCTTTTGGTGTCACTTCTGGAAAGCTCTTACGATACATTGTTTCAAAGAAGGGCATTAAAGTTGATCCAGCTAAAGTAAAGGCTATAATGGAAATGCAACCTCCAAAGAATATTAGTCAAATGAGGACATTGCAAGGAAGAGTCCAATCTATCAGAAGATTCATATCACAGCTAGCAGATATATCACAACCTTTTACAAAAACATTACATAAAGGTGTGACCTTTGCATGGAATGAAGAATGTGAGAACAACTTTAACCATATCAAGAAGTATCTATCAAATCCTCCCATCTTGATGCCTCCTATTCATGGGAAGCCTTTGATATTATATGTCTTCGTTACAGATACATCACTAGGGGCATTGCTTGCACAACATGATGAGAACAAAAATGAAAGAGCTATATACTATATTAGTAGAACATTGGTTGCATATGAGAAGAACTATTCAATGATTGAGAAAGCTTGTCTAGCTATGATCTTTGCATCATAGAAACTAAGACACTAAATGTTATCTCATACCACACAATTGGTAGCTAAAATTGATCCACTCAAGTACCTACTAGGCAAAGCTGCCCTCACAGGTAGATTAGCTAAATGGGTTATGCTCTTAAGTGAATTTGACATTGAATATGTGGAAAGAAAGGCTATCAAAGGATAGGTTATTGCTGATCAATTAGAAGATGCACCTATGATTCATGATACACCAATGCAAATGGAATTTCCAGATTCCTCTATCATGACTCTTTCTTCTAGAGAATGGTAGTTATTCTTTGATGGATCCTATACACATAATGGATCAGGAGCAGGCATATTGTTCATAACTCCTCAAGGATACTCAATCCCAAAAGCATTCAGATTAAAGTTCCCTTGCACAAATAATATTGCTGAATATGAAGCCCTTTTGAATGGTATGAAAATAGCAATTGAGTGGAGAGTAACAGAGCTACACATTCATGGAGACTCACAACTTGCTATCCGTCAAGTCAATGATGTGTACCAAACTAAAGATGAAAAGCTCATCCCATACAAGAGAATGGTAGATGATTTAAAGAAGTATTTCCTATCTATCACATTTGAGCAAATTCCTAGAATGGAGAATAAGGCTCCCAATGCAATGGAAACACTATCTACTTTATTACAGCAACCTGAACATGAGCTACACTATGAGTTCTTGGTGGAAGCACTATCTTATCCTGCATATGATTCCCCTGAAACCCACATGATTTACACTGTTGTTGGTCATGACTCATCCAAATACAAAAACCTATTTTCCTATCTCCAAGACCAAATCATTCCCGATACCTTCAACCGCCATGAAAAGAGATACCTTATCCGTAATGCCTCCCAATATGTCATCATTGGTCATGATCTGTACAAATGAGGTCTAGATGGTATGCTACTTAGATGTTTAGAATGGGAAGAGTCTCAATGTGCATTAGAGGAAGTCCTTGATGGTATTTGTGGGTCACACTCGAACGGTTTAACACTAGCTCAAAAACTTATTAGGGCTTGGTACTATTGGCCTGAGATGGAGAAAGAGGCTATCAAATTTGCTAAGAATTGTCAAAAGTGTCAAGTACATGGCAACCTATTTCATGTTCCAGGGAGAGATCTAATTCCCTTTACTACATAATGGCCTTTTCACCAATGGGAATTTGATCTTATAGGAGCTATTCATCCTCATTCTTCTAATGGACATACCCATATAATCATAGCTATAGATTATTTTACAAAATGGGTAGAAGTAGTCCCTTTGACACAAGCAACCGGCAAGAAAATATCTATGTTCATATTGAACTATATCATATACAGATATGGGATACCTCATTCCATAACCATAGATAATGGTGGAAAATTCAAGAACAAAGACCTAGATGATCTATGTGCCAAATTCAAGATCACACAACATTGGTCTTCTATCTACTATCCTCAAGGGAATGGACAAGAAGAGGCTTCTAACAAGAATCTATTGAAAATCTTGCATCATACAGTTAATAAAATAGGAAGAGATTGACATCTCATGATCAATCCAGCTCTCTCGGCCTACAGAATAAGTATTAGAACACCTAATGGGGCTACACCTTTCACTTTAGTTTATGGGTCTGAAGTGGTACTACCTATTGAGGTTGAAATCCCATCACTAAGAATCAGAATGCATGCTCTAGTAACTGATGATGACTACAAAGTGTCTAGGTTGCAAGAACTTGAACTACTAGATGAGCGCAGACAAGCAGCATATGATTATCTCAGAGTGTATCAGAAAACAATGTCTATAGGCTACAACAAGAAATTCAGACACAAAGAATTTTAGTTTGGTGATCTAGTCTTGAGAGAGAATCCTAAAAATTAATCACATCAAGAACGCAAGGGGAAGTTTAAACCCAACTAGTTGGGTCCCTTTGTAATCACTGCGACTTTCAGCTCTGGTGCCTATCAACTCTCAATGACTAAAGGAGAACAACTTTGAGAACCAATCAATGTTCTCCATCTAAAGTTATTCTATCCTTAAGGCATTCAGTCTATGGTAAAATGTCTTGAAAAAATTATAAAAATTGGAAAAAGTCCTGAAAAAATGAACATCTTGGTGAAAACCTAGCAATAGGCACCTTGATGATTCACAAAAAAAGTAGAAAATATCAAAAGTACAAAAAAATTGAAAAAATGAAAAATACAAAAAAAGAAGAAAAAGAAAAAGTGCCTTGGTGAAAACCTAGAAACAGGCACCTTGGTAGCAAAAATAGAATCTCTGCCAAGATGGTGAAAACCCGGTAAACGGGCACCACTTGTTTCAAAATGCTCCATCTATCAACACAATCTTGGTCTTTCCCAGCTTTCAGTCTTGCTTTAGTTTGTACATATCTCCCAGTTTGTTTTTGCATTCCTATTTTCAATAAGTTGGTTTGTACACCAATCAGCTCAAGCGTCTGTATCCTATCAATGTTCAAAACTTGGGGACAATCAATGTCATATCCTATGGCTTCCAATGTATCTTAGGCATATCATATCCAGTCAGAGTTCTTTGAAGCTTCATTCGAGTCAGTCAGTCAGTCTTGTCTCCAAAAAGGATTTTGCATTTACAACAACGCAATCAAACATCAAATTGAAAATAATCTATGCTTTTTACATGCTTTTATCTCCTTGTATGCTTACTGATTCGCATTGATATTTTTGCATATTGTGTCCCTTTGAGCTCTTTGATGATGTACTTTACAGGACTTAGAGAGATGACTGGGGACATAATCTTTTCTTTGTCTTCTGCTTGTATGTGACAATCTAACAACTTTAGAAATTCTAGATTGAAATGGTGTTCATCTGTAAGAGCCTCTATCTTAAATTGGATGGCCATGCATACCTCGACCATTGATAAACAAAAAATTCAAGGAAGTTTGATCTCACTATTGTCTTTTTGAGTGAATTCTTTCTCCTACTGTGAAACACAATCTTACCTAAGGATGGGAATGATAAAGGGTCACTATGGGTAATTCACATTAGATTTAGAATGATCTCTTGACTGTTTGATGTGTTTGTATGCAAAGCGTATTCAAGTCATCATGACATTTATGTTTTGATGATTATACAAATTGCTATATTAAAATGGACATGATATTCAAGTCATCCTGGTGTTTATGCCTTGGTGCTTATATCTAAATCCGACATTCTGAAAAATGAAATCAATATTCATATATCCATGGTTTCCTAATCAGTGGATGTTGTATTGATTCATGTGCATACAAATCAATATTCATATGTCTATGGTTTCATAACTAGTGGGAATTGTATTGATTTATCCGGTTACCTAAAAATTCAATGATAAGAATGACCGACACATGATCAATGACTAGGTCCTAGGTCTTAGCTTTCATTTTGCATGCCTCTTTGCATTTTGCATGTTTGCATGATCTCACAATGACTCAACGAACTTCAAAGTTTAAACAATTCTTCAATTATCTCTTCAAATCTCACAAGAGTTGAATCTCACATGAAGGTTCCTCCAATGAAATAGAAAGTAGAATCCTTTTTTGGGATCAAAATTCAAATCTGAGATCATTTACTATGTCAAAATCGTGATTTAAAATTTTTTGGACCCAGGACAGTCTACTGCTTGCATAATCGACCTTCAATCATCACACAAATCTAGAATTCAACTTAACTGATTATCTTCCATCAAACTCTCAAAATTTCAACTTGGTCAACTATGGTCAACTCATGGTTTCACCTAGTCAAACTTGGTCTTCTGGACCTCTCAACGATGTAGAATGCATTCTCAAACGTGTTTAACCATTTTTCAAATCAATTAACATGCTTCTAAACTATCAACGTTGACTTTTCTTGTCAAATTTCAATTTTAATCTCGAAAGGGGCATGGTATTGCATATCATTCAAAGTCTATAATCATATCTTTTTCTGAAACCATATCTTTCCTCAGTAATCAAGACAACAACCACGTCTAGTTGCTGATTCATCAAAAAGACCTCATCGCTCAGGTCAAATCAATCATCACTCGGGGCATATCAAATTCATCGAGATCCATATCAATCTAGTATTCTCTTAATCTTGTAAATTATATCAGTTTTTGCAACTATCGGTTCAATTGTGTTATTTCCTTGGTTCTTTGGAAATTGAAGGGTTTGGATGTGATACCAATGTGATTCAATATAAGGACAATCAGGTCTAGAATCAGTCACTCACTTCTTTGCAATCATAAGGTTCAGAATCAGGTGTTTTGACACTTTTTCGCAATCATCGGTTCATTTGCTGTTATAGTTAACATTATCTTTGGTCATTCAGGACCTATTATCTTCATATCAAATCTTTCAATCAGTTTCTACTTCATATCAATTTCAATATCAAACATCAATTTCAACATCATACACATATTGTCTTTGAACCACTGTGCTTCACACAGTAATTCAAAGAGGGGCAAAATGTAATACCCCAAAAATGGGCTATAGGCTCATTAACCTCCTACATCGACATATCAAATGAAATTGACATTAAAGTCCTAACCAAAGGCACATCTGAACATCATCAAATCCTAATTGATTATCATAAATTCTGGATCGGGGAATATTCCTAGCAATATTCCTATTTATCCTGATTATCTTTAATTTAATGATTATTTGGCAATAAATCCTATTTATCCTAAAGTTTGATTAATTGAATATTCTAAATATTTAATTAATTAGATTTAATCCAGCCACTTAATTATTTAATTGAAGTTAATTATATTTATTCCTAAATTGTATTATTTAATTTTGACAATAAATCCAAAATCCTATGAATAATTGATTAAATTCTTATTTAATTAATTAAAGCAAGTTGTCAATTTTTAATAATATTGTTTTTGAATAAAAGTTTGATTAAATGATTGATTAACCCATAAATCAATTGTTTTATTTTTCAAAATCAGTTAAGTTGGAAATAAATCACTTTATTATTAAATTAATTCATAAATAAAACATGCACAATTAGAAAAGCAGACAACTATCAATTATCAATTAAAGCTAAACTCTATTTTGAGTTAAACTTTGCTTTTGCATGTTTTTGTGAGTTACATATCCTTTATTTAAAAATAACTCAAAAATCAACCTGAGTTATTTGAGTGATTTATGGCTTTTTTTCATGCACTTCCAAAGCCCTAGATTTCTATAAATTAAGGCTTCAGCTCTTCATTATGAATCCATCCACGAATTGCACACTCGCACTGTCGAATTGGAGACTGGAGAATTGATCTTGAGAATTCAAGTTGTTGTGAGATTTTCATTATTTTTGCATAATATTCATATCATTTATAATATCATTTTTAGATCATTTTAGCATATCAATTTTCATATTAGCATAGATCCATATCAAGTTTTCATCATATTATTGCATCTAAAAACTAAAAAAAATAGATTAATTGCATTCATTTCATATCTAGATTCTGCATTCAAATCCTTCATTTAGGTGTCGTCAAGGTCACTGATCTCGGTATAATCTAAGAATACATAGTTGCATCTACTAGAAGGTAGTAAATCACCTGGTTAGTTTAGTTTCATTTATTGCATGATTTCAATTTCAACTAACCTCTAATGTTTTACTAAAGTGTTGTGTCTACAGATCAGGTACAAAATTCACACACACAGATACAACCTATGCTAAAGAAAAAACTTGACAAGATAGATATGAGGAGGGGGTATATGAAAGAAGACATCCAAGAAGCAATCACCATGATCAACTGGGTGTATAGGCTGCAAAATTCTATTCAATTGAAACCATGGATGATCCTCCTAATCGAAAGGATAAAGGGGAGGTAGTCAAGGTTTGACTGGGAAATAATCATCAACGGATACCTCAACCAACAGTTGATCTCAGTTAAGAATGATCCGCATTTCTACATGACCTCATATGCAGCATATTTGCTAGCTGCAAGAGCAATGTATCTAGGATTGGTGAAGGTCGGTGACATGACTCAACCAAATTCTTGGTCATTCACCATGTATCCTCAATTGGTTAAGAAGGAGCATCTCACAGAAGATAGCTCGGGGTTCCGAATAGTGATGACACCTTCGTATTTGCAATCATTCACTCAATAGAAGGAGATTATGCTAAAAGGTTGTTGAAAGAGGCTGCAACAAAAGTGAAGGCCCTAGGGGCATTCTATATTCAATTCAAGACCTTTATATACATCAGGGTGGCAGGAAGCAGTCTCACTCCTAAGAAATTACTGAGGTACCCTTCTGATAGGATCATTTTACTAGAGATGGAAATGCAACTTTCAGACACCTATGAGCACATCAGGCATAAGAAGAAATATTGTTGGGACTTCCCTATTTCAATAGGACCCCATTTTCTGCAAGATGTGAGGGTGTGTAAATATCTATCCTTTGAATGGGATGAATGCCCCCTACTGAACTTCAACTTGATAAGGACAAGGTTTGACCCAATTGGCACCTACAACCACATAATGGGGAGACATTACATGCATGAACCACATATTGAAGACCACTGGATGAACTGTATAAATGATAATGAAGTTAGAATCTGTGATTACTACCAAATGAGACTTGAGCTGGCACATAGTGCTCTACTTCTAAGGGTTCCTTAGAAGGTGAAGGATGCAGATTCAAATGATATCCTGGATCCCATCTATAATAAAGACAAGATTTATACTAGGGTTATCCTCAATGTTGAGGTGGATAGAGATGAAAATAATGACATTAATTTCAAAGCCTGTCATGTCATCAAGGTGAAAAAGGCATGGATTTCCCATCCATTCCAAATGGACCCAGTACCCATGAAGCAACAACCAGACCAACCCTCCAAAGAGAAGAAGATGATGAGGATGAAGTACCACTTAATTGGAGGACGCAGTTTGTAGGATTCTTAAAAAAAAGGAAGTTGCAGGAAGGGAACATACATATAGATGTGGAAGAAGGAGCCCAAGTAGAGCCAATGAACCCAATGGATGCTCTGGGCAATGATGAATTTGACATATCTAATTTTGAGGATCTTCATGCTTTTAAGGAAGCTAAACAAAAAATCCCAGTGGAGGGGCCTTATACAGAGCCACAATTCTCATTCTCATTCACTTTCCTTCCAACATAGTTCACGATCACAAATCCTCTAAATCATGTAGGGGAAGAAGTTAAATAGGAATCTTAGGAATCAACTGAGGAAGTGGTAAACATAGTCAAGGGAGAGTCCACTAGATCTGAGAAAGACTCCTCCATTGGGGTTACTTTAGAAGAGGACATTGGAGCTCCAATCCATCCAACTCAGCAAGCTCCAATGCCTCCACGTCAAGCTCCAGTTCTGCCACCATCTACCTCTTAGCTTCCACCTGAAATCCCAACCAATCCACCTTTGACCACCTTTATTCCACCACAAGTTCCAACTAGTTAGCCTCCATCACAAACCACCCCCCCATTCATATCACCATGCCTGTTAGGAATAGTCCCAAGAGATAAGTGAGAGGGGGGGGTGAATCAATTATCTACAAGATTCAATTCTTTATACAATTAAGTATTGATTAAAATTAAGCATAAACACAATATAAGAATATGTAACAGAACACCACAACTTTAGTTACGAGAAAACTCAAATAGGTAAAAACCCCGGTGGGAATTAGCACCCACTATAAACAACACTAGAGTATAATGATCCTTGTTAGAAGATCTTATAACCCTGTTAGGAGTTGATCTTTACAATGCATTAAGTACAGTGACCTGGTCAAAGGTCAGACTTTGTTAGGAGTCTTTTATAATTAACCCTATTAGGGGTGAGGACACACTATCTAGGAGCTCACTGCTTAAATGGGTGAAGGCTGCAACCTTATGCTTAATAGATACACACTATATCTGTAATGCCCAAAAACTATTGGGAAAAACACAACTAAATTACCCTTTTAAAATCCAGATGCTTATTACAAATAGAAATATCAGATAAATTACTTTTAAATGTATGAAGCTGTATTTCTTCTTTTATATAGAAAATTTAATCATTTTGTAATATCATGCATTATTTGCTTAACTTAGAAAATTTCATCATTTCAACAACATAGAGGTTGCAGGAAATAAAGCAATTAATAAATTAAAACTCTTTCATATTTTCACAAAAATTTATGTAACAACATCAATTTTCCTTCATTGCTCCTTTTCATTCATTGCTCCTTTGTTAGTCAAATTTGGCAACTCCTCTTTTTGGTCTTGAATCTCTCATGGTGTTTTCCCTTGTCTTTCAGAGACCTCTTCTCCCAATGGGTCTTCAAAAGGTTTGATCAGGACTTCAGGTTATTTTGTAGCTAGATTCTACCTCATTTTTGTTGGGGGATCTGGAAGGAGCGCAATAATCACATCTTTCATGACTGTTCTTTTCTTTGTAAAATTATCTTTGAAAAAATCATTCATGCTATTAAGGAGAATCTTTGCTACTATGGTAGATCTAACCTTCTTGCAGGAAAGGCTCGGGCTGCTACTCAAGAAAAAAGATAGAATTGTGTGTGGACTAGTCCTTTGACTGGTTGGACCAAAGCCAACTTTGACGGCATGGCGAAAGGGAACCCTGGTCAAGCTGGTAGTGGAGGAATAATCAGGAACAACTTTGGCATTGGCACCATGGCTATCAACCTCCCCTTGGGTGCTAAGATGAATCACTATGCTGAAGCTTGTGTGGCTCTTCAAGTTACTAAACTTGCTAAAGATTAGGGAGTTAAGTGGCTCTGGCTGGAAGGTGATTCGACGAACATCATCAATTGCCTCAACCTCTCTCACCCTCCCTCTTGGACTATAGCCAACATTATAGTTGAAACTCAGGCCATTCGTAACTCCTTTGATAAGGTTTTCATCTCCCATGCGTATAGGGAAGCCAATGGGGTGGCAGACTAGTTTGCCAACTTGGTAGTCATGAAGGATGCTAAGCTAATATGGAAAAATGGAGATGACTTTCCATAGATGTGAAGAGTATCTTTGAAAAGGAATGACTCCAGTGCACTGAGGGAGAAATCTTACAACTTTAATTCCTTGCTTGGTGGTCGGGTGCTACTGCTTCTCTTTCGCCACTCTTGGATTAGTCCTATCTTTTGTTCGACTTCTGGGTGGTGCCTTGGCTATCTCTAGCCTAGCCCATTCTTCCTTGCTATGGTTTTCCAACCTTGGCCTTTCAGTGGTCTACTTCTTGTTTGTTTTGTTTGGGTTTCTTTCTTTTGTTCTAGACTTGTGGGTTTCAGGCACCCTGTAAAACATGTTTTACTTAATCAAAAACATCAGTTTTGCTTTATAATTGTAGGAAATTTATCTACAATGAAATATTCAATCTTTGATAAGAAATATTTTGAAATATACCTAATGTTAATTTCTTCATACAAGAGGATTTAATCAAACTTTATTTACAACTTTTCTCTTTATACATTTACAAGTTCATGAATTTACATTTTGAATAGAACAAATTTTTTTAGGCTTGTCACACCTAAATTATTCCTTTAATTTTTCTTTCAACTTCAAATCAACAACTTCATCCTTTCATACTCAAGAAAAACCTACAACACAAAGGTATTTACCACATGACCATGGAGCTCACCTCCCAGCCTAGGCCATTACATGGCCACCCTTGAGCTAGGGGAAACAAGGATAGATAAGTTACAAACATTTAACACACATTAAACATACTTTCAACATTTGAGACATGAACAATCACATTATTACTCCCATTCCCAAGCTTGCACATAGGAATTCATAATTGATCCCAATATAGGTGAAGGTGGAAATATCTTATATGGAGATGCCATACTTAAACAAAATAAGTACTACTAAACATTCTTACATGCCTTCACAAGGCTCCCTTCCAACATACCAGCTCATCACAAGAGCATAAAAAATATCCCTTATGGCCCCCAAGGTATAACTTAAGTAGGCCTCAAGGATGCCCATATATCCAAGCTCTCAAACACATAGATTTCCCAACTAAGCCCTTCACCCCAATACATTCTCAAATCCTCCCAAGAAAGAGAATTATCTTGCACACCCATTTCACAATTGATAAACACAAAAAGGAGATACAAGGACAAAATACATTTGAGCATAAAGAAAACAAAACATTACAAGCTCACATAAAAGATCCATCTTCACATTACAATAACATGAACAAAACAAGGTAGAACCACCAACCTTTTTACTAAGAAATGACAATGGATGGTTGTAGAAGAGCTATCCATTTGCTTCTTCACTTGCTTCACTTATCAAACCACTAGAATTTCTCAAGTCCCTTCCTCTCCAAATCCCCACTAGCATACTCAAGAAGTTCCTAACTTTCTAGTCTCTTTTCATAAATACTCTAAAACATTCCTCTCTCCTTCCCTCATCCCAATTAAGTTAGGTTTCTAGATCCTTGCTACTTTCCACTTGCCCCTTGCTCTCGAAATGGGATGTAATTCAAAACATGGGGAGATGAGTCATCCTAGAAAACATTTCCAAATTCGTCATTACCAAAGATAGCCCACTTAAAGAGGCAATATGGAAGCCCAAGGAAGTGAAAATGAAGAAATTTGGGCCCCTAACCCATGCCCATGCCTTGGGAAACTTAAAACCAACTCTAACTACAGCATAGGGCTCCATATGACCCTTCAAAAACTTTAGTAAAGTATGCATCCGAAAATGGAATCATGATGACATAAACCTTGGTTTCCTAACACTAACCAAGCCTAGGGATACACAAGATAACCTAAGGAAAATGTAGGGTCCACATCCCACTTAGGCATGCCATCTCATCATAATAGTGTCAAGTGACACCTCACAAAAGTACACATCATATTACACACTTGGCATGCCTAGTGGATATTTAACATTAACATTTTCACAAAATGAAATTACATCTAATAATGCATTTACAAACATTAAAAACCACATACATACATGCATCAAATTTACAAATAAAATCACATAACAATAAGGTCGTTGTCTTCTTAGAGCCGACCTTGGTTTTAAACTGATTTCACATAGACCCATCCTTGTTTCCCCACATTTACAACCATTGTCATAATCCTGCACACTCGATTTTGATGTCAGTATCTCATAAACTTAATGCATATATAATCATATTGAAAGTGAAACAAGATCAATAATAACATCTAAACTCAATACGTAAAGAAATTGCATTTCAAGAATCATAAACATAATCCACATTATAACCTAATTCTACAAACATCAAAATGTAAATTCAATTTTCACATAAACATGTAACCCTAAGTTAATCATTGAACCATTACACTATCAGCATTACTATTCTATAAGATAATTTAACAAATGCAAAATTCAGAATTCATATATCATAAGGTAAGCATGAGACCAATACAAGAATATAAAGAGTACGACTAACTTCATCATCATATATATCTATAAAAATCATCTCATAAGGTCTAATGATAGCAAGTGTTAATAAAAAATAGGTCTAATGTCTCTAAATAATGTATCATCAAGATGAACCAAGTGTCAAAACAACTATCAAGCTAAGATGGGTTAGGGTAGGACCTCACATCATCTGGATCTTGGTGAACTATGAGTTAGACTTTCTATCTTGATCAATTCTAATGAATAATATACACTTACTTCTTAGTCACATAGACCTTCTACTGATGGCTCAATACTTCACACCTTCTTCTCTGCTCTTATCTTTCAACTATCTGCCATGCTTAGTAATCACAACTGACCGGCTATAAGTATCTTTCTAAAAATGATATAATCAACTCATCCTATTAGAAATTCCTTGAAATAATATTAGAGAAATAATATAACTCTCCAATAACATCTCCAATGGCTATACTAAGCACACAACAAATTAGGACCACACAAATCCATTTGAGTAGATGCGTCTCTTCACACTGTCAGCTCCACTAAATTAATTGATACTTTCTTCTCATCCTAAAATATGTTATGCACTCTTAACCAAACATTATTAACTCTCCTCCAAACACTAATCCAAAAATGCATACGCAAATGATAGGTGCAACTACTACAGCAATATAAATAATATCGACTCCATCACATAAATTCAAGAAACTGTAACTGTCAAATGGAAACTTCATAACTCAACCTTTACTACACAAATGACTCTATGTCCATGAACATAGCATCATAAACATGTCTACAATAGAAATATTAACACACAAGACTCCATTAAAACCATACTGCAAATCACATACAAAACTCTTCCTGGGACCCTTCAGGAACACTACTAATATAAACAACTGTATTACTGTTTGTACTCATAATCAACCTCTGCATCTATGATATCATGCTGATAACATATCTAAGAACCATTTTCTCAAGGATCTCTCCATCAAGCTTCTACACATGCTACTTACCATATGTTATCATCAATGACAAACATACATTCAACACTGGCTTCTGACAAATCTCCAACAATCTCCCCCTTTGACATTGATGGCAATATATGGAATGAAAAAAACCACCAATCCAAATGTACAATTTTTTTATAACATTCTCCATTTCCTCAACAAAACTCCCCCAAGGATGAATCCTCCATCTACTACTGAATGCTTTGAATATCAACTGCTATATCTCCTTATTGTATACTCCCCCTTACTTCATACTCCTCAACTATATATACTCTCTCTAACTATTTTTTTTTCATGACTATATACTCACTCCCCCTTTGACATCAATGGAAAAGGGCACCAAAACAAATAAGCTATGGTACTACTCTTGAAGTAGAGTAGTCAACCATTCATCAATCACTAAGGACTGATGTACTCCTGCAAACTCTAATCAGATTCAGGGAAGGAAATTACTCCCAACTTCTCCCTGAGATACTCAAATGTATCCTTCCATAAAGGCTTTGTGAATATGTCTTCTAGTTGATCTTTTGTTCTCACATAGTCCAATTTTACTTCTTTCTCTTTAACTTTCTCTCTTAGAAAGTGACATTTTATCTCAATGTGTTTTGTCTTTGCATGCATCACAAGGTTCTTTGACATATTGATAGTGCTAGTGTTATCATAATGAATAACAATAGGATAATCAATCTGAATTCCAAAATCCTTTATCATCTGCTTGAGCCACACATTTTTAGAATAATTTAATGCTACTGCTACATACTTTTCTTCTGTTGTGGACTGATAAATACAATTCTACTTCTTTCTTGTCCAAGTAACAAGCCTATCTCCAAGAAATACTACTCCTCCTGAGGTACTCTTTTTATCATCTATGCAACCTGCCCAATCTGGATCTGTATACACATGAAGGTTTACATTCTCTAAATTAGGATACCATAAACCATAGTCTATAGTTCCTTTTAAATATCTGAATATCCTCTTTACTACCATAAGATGACTTTGTTTAGGTTTTGCTGTAAATCTTCCAACTATACCAACTGCATTAGAGATATTAGGTCTAGATTGAGTAAGATATATGAGTTTACCAATCATAGACTTATATAAGGTTATGTCTACTACTATAGAATCATCATCTTTTGAAAGATTGCATCATGTCATCATAGGGGTATTTACTGGCTTGCAATCATCTATCTTGAACTTCTTCAATATCTCTTTCACATACACAGAATAATTAATGAAAATACCTTTGTCTATTTATTGCACATTCAGTCCCAAAAAAGTACTTGATAGGTCCAATCATGCTCATTTCAAATTCTCTCTGCATCTCTTTAGCAAATTTTGCACTAAGGTTGTCATTACCACCAAAAATAATTTCATAAAAAAATATAGCAACTAAAAATAATCCATCAAGTGTCTCTCTTATGAATAATTTACAATCTGCTGCTCCTTTCTTGAATCCAATCTTTGTCAAGTAACCATCTAATTTTTTATACCATGCTCTAGGAGCTTGCTTAAGTCCATAGAGGGCTTTCTTTAGTCTCCATACCATATCAGGTATGTCTAATAAAGTAAATCCTTGAGGTTGCTCTATGTAACCTTCTTCCTTCAACTCTCCATTTAGGAATGTTGACTTGACATCCATCTGATATACTTTGAAGTTTTTGAATGTAGCATAGGCTAAAAATAACTTTATGGATTCCAGTCTACTTACAGGGGCAAATGTATTAGAATAATCAATTCCTTCTCTTTGTGCATATCCTTTACATACTAGTCTTTCTTTTTTCTTACTACTGTTCGATCTTCATTCATCTTATTTCTGACTATCCACTTGGTTCCAATCACATTCTTATCACTAGGTCTAGGGACCAATTCCCATGTGTCATTCTTAATTATCTAATCTAGCTCTTCTTTCATTGCTTCATGCCAATCTGAATCATTACATGCATCTTCAACACTTAAAGGTTAAATTTGTGAAAGTAAACATACCCCTTCATCAACTATGAAATTTTTTTCTTTTGATCTTGTCATGACTTTTCTGTTATGATCTCCAATGATATATTCCTTTGTGATGCAGGGGTAGGGTAGATACAAGCAAAATCAAGCAGAATTGAATCCACTTAAATCCACAAAGAAGCCTTGCTCAGAGTTACATAATTGAAGCAATATAATATCACATGAAAGCAATGAAAACAAAATGGATATGAGACAATCAACTGGCAACAACAACAGAGAATTATATTATTTCTTTCAACATGCCTAGCCATGAGGCCTTCCGAGTTTCAGCCTTATACAATGAGAATTATGAATTCAGAACCACAGCTTGCATCCTATCTTTTTCTCCAATGATATATCTTGATAATCCTTCCTATATCTCACTCATGATGCCCTACTACATCAATCTAGACTCTTTATATAGCCATCTAAGCCACAAGTCAGCCAGTCAGGCATTTAATTACATTATAGGTTTAGTTTGGAAGATTTAAACCAAAACTAATGCTAGAATGAATATAAATTGATGCACCTTTGGATTTAGGTCCTCACATGACCCAAAAACATGCATTTAACTGTGCAAGGCCCCAGAGAAGAAACACCACACGTTTCACCCAAAAACTAGCAGAAAATAGGTCCTTGAGAAAAATGGGCATAACTTTTTACTCATAATGAATTAGCGCTTGCGCTCTTGGGAAATGATATTTCTTTAGGTCCTCTAAAATTTCTTAAGAGAACAAAGGCTTATTCCTTATGGATCAAGATATCCACTATGAATAATCAACACCAAAAATGCAGTAAAATGCAGCTCCGACGACAAGGAAAACAACTGTAACTTTGAAACAGTCCATCCAAATTTTATGTGCTCATAGAAAAAGGTTCCCAAATAGGTCCTCGGCATAATGTAAGCTTCATACACCATTAAACCAACAAATACAATAATTATAAAGAAAACAACATCGAATAGGTACAAAAATCAGGAAATGTTTTTGGTTGATGCAAGATTGCTCAAAGACCCAAGATGCTCCTGCATCACTTTGAATGGTATCTAGATGTGAATTTAGGAACATTAGGTGTGACTCTTTTATCTTTATTCTATGCTTCTTGTTCACTTTTTTCAAGGTCATTGAATAATACATCAATGATGTCAAACATTTCATCAACAACTATTTCTCTATTCATAGGACTAGGTTCTTCTTCAATCATAGGTGCATAATCATGATATCTTTCTTGAATCATAAACTTATCATCATCTTTACATGTGCACTTTCAATAATACTCTTCAATCTTAAGTTAAAACATCTATAAGTTTTTCTTTTAGTAGAGTAACCAAGAAAAATACCCTCATGACTTCTTGCATCAAACTTGCCAATAGCTCCATCTCTCTTGATGTAGCACTTTCTTCCAAAGATTTTGAAGTATTTTACTATAGGCACATTACCAAACCATAGCTCATAAGGTGTCTTGTATGTGCCTGGCCTCAATTGAATTCTATTGATAGTATAGACTGAAATATTGACCGCATCTCTCCAATAGGTGTGTGTGACCTTTCCTTCAATCATGATAGTGCACGCTATGTCAAGTATGATCCTATTCCTTCTTTTTGCAATTCCATTCTACTGAGGGGTTCTAGGTGCACTTAGCTATCTCTTTATCCCATGCTCTTTGCAATACTTATAAAATCTATTAGAGGTGAATTCTCCTCCTCTATCTGATCTCAGACATTTTATCTTTAATCCAAACTCATTCTCAACTTTAGCTTTGAATACTTTGAACTTCTCAAATGCTTCTGATTTTTCTTTTAAGAAGAAAACCCACATTATTCTAGAATAATCATAAACAAAAAAAATAAAGTACCTTTCACCATAGTATGATCTTGTTTGAGTTGGTCCACATAGATTTGTATGCACTAGATCCAATTTTTTCTTTGTCAAATTATGCTTACTTCTAAATGAATTCCTCACATGTGTTCCCAACACACATTCCTTGCATAATGTAATAAATGGTTTTGCAATGCTAGGAAGGTCTCTTACTACCTTTACATTTGCTATCTTTACTATATTGTCAAAATTGATGTGACATAGTCTTTTGTGCCATAACCAACTATCATCTACTTTAGAAACAAAAGAACTTGATTCTGAATTAAGATGAAAAACATTACCTTTTATCTTTGAACCTGATGCAATCATTTCTCCTTCTTTGTTACTAATGATGCACTTATTGTTTTTGAATTCCAATTGATATCCTTTGTCAAGCAACTATCCAACACTTAGTAGGTTATGCTACAAACCATCAACATATAGAACATCATCATTGTTATTCTTTCCATCCAAAGTGATAGCTCCTCTACCTATGATAGGTTTAGGAGTGTTGTCTCCAAATCTAACCATGCTGCCTTTGTACTTATCCAAGTGTACAAATCTATCTTTGTCTCCTGTCATGTGATGTGAACAACCGCTATCAATAATCCAGTCTGTTCTGATGTCATCTTTAAGATCCATCTCATCAAACATCTTCTCCATATCTTCAATATCAATGAATCCAATTTCATCTTCTATTGAATCTTCATCTAATACTCTATCTCCAACATAGTAACATTCTTTTGTGTACTTAGGCTTGTAATTAGTTTTGATCTTCTTGACTCTTGTAGGACACTTAGGTGCAAAGTGACCAATCTTGTTACATGAAAAGCATTTGAAAGGTAACTAACCTTCATATTTTCCTTTCCCTTTTCTTTCTTTCTTAGCAATCATAGCAATGAAATCATCTAGTTCTTTTTCTTCATCATCATCATCAAAATTACTAAAAGTGTTCAAGGATTTCTTACCATGGACTGAAGCTTTGAAGGCTATCTCACTTTTAGGTTCTGTCTTCAAACATGAAATATTGAATGCTGAAATCTTGCTAATTAAGGTTTCTCTTTTGAATTCTTTTGAAAATTGCATAGCCTCATCTAGGATGTTTATCTTTCTTTCATATTTTGTTGTCAAAGTATTCATCAACTTATCCATTATGTCTTCTTCTGAAATTTCTCAACCATTATTTCTGATTCTTGCAATTGTTTCATTAATTCTTTGATTGTAGGCTTTGATGTTCTCTTCAGGTGGCATCTCCTATGTATTGTACTTTTTCTTCCATGTCTTTCTACGCACATTCTTGGCTTGGACATATCCTTCAAACATGTCTTCTAGATACTTCCATATCTTGTAGGCTTTATCTACTTTCTTGATCTCTGAAAACTTAATGTCAAACAAGAAACTGATAAGGGCTTCTTTGGCAATAGAATTTTGAGTGAATATCTCCTTCTTCTTAAGAGTTGCATCCTCTTTTGCAAGATCTGATAAAGAAGGAATTTGAACTTCTTTAGTAGCTACTTCAAAAATATCAAAAGCAATGCACTGCAAATGTGCCATCATTTTGTTCTTCCAATCTAGATAGTTCTCTCCATCAAACTTTGGACTTTCTTTTCTAAAGATTTCCATCTAATCAACCTCAAGCTATTAAAATTTCTCTCCGAGGCACTTGGCTCTGATACCAATTGTTAGGAATAGTCCTAAGAGATAATTGAGAGGGGGGGGGGGGGGGTGAATCAGTTATCTACAAGATTCAATTCTTTATCCAATTAAGTATTGATTAATATTAAGTATAAACACAATATAATAACACTTAACACAACACCACAATTTTGGTCACAGGGAAACCCAAATAGGTAAAAACCCCGGTGGGAATTAGCACCCACTATAGACTGCACTAGAGTATAATGATCCTTATTAGAAGATCTTACAACCCCATTAGGAGTTGATCTTTACAATGCATTAAGTATAGTGACCTGGTCAAAGGTTGGACCTTGTTAGGAGTCTTTTGTAATTAACTCTGTTAGGGGTGAGGACACACTATCTAGGAGCTCACTACTCAAATGGGTGAAGGTTGCAACCTTCTTCTTAACAGATACACAATATATCTAGATCTTGGTGAATTGTGAGTTAGACCTATTGTCTAGATCAGTTCCAATGAATAGCACACACTTCCTTCTTAGTCACATAGACCTTCTACTGATGGCTCAATAATTTGCACCTTCTGCTCTACTCTTATCTTTCAACTATCTACCATGCTTAGTGATCACAACTGACTAGCTATAAGTATCTTTCTCCAAATGATATAATCAAGTCAGCCTATTAGAACTTCCTTGAAATCATATTAGAGAAATAATATAACTCTCTAATAACATCTCCAATGGCTATACTAAGCATGCAACACTAATTAGGACCACACAACTCCATTTGAGTAGATGCGTCACTTCACACTGTTAGTCCACTAAATTAACTGATAGTTTCTTCTCATCTTGAAATACGTTATACACTCTTAACCAAACATCCTTAACTCTTCAACAAACACTAATCCAAACATGCATACCCAAATAATAGCCGCTACTACTACAACAATATAAACAATGTCAGATCCATCAGATAAACTCAGGAAACTGTAAATGTCAATTAGAAACATCATAACTCAACTTGTACTGCACAACTGACTCTATGCATATGAACATAGCATCATGTACATAGCATCATAAACATGTATACAACATAAATATAAATGTGCAAGGCTCCATTACAACCATACTGGAAATAACATACAAAACTCTTCTTGGGACCTGTCAGGAACACTACTGATATAAACAACTATATTAGTGTCTGTACTTAGCATCAACCTCTACATCTATGATATCATGCTGATAACATATCTAAGAACCATATTCTCAAGGCTCTCTCCATCAGGCTTCCATGCATGCTTCTTACCATATGTTGTCATTAATGAAAAACATACAGTCAACACTGGCTTTTGGAAAATCTCCAACAATGCCTACTCCACCTCCTGATCATATACTGATGCCTTCACCTACTCCCCCAGTAGCCCCTACTCCTCCTCTTTCTCCCATGCCACCACCATAGAACCCTACTCCACCAACACCTACTCCCCCATCTCCTCAGGTTGAGTCAGTTCAAAAGGGAAGCCAAGGATCAAAAAATGAGATTGATGTAGAGAAGGAGGTTTAGTAAGAGGAACAAATTGGGTCAGAAGAGTAGATAGGAAGAGAAGAGTATACTATAGAAGAGGAACAAGTAGTAGCAGGAGAAGAAGAGGTAAGTGGGGAGGAAATAGAGGGAGAGCCTGACCTAGAATGTGAAGCTGCTACCTCCAGCCTAGTCACACCATATGAGCCAATTAATGCCTTCTCCAAACCCACCCAGTTTACTAAGGAAATACAACCAAGGGTGAGGGTCTACACAGACAAAGAGGATAGATATATGGTGGTGCTAGGATGCGAGTTCACCAAGGAGAATCTAGTGCCCAAGAAAAGACCCTATCCTATGTGACACAACATAAAAGGGGTAGATGGAAGGCATATGTAGCCATACCTACACTGAATGCTAGTGTGGCTGAGATTACTTCAGATGATTATGTCTTTGAGGAAGTGGACCTAGGAGAGCTGACAAGGGAAGGTAGCAAGACATTGGATATGTTAGGGCTGAAGCATGCACTAGGCTTCATGGACAAAGATGAATAAAAGATAAAATACTTGATGGAGCAAAATGAGGCTATGAAAAGATTCATTCTTAAAATAGCGGGTCCCATTGACCTTAGTAACCATGAGGCCTCATTACAGGATATTTTGGAGAAAAGGGGTACTTATGAGTTTGTAGAAGATGTTCCACATTCTTTCATTCATGTCTATTTTGACTGGAAGGCTGATTTTGAAGAGTTTGCTAGAGCTTCTCTTAGGAAAATTTTTAGACTCTTTAGGGGTATTCTTAAGGATATCACCAAATTGGTGGATTTAAGGTGTGAAGAGGATGGTCTCGAGGAGAAAATTCTTAAGTGGAAGAAGGCCCTCGATGATCTCATAATAATAAGAAAGCATTGCTTCCAAGTCTTGGTAAAGATATATGAGGGGTCAGAGCTTGACAACTTTGAAGAATGGATCAAGGACATTACTAAAGCCCTAAAGGTATACTCCAGATGTTTGAGTAAGATTGATAAGAAAAAGGATCAAGGAATTCTCTAGGTCAAAAAAATGCACAAGTTTTTTGAAGGCTTAGACCTAGAATTGTATGATGATGATGACGAGCAAACAATCCACCCAACTAAAGACATTGTGAATCAATACTTGGATATATTTAATGGATTTAAAACAAAGGAAGACCTCCAACAGATGTTTTATCAGAAGGAGGAGATGCAAAAAATCTTGGCTTGGGAAGAGGAAATAAGGGGCTTTGCCAATGAATTGGTCACTTTCTAGGAAAAAAAACAAGAACGCCTAAAGGGCATCAAAATGGCATATTTTGAAGAGATATAGGAGATAGTGGATAGGCTCCACAAGGCGCATCTAGAAATCTTTCCAAGTTGCTAAGTGTCCAGTTTTGGACTTTGCCAATTTTTGCATGGAGGAATTTTTTTGACACTTAGCCAATTTTGGGCTTCGAGATTTTCAGACTTTCAACCTTTCTAGTTTTTCAGCCTCCGAAAGTCTGAAACTTTGTAAAAAGTTTGTTCAAACACTTAGCCATTGTTTCAATTTCATTTTTTCAAAGCAAGGGTTGTGGTCCAAAATTTTTGGGTCATCACCGCCAATAACTTCTAGTCTTCTACAATTGATTTTGTTAGATTGATCACTTCTATGGGGTCATTTTTGCATGATTTAGGGACATCTTCCAGTTGGATCTACAAAGGAGAGCTACAACAAGGAATAAAGGGAAGAACTCCAAGTTTTCAAAGAAGATCATGCATAGTAATGGAGAAGTTCCAGAATTGATTTCAAAATTTTTTAATGCATCTATTGCTCCAAAGTTGTAATGAACGAGGTTTAATTCTATGGTAGATAGCTTAGAATTGCGTTAGGGATAGTTTTCTTTCATGTAAACTCTAGTTTAGATTTATTTTTCAAGTTTCATGGGCAGCCAAAACCCTATCTGCGAAATTTCTTTCCATAAGGAGAAAGGCTCTATAAATTATAATAAAACAATGTAATTAAGGTCAGTTGTTATTGCAATAAAATACTTACAATTGGTGCTTCAATCGTGGTGTGATATTTTTTACTATTTTTTTGATATTTATGAATGTGTGTTTTCTCATTTGTTTATTTCAAAGAGCCAATTGTCTGTATGGGGATTTGATATGCAATTACATTAGTCTGGTGTTTATCATTGTTGTATTTCTTTGTTGTGACTAATTATTGAGAATATTTTTCTCTGGTGCTTCAAGATAAATTTGTCTCATGTGTGCGCACATTCGCAGTAGCTTCATGAGCTGATGAATTTTGACATATCTTACATCTGCATTTATTTCCATTGATGACTGCATCTACCAAACCATGATTGTGATTCATTCAAATCTTTGTTTTGTAGGTTTTCTCTATCTTCTTGGTACTTTAATTCACAAAGAAACACAACCTTGGTTTATGTCCATTAGTTTACTTTTTGCAATTTTATTTCAAATTCTTATCACCTTATTATCGTTACTTTTCTCTTTGTTTACAAAATTAGTCATAATAGATTAAATCAGATTTATATTGCTTTCATTTAAAGATCTAAAAAATACAAAAAAGAAAGAATGATTGTTTTGCAGTCCCTCGAAGTTCAAACCATCAAAGGCCTCCTCATGTACAAATTCACATTTATCTTCAATCGAGCTATCTAAATGGTTGAGACCCAACCTAGAAGGAAACTTGAGATTGATTTACATCATTCTTCCAAGAGGGGAATTTTTTCAAACAAATTCCTAGCCATTGTCTCATGTAAAAATGACGCTCAACACATAGGATGTTCCTCTGGTGCGTAGATGAAGACCAGAAGCAATGATTGTTACAAACCTTTCATGGTGAGTCTTGCAGAGAACATTACTCGTCCACTGTCACTAATTTTAAGATTCTAAGGAGTGGTTACTATTGGCTAGGAATGTTTAGAGATTCTTACAAGTGGGTAGGCCTATGTGAATAATGTAAGCTATTTTTTGGGAGACCTCAATTGGCTGCACTTCCCTTACAAATTATTGTCATAGAAGAACCTTTTCAATAGTGGGGTTTGGATTTTATAGGTCCTTTAAATCCAACATCAAGTGTAGGTCATACTCACATCTTAACAACCACTGACTACCTCACAGAGTGGGTAGAGGCTATTCATGTCAAAAGAACAACCACTGAAGTAGTGTGCAATTTTTTTAAAGAAAATATTTTGGTCAGGTTTGGTGTGGTGAAAAAGATAGTGGCTGATAATGCCCAAAATTTCTCCTTAGGAGAGTTATAGATTTTATGTTATGATAATGGCATATAACTTGCTCATTCCTTTGATTACTTTCCTTAGGGAAATGGGTAGGTAGAATTCACCAACAAGAATCTCATTTTAATAATGAGGAAGCTTGTTAATGAAAATATGAAAGATTAGAATAAATGGATTTATGAATCACTATGGGCTAATAGAACAACACCCAAAAGAGCTATTGGTATGACCCCTTTTGAGCTTGTTTATGGAATGAAAGCTTAATTGTCTCTTCCTCTTGAGTCGGCGGCAACAAAACTGCAAAAGTTGATTGAGGATGAAATCTTCTAGAATGCTTTAGAAAAGATGAGTCTTTACTTGGCTAAGATTGAGGAAGAAAGAGATAATGTAGTAGACCATATCACGAGCCATCAATCCAAGATTAAAAATATTTTTGATAGAAGAACTAGACCCAGAAGATTCATGGAGGGAGACAAAGTCCTTCTTTGGGATAAGAGAATGAAACCACTAGGAGCTCATGAAAAATTTGAGTCCCTGTGGAAAGGTACATTTGAAATCAGCAAAGAGCTTGGGCCAAATTCTTTTAGGTTAAGGTATGAAGATGGAATGAAACTTCCCCCATCCTTTAATGGATAGGATCTTAACCTTTTTCAGTTGTAAATAGGGTGTTCTTGTGTACATATTCTTTTTCTTAGAGTTAGAAGTTTTTATTGTGCATGTGAAAAACCAAAGATTTTGAGTTCATCCTTAGTCCCTCTCAGTCATAGTCCCCAGTCGGAGCCACCTGTTGCATGCATTATAAAATGGATCCCTTTTAAATTTTTGAGTCTAGGATGATTTAGCAAAGTGTCATTGCAATCTTGAAACTTGAACTTGAACTTTAGCTTTTGTAAGTTCAAAGTTCAAAGTATTTTGTTTTAAAAACACAAGCCTTTGGTGTTTTGGTCCTTTAGTGTAATGTGCATCTTGTTTCTTGAACCTTGAACCTTGAGCTTTAGTTTTTTCAGTTCAAAGTTCAATTGTTGATGTGTTCCTCTCAACCATCTCAAGCTGCATTAGTCTTGTTCTCCGTGTCATGAGCATCACATTTATTGAACCTTGAACCTTGAACTTTGGTTTTACAAAGTTCAAAGTTCAATTTGTTGTCTTCCTTCACCACTAGTGGGTTGCAGTTCTGTCACACCTTATTAATTTTTTAGAATTTTGAACATTAAACTTCAAACCCCTCTTTTTATGGTTCAGAGTTCAAAGTTCAAGCATGTGATATGACAAGATCAAATTGACACGTGTCAAATCTTTTTCTTGCTCAAAGGGAAATGATTGAAGGGATAGGTAATCAATGTGGATTACTCAAGTGACATGTAATAAAATAAATACGTGCAAGCATTTATTCACATTAAAATTGGCAAGCGCTATTATTACAAAAACAAGTTTCTATAAATGAGCACCTAGGAAGTTAAAGAAAATGTGCATCAGTCTTTTCTTTCTTTCATTGCATAACTACAAGCGTCCTTTCTCTGCAATAGAAGAGCCGAATAACAGTGAGGTAAAATTGGTCCTTTAGAAGCTCTGTGCACAAAAAAGGTAATTTTTGAGATAGCCCCTCCCAACATTTTCTTAAATAAAAAAAAAACACGCCTGTTATAAGAAGCTAATTGTTCAGTGATTTTGCAATTTTTTTTCTCTATATAAATTTTCCTATTTTAAAAATCATGTCTTCTTCCAAGGTAAAAATCTCTAGAGAGATAAGGCCTTCCCCATAGTCATTTTCCTTCCCATAATTGGAGACACGACTCTGATAGGAGAAATTATTGAAGAGGTAATAGGTGTGTGTGTGAAAATTGTACCTAGCTACAGACACAACACTTTAGTAAAACATTAGAGGTTAGCAGAAATCAAAATCTTACAAATAATTTGAAACTAAGCTAACCAGGCGATTTATTGCCTTCTAGTAGGTGTGACTATGGTATTCTCAGATTAGACTGAGATCAGTGACAATGCAACACCTAAACGAAGGATTTGAATGCAAAAGATAATGAAATATGTATGAATGTAGATTAATCTATTTTTTCATATTTTCTATGCAATTAGGATGAAAAACTTGATATGAAACTAGTCTAGAATGTATGAAATTGATATGTAGATTAATCTAAGAATGATATGAATGAATGAATGCTATGATATGAAAACTATGCAAAGGTATGACCAACAATGAAAGATCTCACAAATTGACTGTCACAAGTGCTTGATCCTTCAATCATAAATTCGCTAGAGTAATTGTGCAAATTTGAGGGTGGTTGTTTGTGAAGAGTTGAGCCTTGATTTTATAGAAATCCAGGGCTTTGAGGGTGCATGAGGAAAGCCATAAATCACTCTTGATGAAATCAGGTTGATTTTTGAGTTAACAAGAAATCAGAATCAGATCAACTCACAAAATCATGCAAATCATGCAAGAAAAGCTGTTTGACTCAAATCAAAAGTTTAGATCAACTTTCAACTCAAAATAGATGTTGAGTTTCCAAAAGATAACAACTTGAATCGATATTCTAATTCAAAGTTTAACTGCTCTTTGAATGTGCATAATAATTATGAATTAATTAAAAAAATAAATAAAGTGATTTATCTTCATCTTAACTGATTTTTAAAATAACTGATTTATGGGTTAATCAATCATTTAATAAAACTTTATTCAAAACTATATTATTAAATATTGACAACTGACATTAATTGATTAAATAAGAATTTAATCAATCAGTCATGAGATTTTTTATTTATTGTCAAAATTAAATAATACAATTTAGGAATAAATAGAATTAAATCTAATTAAATAATTAAGTGGCAGAATTAAATCTGATTAATTAAATATTTAGAATATTCAATTTATCAAACTTTAGGATAAATAGGATTTATCGCCAAATAATTATTAAATCAAAGATAATTAGGATAAATAAGGAATATTTTAAGGAATATTCTCTGATGCAAAATTAAGATAAAATCAATTTTTGATAAATTGATGTGCAAATGTGCCTTTGGTTAGGACTTCGATGTTGATTTTGTTCAATTTGAAGATGTAAGAGATTAATGAACCTATAGCCCATTTTTGAGGTATTACATTTTTCCCCTCTTTGAATTACTGTGCAAAGCACAGTGGTTCAAAGATTAGTCTATTTTTTATATAGATGTATGAAACTGATTTGAAAGATGAACTGATTCTGAGATAGAAACCGATTGAAAGATTGGAAAAGCTGATTTAGGTCTTGGTTGACCAAGAACCATGATGATGTTAACTATAGAAACAATGAACCAGTGATTATGAAAAAGTATCAAAACACCTGATTCTAAACCTTATGATTACGAAAAAGTGAGTGACCTGATTCCAGACCTGATTGTCCAAAGGAATCAAAATGGTATCACTTCTGAACTCTTCAGTTATGAAGAACCAAGGAAATAACACTAATGAACCGATGGTTATGAAAAGCTGATATAGTTTACAAGATTGATTAGGATACCAGATTGATATGGATCTCGATGAATCTGATATTCCCCAAGCGATGTGCCCCTAGCGATGAGGTCTTTTGATGAATTAGAAACTACACGTGGTTGTTGTCTTGATTACTGAGAGAAGATTTGATTTAGAGATTAAGATTTACAGACTTGAATGATATGCAATACCATGCTCCCTTCGGGATGAAAATCAAAATCTGACTAGTAAAGTCAATGTTAAATAGTTTAGAAGCATGTTAATTGATTTGATAAGTGGTTATACACGTTCGGGAATGCATTCTGCATCGTTTAGAGGTCTTGGAGACCAAGTTTGATTAGGTTTGACCATGAGTTGACCATGGGTGACTAAGTTGAAATTTTGATAGTTTGATGTAAGATAATCAGTTAAGTTGAATACTGGATTTCTGTGATGATTGAAGGTTGATTATGCAAGCAGTTGACCCTCTTGGGTCTAAAAATTTTAAATCATGATTTTGACAAAGTAAACAATCTTAGATTTTGATTTTGATCCCAAAAATGGGTTTAGAACGTCGAAATTAGCTAGGGGTGCAATTTTCATGGAAAATGGAGCACTTTTGAAAATTAGGTCAAAAGCTATATAAGGGCCAAAGGTCATTTTCAATTCATTATTCACATTTGATTTTTGAAACCTTCGTGGAGCCCTCTGAGTGAGAAAATGGCTGAGATGAAGGTACTTGTGTCTTCCCACTAATTTGAGCACAGTCAATGACATCAGAGACCTCTGCAGTATGGACATCCGGTAAGTGGACCTCTGTGCCTCTTTGTAAATTCCATTTTTGCATGTTTTCAAGATGTTTAGATCATTTTTTGTACGTTAGGAATTTTTCATTTTTGTATGCATAGAAACTCATACAATAGTCCTTTGGGACTCATACAACATTTGATTTTTTTTAGAGTGTCGTCCCAGAACCCCTATAAACTCGTATGAGAGGGATCCAAGTGTCGTACGATATTTTGTCGGGTACCTCAATTTTTGTACGGGAATAAATACATTGTTGTATAACCATGGTTTGTCATATGGGACCTTGCTAAAACTCGTACGAGTTTTGATACTAGACTATATCATCGTATGGAAAACAACGAGCTATAAACACCCTTTTAGGTCATATTTTTGAATTTTATAATTGCTTAGGCTAATTCCTGAGCATTTAATGTATCTTCTGAGATAGTCAACTTTTGAATTTATGTACTTTTAGCCTATTTTTCAACTAATTTACTGATAGGATACCCTATTTCTATGTTGTGTAGGTCATCTATCCTAATGTCCATGTTCGCATCTCACACCCTACCACTTAGAGACTCTGTGTGTCACTACCTGATCCGATGAGAGTACATTTGGTGTCATGTGGTTTTGAGTATCTATTCCGGTTACCTGAGATTTGGGTAAACCATGACTTACTAACTGCATTGATAGAGCATTTTCATTCAGAGACGTAGACCTTCCATCTACCTACTGGAGAGTTGACGGTCACACCAGAGGATGTGTATCGTATTCTACATATTCCATTACATGGCCTGCATCCTGACTATGTGAGTTCGGGGAACTTCGGTCTACATGCTTTTAGGAGAGTGTTTGATGATGACACACAATTGACACAGTCGATCTCCTGGGAGTCCTTAGTACAGAGATATGGAGATACTCATAGACTCAAGTGTATCATAGTTGGCATTTAGGTGGCATCATTATCTCTAACTGTCAGCAAAATTGTCTCTTGATGGGCTGGGCCTTGATGGTTGCTCATTTGATGGTGACACCTTCTGATTTGGGTTGGGGTCAGTGTATGCTAGCTCATATGTTCTATGAGATGCATGAGATTGTGTATCAAGAGAGAAAGACATTTTCTTCTAGGGCATTAGTTCTTCAGATTTGGACATGGGAGCATATCCCAGTATGCCATCCTATTTGTCAGACATAGTGTCAGCCACAAGAGCCAGTGATATATGTATATTCTAGTTACATGACATAGGTTCACATGGGTATCACAGAGTACTAGAGGCATGTCCTTGACGACATGACCTACTGTGTGTGGAGACCTTCTTGACAGATAGAGGTGTGGCCTACTGCCCGAGAGTAGTTCAGTTACTTCTTTCATAGTCATGTATTAATAGGGTGGTTGACCATAGTGCTTGAGCATTTCATCACTACCAAAGTGTGGTGATAGTATGGCATCATTTAGGATGCCCCTCAGGACTATGCTACCTATGCCAGATTGGTCTGAGAGATAGGGCTTAGATGGACAACTTGCTTATCTTATGCTTTGAGTACACAGGAGTACAGTGGGTATATTGGCAAAGACTGGGACTACCGTCCAACTATCATAGATGATGGGGTTACATATGGATACATTGCTTGGCTTGCAGAGCATCCCATTCATAGATTTTCAAATCTCATAGAGTTGATACCTTTGATGGAGGAGGCCATGGATGTGACAGGTGCTCCAATGGGTCGAGGTCAGAGGTGGCAAGATGCATAGGTTCTGATGCCCCAGCCTACACCTCTGAGGCCGAGAGCAGTGATGGCACCTCCATAGAGATCATCTGGTCAAATGAGACCACCTCGTCCTACTAGGTCTATAGCAGGAAAGCTTGTAGTTTTACAGAGGAGATCGACTAGAGGGGAGAGTGGTACATTAGGTAGTATTGGCAGTGCTGACGAGGTACTCAGTGCTGAGCAGTATGTAGGTGTTGGTCCTGATCCTACATAGGATGATATAGATTTTGATCTTGGTGCTGAGGTGAGATGCCGTAAGGTGTAGAGGGTAGAGGCTACTGATTAGCCAACTAGAGATACAGATATGCTCGCAGTAGATGTAGATCCTGGTGTAGCACAGACTCCTTAGGAGATGATTAGGTACTTGAGATTATAGGTTAGGGACATGAGAGTATGGAGTGCTCATTTTTAGGAGCCGTTCACAGAGGCTGACAGAAAATGATCAGACCTCCAAGAGGAGAACAAGAGATTACAGGTAGAGGTGACACATCAGACGTCTTGAGCTTCATAATATGTTTCTACCTATTATGTTGTTGTTCTTGTTGGTCAGAGAGTACCGACATAATCCTGGTATATGATAGCTTCAGAGGGAGCCAGGGCACCCCGAGCTGAGGCAATGCCTAATGCACCACCACCACCACCACCAGATGCAGAGGATTAGGCAAACAACTAATCTATTTAGATATTCTAATATTTTTGTCATTTTGGTTCATATACACTACTCTGACTTTGATAGCTCACATGAGCTCATTCTTTTGTACTTTGTGCCAGTAGTGCACCCTTGACTATTTTGAGTTATATGATATATATGAGATCAAGATTTTGGTTATGACTTCATTTGTACTTGTCATGTTTTGATTTATGATGATATCATGTGATGTAAATGCTATGAGTAGTGTAGAATGTATGTATGGATTTATGAAATGAAATATTTTCTTTCAAATGTATGGATTTATGCAAATGTAATTGATTATGGAAAAATGTATGATTTTGATTATGCACATGTATGCAATGTAAATGCAATGATACACATGATATGTTTTGCAGGTGTTTTGTCATATTTTGAAACTTTTATGTATGTTTTGCGAAAGCCCCTTCATGAGCGCCAAAAATGTGTGTGAAAATTGTACCTAGCTGCGGACACAACACTTCAGTAAAACATTAGAGGTTAGTAAAAATTGAAATCTTACAAATAATTTAAAACTAAGCTAACTAGGCCATTTACTGCCTGCTAGTAGGTGAGAGTATGGTATTCTCAGATTAGACCGAGATCAGTGACAATGCAACACCTAAATGAAGGAATTGAATGCAAAAGATAATGAAATATGTATGAATGAAAATTAATCTATTTTTTTGTATTTTCTATGCAATTAGGATGATAAACTTGATATGAAACTAGTCTAGAATGTATGAAATTGATATGCAGGTTAATCTAAGAATGATATGAATGAATGAATGCTATGATATGAAAACTATGCAAAGCTATGACCAATAATGCAAGATCTCACAAATCGATTGTCACAAGTGCTTAATCCTTCAATCACAAATTCGCCAGAGTAATTGTGCAAATTCGATGGTGGTTGTTTGTGAAGAGCTGAGCCTTGATTTTATAGAAATCTAGGGCTTTGAGGGTGCATGAGGAAAGCCATAAATCACTCTTGATGAGCTCAGGTTGATTTTTGAGTTAACAAGAAATTAGAATCAGATCAACTCACAAAATCATGCAAATCATGCAAGAACGACTATTTGACTCAAATCAGAAGTTTAGATCAACTTTCAACTCAAAATAGATGTTGAGTTTCCAAAAGATAACAACTTGAATTGATTTTTTGATTCAAAGTTTAACTGCTCTTTGAATGTGCATAATATTTATGAATTAATTAAATAAATAAATAAAGTGATTTATCTTCAACTTAACTGATTTTTAAAATAACTGATTTATGGGTTAATAAATCATTTAATCAAACTTTATTCAAAACTATATTATTAAATATTGACAACTGACATTAATTAATTAAATAAGAATTTAATCAATCAGTTATCAGATTTTTGATTTATTGTCAAAATTAAATAACATAATTTAGGAATAAATAGAATTAAATCTAATTAAATAATTAAGTGGTAGAATTAAAGCTGATTAATTAAATATTCAGAATATTTAATTTATCAAACTTTAGGATAAATAGGATTTATCGCCAAATAATTATTAAATCAAAGATAATTAGGATAAATAAGGAATATTTCAAGGAATATTCTCTGATGCAAAATTAAGATAAAATCAATTTTTGATAAACTGATGTGCAGATGTGCCTTTGGTTAGGACTTCGATGTCGGTTTTGTTCGATTTGAAGATGTAAGAGATTAATGAACCTATAGCCCATTTTTGGGGTATTGCAATAGGTAGGTTTAAGTCTGTACAAGCTGGTTCCATGGCTGCTAAAATAATTGAGAGCGGGTTGCTAGAAGTCACGGGCTTCCCAAAAGTTTTTCTTTGCCCAGAGCTAGTGATAGAGTGCCAGAACAGGTATAACAAGGTGGATAGATGTATCCACAATCCATTTGGAGAAGCTTTGGTTTATATTAATAGACAAGTGGTCTTAGCTGCTTACAAAATTTTAAAGGCAGAAACATATGGAGATTGGGAAATTAGTAAAGCCATGGCCAAGTTCAACAAAAATAGGAAGGATTATAATAGCATCATTTCCTATTTTTGGTTGAGAAAACCGGAGAAAGGAGGTTCTCACCTACCGAGACCGCTTAAGAAAGATCATTTAATTCAGAATGTGGCAGACATAGTAAGCCTATTGAATAGGGTAAAAGGGAATCCTCAGGATATTTTGTGGGAAGATTGGATGTACACTTTCATACAAGCTATCCTTAATGATGCCAATTATAATGATTGGGCATAAGTTATTGCTAAAAGGCTTCATGGGGAGTTTTCCCAATCAGTGGAAACAACTAGTTTTCACATGTCTTCATACCTTTTCTACATCTCAACATGCTGCAAAGACTGGGAGGGCTTACCTCGTGATTCATGGAATGAAGATATGAAAATATTTGAGTATTACCCTATGCTACATCATAAGAGATGCTTAGAAAATTTCAAAAGAGTCTAGGAAGTTTTCTTAGCCAAACTAGTCTTTGAATTAAAGGGTACAAAAAATTCCAGAATGTAAGAGGAGGCCATGGAATTAATAAAGGTTTATGGAAGTTTCTATATCCAATTTCCCAGATTCACCTACTTGAGGGTTGTCATTTTCAGTGGAGAACCATTGAATTTGCCCAGGTACTATTTTAATAAGTATGTTTTGGTTGAATTATGCAGATAGTTAGTTTAGGTGGAGAGAAAATATAGGCTCAAGAGATGTGTTGGTTGTTTACTTCTCATTGAACTGGGCCACTATAGATGTAAAATGATGTGTGACACCTTTGCCTTGGAAACAAAATTGAATCTAATGAGTCTCAAGCCTTAGAGGACTAGAAATTACTTTGATGATAAAGGTTTTTATTCACATCATTTCAAAGTGGATGCTACTTTTCTTCACCAACCTCAGTTAGAAGACTACTGGGAAGATTGTATTGATGAATTTGAGCTTAGAAAAAGATTATGGTCAAGATTCACACTTAATCAAATTATCACTCTAAGAATACCTATGGAAACCAAAGGATTTGACGAAGATGATGAATATTTTTTGGATTCACAATACGCTAAACTAGTTGAGTGTGTACCCATTCCCGAAATTGATTGGAGTAAGAAAGAAGAGGAAGATGTGAGACTCAGGACACACAATGTAATTAAAAGGACAGTGTGTTGGCTAGCTGAGAAGAGAAGGGAGAAAGTACTTGAGAATAAACCTGAAGTAGAAAGAGAAGCTTCAACACCTCCAGAAGTTCATTTTCCACCCATTTACACTAACACAGTTGAAACATTGCCCCCTGCATGTAAAATTGAACTTGAAATGAAGCCTCTTCCAGAACAACAAGACCAAGTGATCATTCAGTCAACTGTTAGAGTCACTCATTCCCAAAGTAAGAAGAAGCACAAACCTTCTAAATCTTCTTGCATTATAATTGACTTAGAACCAATAGAAAAAGAAAAGATAGAACAGTCTGAGCTAGTCATGGACACTTCTCAGAAGATCCCAACTGTCGAAGAAAGCTAGGAAGAAGCAGGAACAAAGGTGCAAGGATCTCTGGAACTAGGGAATCCCTTAGAATTCTAGACTCCTCTGGCAAAGAGCAATACAAAGGCACCAAAATGAATCAAACTATCAATGAATAAGAAAAAAAGAATTGTTCCTATTTCCACCCTAGTAAGTGACATAGTTAGTAAGTACCTAGGCAAGACGCCTAAGAGAAATAGGCCAAAAATAGAGGCGCTCCTGGATTTGGATGAGGACACAGGGCATTGGATGGAAAATATTTTTAGTCTTACCATAGACAAGCCTAGTGAGGAAGTGACTCTACAAGATTTTAAAGTTGAGAAAATTGATCTGGGACATGCCACAAGAGCCACAGACATGAAGGTGTTCGAGTTGAGTAGTAGTAAGATTAATCATAGGATATGGATGGATACTAAAGATAAATTTGAACTCAAACAGTCCTTGAGGAAAATGTTCCAATATATATAGGACATTCAAAGTCTGAATCGATAGCCCCTAGCTGAGATTCACCTGAGTATTGATATTAAGTCCCTCGAGAATCAAAAATTCTTGGATCAAATCTAGAGGGATAGATCTGTGTCTAAACAATTTGGTGAGTGGATTGACACTATTGCTAAGGAAGCTATTGAATATTTGGAAAATATCAAGAAAGCTTTTGAGGATTAGTCTGATATTATTAAAGAATTAAAGGTTGAGGTAGCTTCTTGGGAGAATGAAAAGCAAGAATGGGTGAATGTGATTTTAGGTATTGAAGAGATCATGGCCTATGGTCTTGATAAGTTCTTGAAAGAAAAACATGTGCCAAGGTTGAACGTGAATGCCTTATTCTTGTTAAAAGTAAACACAAGTTGGAGGAATGACATCTTTGAAGAAAGTATTGAAGTTTCTATTGAATTCTCAAAATAATTAAAATGCATTCATGATATAATGGAAAATGACCTCAAGGCTATAGACTTGTAGGTGATAGATAACATGTCCAATCCTGATCTTAAAATAGAACAAGTTAGAACCTGTTTGGAAGAGAAGTTGAGCAACTAGAAGAGTACTAAAGATGTTCAGATCAAAGATTTCATTATATTCAGGCGGATTGAATCTCTACTGATTATGGGAAATGACCATTTGAGAATGAATCTCTCATATTTTGTAGTGAGAGTGATTGCTCACAAATTCTATCAGTGTAGTAGGTTAGATAATGTTCCTTGCATTGTGGTCAATCAAGCATGGAAGATGGTGAAGAAAGATCACACTTATTATCTTGCCAAGTTGCAGTTGACCCATCATGTTGAGAACCTTACTTCAATCAGAAAATCCAAGAATTCAATGTGTAAGTTCAATTCTCTTCTCTCTTGTTTATTCTTCTATATTCAGAATAGTTTCCCTACAATTTGAGATGTTGTATGGAATAAGGACCAACCAGTCACCCAATAGATAAATGACTTTGTTGATCATTTAGGAGAATTTTGAGAGTGTTATGGATAGTTACTTTGTAGAATTCAAAAAGAAAATGAGAGAGGAGTAGGATCCCTATATCCCTAGTGGAGAAGCACTACAATGACACATGCTTCCTAGTGGATACTGACTATACTTATGCTCAGGCTGTTATACCGAGAATAACATGGCTTAGGCCATTACCTTATGAGGTTAATGTAGATGAGACAACAACATCCATAACTACCTTAATAGATGAGGAAATTGATAGGAAGGCTAAACCGTTTGGGACTTATGAAGAATCTAAGTCTAAGATAACTATGGGGTTAAAGTCAGCAACCATGGAAAGAAAGAGGAAGAAACAAGTTAAGAACCTAGAAAAGATGCTAGGAGAAGGAGAAGAGTAAAATGTACCTCATGAACTGACACAAGGGCTAGGAGAAGATAAGTCTAGTGAGTCTGAAGGAAGTGATGAGGAGGAAGCTGAAATTCCAAAGAAGGGAAAGAAGACATTAGTTGCCGAGCCTAGAAAAAGAAAATTGCAACAACAAAAGTCCACTCCTGTAGTACTTAGACCAAGAACTAGGGAAAATTCTACTATTACAGATGTCAAGCTCTACAAAAAGACACCAACTTTAGGAAAAATAAAACCAGTTCAAACTAAGGCTTTGCCAAGTAACCTTAGGAAGAAACCAAGAAGGAAGTTAGTCTTGGAGAAATATGATGATGATGAAGAGACAAATATAGATGAGAACACAAAGGTGAAAGTATAATCACAAAGATGTCAATTGACTGTGGATGGAATATGCCACAATATCAAAAGCACTACTGGATTAGAAGGCTTCAAGAAAATAAAATTTGAAAAGTTAAACAATGATGACAAAGAGAAAGTGGAAGAGGCAATGCAAGAGATGTTGTGCACATTCAAGATGACATGTCTACAGATGGGGAATCACATCCCTAAAGATCTATATAAAATAATTGATCATAAATGATAGTATGCCATGATAATAGAAAAAAAGATAAGGGAGAGTACACTAGCTCAGGTCATGCCAGATTTATCCCCAAAATATATAAAGACAAGTTGAGGAAGGTAAGAAAGAAAAAGGTGAAGAGAGCCTAAAATATCAAGCAAACAAATATGCATTAGTAATAAAAATTCCTCATATGGAGGAAAAGAAGAAAATTGAGGAGGAGGAAATTGAGAAAAATCTAGAGGCTAAGGAACATGAGGCTATTAAATCTCTAATACAAATGCTGAGTGGGAATACACCTAAGAAGAAATCATTGAAGAAAAAGGAGAAATCTCTAGGAACACAGGTCACACTCAATGAAGTTATAGTGATGCCTAAGTGGGACAAATATAACTTAACTTATGATAAAATGCAAATCTTGTAGGATCTTTTGAAGAAGAAAAGAAAGAAAGAAGAGTTAAGAAGAGAGCATCAACAAAAAAAAGTCTTGTATGAAATTAAAGGTATATTTATTGAAGCTTTCAAAATGGATGATGTCAATGAAATTGCACCTATCTTGGAACAACTCATTCAAATTGTTAAGAAGGTGAATAGTGCTAACAGTGAGGTACATGAAAAACTCATGCAGTGGTCAGAGAGAAAGTTTGAGACCAAGGTACTTGAAAAGGTCTCCACTGAAATAGTAGTAAAGCAGGTAGACCTTTCTACCTTAGTGACTAATTTAGAAGAAGTTGTGTAGAATGTTCATTCTCTGTATAAGAAATTATGTAATGTAGAATATTTCACTAAGGACAATCAAGATTTGATTGAAAAACTTCAACTTGACTTGAAGTCTACCGGTCATTCACTGAGCATGGATGCAAGCTCCATCTCCATTCACTTCACTAGATTACTTCATGCACAAGGGAGATTAGCCAAGTTGATGGCTAATGATGGGTGAATAAGAGCTAAGCTAATTTCTATAAAAACAATGTTAACACCTCATCTAGAGGTCATGCATAAGGAATTAGCAATGACAAAGGAGTTAGTACAAAGAGATCCTCATCTCTCTATTGTCAAGAGCTTAGTTGATCTAGCTGCCTAGCTAGAAATAAAGATACAGGTTTTAAAGTCTGTCAGGATAGGATGGGACAATGCATTAGGTATGATAATGCAGCTCCAAAAACTATTTTTGGATAAGTATTTTCTCACTCCAACACCCTAGTAGCTTCAAGTGACAAAAACAAGGGGGAAATGACATGCCATGACAGTGACAAGAATAATAGAAAATGACATGAGAATGACAACAATGGGGGAAATGAAGGAAGAATAAGGGAAATGAAATGTTAATATAGTGAGGAATGTATATCAAGGTATGACATACTATTTTTTAATGTATATATTTAGTTGTATGTCAAAGAGTCTTATGTATATATATGTTGAATCTTTTGAAGACCGAGTCAAAGTCTTAGGGGGAGTATTCATATTACTAAGTACTCTTGTTGTAATGTAATCATCATGACAAAGTGTTTTTACCACTAATGTCAAAGGGGGAGATTGTTGATCCCTAATTTTTGTTGTCCATTAGTGTCTTGAACTCAGTCATTTTATTGGCAATGTTGGTTGGTCATCACTACAGCTGAGCCATCTTATAAAGGCCAAGTCATAGATAAAATTGTACAATTACTAAGCAGTAGTTACTACCGATCAAGATAGAGGTCACCACGTACTTCAATTTTAGACAAGAACTTTATGCCAAGTTGTATGGAAGTGCTAGTGTCGAGCACTAGCATATGAAGAATAGTTAATGCCGAGTGTCAGAGACTTCATATGCTGAGCAAGCTAGTTTTGACATATGTGCTTGTAATGGAACAAACACTTAGGTAAACCTTTTTGGCCGACATCTATACAATATTTAATGTTTTTTGAGGAAATCATGGAGGTGATTATGCCTTATATTTGTAATAATTAATCCCTATGTAATCTATGTAGCCTATTAGATTAAGGGAATGCTTAAGTGGCATAAGTAGAAAATCTAGATCATTGATCTTGATTTAGGAGGTTGATTTTTTGTCTATATAAGATGAGATATTAAACCTAAAACATAGTATGTGAATGAATGGAATGAAAGGGATCTCATATACATAGAACATAGAAGTATTTTTGATATAGGTAGAGATCAGTCAGAGTGACCAAGCTAAGCAGTGAAGAGCATAATATAGATATATCTGATTGAGGAGATCAAAAAAGTATTGGAAGGAGAAGATCTATTATTAGTATTACAGTGAAAACTGAAGGATTAGTTATTGATACATTTTAGTAGGTGAATTGGGGTAAATCTCTTAATAGAGTGGTCCTCATAGGCCTATGTAAATATCTTAACTGAGTGCTTACTTTTTTGTAGGTTTTAAATCCTTTAACCAAGATAGATTGTATAAGTCTATAAGCTCTTAATAGGGCAGACCCTTCACAGGGTAGATCATCATTTTATGATCAAATTTTGTAGCCCTAACAGGAAAATTTTAATACTATAGTAGTGATGATTTGTGGGTGTCATCTCCACTCTAATTTTATCTTTCAAGGATTTCTAGGTAACTAAAATCTTTGTGTTATGTGTTTTAGTTTCATGAATGGAGTTAGACTGTTAGATCTATTTTAGTATTGAATTTGATGTTTATGATATGCAAGTGAAATTTATGTCAAAGTGGAATTAATAGGAGATATCTGATTCACCCGCCCTCTTAGTATCTAACTTTCCCATATTAGATTTCTAACAATTAGTATCTGAGATAAGTATCTTAAATAAGTCTAATCACTTGTGAGTTAAGGTCTTAGATATGGAGGTCTATAAGGTGGGAAACATCATAAAGAGTTAGAAGATTGAAATTTAGTTGGCATTACACCAACTTGAAGCAGCCAAAGGTGAATTGAATAAATCCTTAAGAAAAAGGAAAGAATTGGCAATTCAACAGAATGATACACTATATCAAGAAGAGGATACTAAAGGTCTATTTGACAATAGAAATCCCACTGAAAGTGATGAAAATATAACAAATTTGTTAGAGAAAAAAAACATACTGAATGCAGATATCAGAAATTTGAAGAGAGAACATGAAAGTCAATTAGTAAGATTATGTGAAGTAATTGAACATAAAAAGAAAGCTGAAGAAGACAAGACAATGGCTGAAGAAGATAAAAGAAAAATGTCTATAAGACTTGATGAAAGGACATGTGACATGCAAAGGCTAAAAAATGATCAATTGGACATGGTGAATCAACTACTACTTGCTAATCAAGAACTAAGAAAGAAAGATATGGAAATCACAAATCTAAGATCAAAGAATAGCCAACAAAAGAAAGAGTTGATATCTGAAAAGGAACTCAATAAAAAGATGAACAAGCCAAATGAATCTATGAAATACTTTGAAGAACTATTGAGGTCACTGAGAAGATCCAGTGATACTTTTGGACTTGGACATGATGAAAACTTATCATCCATTGAAGAAGGAGAATCATCAAAAAGTGGAGAACAAATGAATGCAGAGTCAAAAAATAAGAAAACTACATGCCATCATTGTGGAAAGCTAGGACACACAATAAACATCTACATAAGCAAGAATGGTAAGTCCAATCCTAAACAAAAGTTTAATAAAAATTGTTTTAATTATAAGAAACATGGACATCAAGCACATGAATGCAGGTCAAAGGTCAGTAATCCACCCACCATACCTAGATTTAAAGGAAATTGTTTTAACTATCAGAATTATGGTCATAGAGCACAAGAATGTAGATCCAAAGCTAAGTGGACATCCAATAAGAAGAATAAAGCACCTAGGAAAGGTAATACATTCAATAGGGACTACAACACATGGTATAGTTATCATTGTTGTAGAGAATATGGTCATATTGGAGTAAACTATTTGAAGACACATTTTAGAGGTTAATCCAAGAGTTGGATGAGTGGAAGTCTAGTCTGTTAGAAATGCAACAAGATTGGTCACATAAAAAGAGACTGCAAAGCACATGCACTAAGCAATGAACAAGTTAGAAATGAAGAGACTATTAAATAGATAAGGAACCAGATGAATACGACATGAAAAAAGAAAGAAGAAGCAAGTAGTAGTGGAGCTAGTGAACCTGAGGTCATCCAATCCAATGGATCAGGTGATCACACTAAATCAAAATAAGAAAAGAAGGTATAGTTGGATATTTTCCAACAAGCCAGTGCTGATTGTATGTTTGTCATTGATGACAACATATGGTAAGTAGCACGAGTGGAATAATTATGTAGTAAGCTTATGGTATATACAACATGGACATGTTATTAGCATGATATCATGGATGCAGAGGTTAACTATTAGTACAGACAGTTATATAGCAGCTTGTGTCAGTAGTGTTCCTGATAGAGTTACAGGTAGTGTTCGGTGAATGATTGTTCATACATTTATCATGGAGCCTTGCACATTTGGATATGTGATGGAGACATGTTAGTGATGTTACATTCATGGACGTAGAGTCTCATGATCAGTAGAAGTGAAGTTATGTAGCCGCTATGCAACAATAGTAGTTTCCTATGTTTATTTAGAAGAGCCGACATAGATTATATTGGTTCAGGAGTTGTGCCTATCATTTTAGTATGTGCCCTTGGATTAGTGCTTGGAGAATAGTTAGTAATGTTTGGTTAAGAGTGCATGATGTAATTCAAATTAAGGATAAAGTTTCAGTTACTTTGGTAGAGCCGACAGTGTGTAGCGTGCGTCTACATTTGTTAATATTGGACAGGTCCCAAATTGTGTTGCGTGCTTAGTAGAGATAATAGAATTATTATTGGCGTATGTTATAGTTTCTCCAATATGATTTCAAGGTGGTTCTAATAGGCTGACTTGATTATATCATTTGGAGGAAATATATTTATAGGCAGCCATTTGTGATTGCTAAGTAGGGTTCAAAGTTGATTATGAAGAGCAAAGTAGAGTGTGCAAAGTGTTGAGCCATCAACAAAAGGTCTATGTGACCAAGTAAAGTGTTTGTGCTATACATTGGAACTGATCCAGACATTAGGTCAAAGCACAGTTCACCAAGATCCATATATAGTGTGTATCTGTTATTGAAAAGGTTGTAGCCTTCACCCCTTTAAGCAGTGTTATCTCAGATAGTGCATCCTCACCCCTAATAGGGTTAATTGTAAAAGACACCTAACAGGGTTCGACCCTTGACCAGCTCACTATACTAAATATATTGTAAAGAAACTCCTAATAGGGTTAAGGATCATAAAACAATAGTGCACATTATTAGTGGGTGTCAATTCCCACCAGGGTTTTTACCTATTTGGGTTTCCTTGTAACCAAAATATTGGTGTTGTGTTTAAGTGTTTTTTCATTGTGTTTATGCTTTATGTTTAAGTATACTTAATTGGATAAAGAATTGAAACTAGTATATAATTGATTCAACCCCCCCCCTCTCAGTTATCTCTTGGGACTATTCCTAACAATTGGTATCAGAGCCAAGTGCCTTAGAGAGAAATTTTAATAGCTTGAGGTTGATCAGATGGCATTCTTCAGAAAAGAAAGTCTTAAGTTTGATGGAGATAATTATCTTGATTGGAAAAACAAGATGATGACACATTTGCAGTGCATTGATTTTGAAGTTTTTGAAGTGGCTATCAAGGAAGTTGAGATCCCCTCTCTAGCAGATCTTGCAAAAGATGATGCTACAAGCAAGAAGAAGGATTTGTTCCATCAGAATACAATAGCAAAAGAAGCCCTTATCAATGTCCTATCTACTAGTGATTTTTCAGAGATAAAGAAAATAGACACAACCTACAAGCTATGGAAGCACCTGGAAGACATGTTTGAAGGAGATAAACAAGCAAAGGATGCACGCAAAAAAAATTGGAAGAAAAGATACAATGCATTAGAGATGCTACCTAAAGAGAACATCAGAGCTTACAACCAAAGGATTAATGAAGTAGTTGCAAGAATCAAGAACAATGGTGGAGAGATCTCGGAAGAAGACATTATAGATAAATTGATGACCACTCTCATAGCAGAGTATGAAAACAAGATAAACATACTTGATGATACCATGCAGCTTACATCAAATTTAAAAAGAGAGACCTTGATCAACAAAATTTCAGCTTTTGAGATTTCAAGATTGAAGATAAAACCTAAAAGTGAAACAACCTTCAAAGCATCAGTCCATAGTAAGAAATCTGCAAACACCTCTGGTAATTTTGATGATGATGATGATGAGAAAACACTAGATAATTTCATTTCTATGATTGCTAAAAGAGAAAATAAAGGAAAATAGAAATATGAAGGTCAATTGCCATTTAAATGCTTTTCATGTAATAAGATTGGTCATTTTGCATCTAAGTGTCCTACAAGAGTTAAAAGATACTAGAGTAACTACAAGCCTAAGTATACGAAGGAATGCTATTATGCTGGAGATGGAGTATCAGATGAAGAATCAACAGAAGAATAAATTGGATTCATTGCTCTTGAAGATGAAAAGGATTCACAAGAATTAACTCTGGTTTCACAAGCTAACATCGGGACAGATTGGATCATTAATAGTGGTTGCTCACATCACATGACATGAGACAAAGATAGATTTGTTCATTTGGATAGATACAAAGGAGACATGGTTAGATTTGGAGATAACACCCCCAAACCTATCATTGGCAGAGGAGCCATCACCTTGGATGGAAAGAATAGTACTAATGATGTTCTTTATGTTGATGGTTTGAAATATAACCTACTGAGTGTTGGGCAGTTACTTGAAAAAGGTTACAGATTGGAATTCAATGGAAACAAGTGCATCATTAACAAAAAAGAAGGAGAAATGATTGCATTAGGATCAAAGACCAAAGGTAATGTTTTTCAGCTTAATCTAGAAGCAAGTTGTTTTGTTGCTAAAGTAGATGACAATTGGTTGTGGCACAAAAGACTATCTCATATCAATTTTTATAACATAGTAAAGATCAATAATGTTAAGGCAGTAAGAGACCTACCTAGCATAGAAAAGCCAGTTGATACCATCTATAGGGAATGTGTAATGGGAAAGCATGTAAGGAATTCATTCAGAACCAAGCATAATTTAGCAGAGAACAAATTGGATCTGATTCATACAAACCTATGTAGACCAACTCAAACAAGATCTTACTATGGTGAAAGGTATTTCATTTTGTTTGTAGATGATTATTCTAGAATGATGTGGGTTGTGTTCTTGAAAGATAATTTAGAAGCATTTAAGAAGTTCAAAATATTCAAAGCTAAGGTTGAGAATGAATCTGGACTAAAGATAAAGTGTCTAAGATTGGATAGAGGAGGAGAATTCACCTCTGACAGATTCTATGAGTACTGTGAAGAACATGGCATAAAAAGATAGTTAAGTGCACCTAGAACCCCTCAGAAAAATGGGATTGCAGAGAGAAGGAATAGGATTATCCTTGATATAGTGTGCACCATCATGATTGAAGGAAAAGTTGCACACACTTATTGGAGAGATGTGGTCAATACAATAGTATATAAAATCAATAGAATACAATTAAGGCCTAGCACAAATAAGACACCTTATGAGCTATGGTTTGGTAATGTTCCCACAGTGAAATAATTCAAAATATTTGGAAGCAAGTGCTACATCAAGAGGGATGAAGTAGTAGGCAAGTTTGATGCAGGAAGTGATGAAGGTATTTTTCTTGGTTACTCTACTAAAAGAAAAGCTTATAGATGTTTCAATTTAAGATTGAAGAAGATCATTGAAAGTGCTCATGTTAAGATTGATGAAAATTTTATGGTTCAAGAAAGATATCATGATTACTCACCTATGATTGAAGAAGAACCCAAACCTTCCACTAGCAAGACAGTTGTTGAAGAGATGTTTGATAGTATCAATGTATTGTTCAATGACCCTGAAAAAAGTGAAGAAGAAACTCAGAAGGAAGATAAGTCAGTTTCACCTAAACCTCCAAAGTATACATCTAGATATCACTCTAAGGATGACATCATTGGAGATCATAACAGAAAAGTCACAACAAGATCAAAGACAAAGAATTCAGCAAGCAATGAGGCGGTATGTCTACTATCATAGATTGAACCTCTAAGTGTTGAAGATGCTTGTAATGATTCAGATTAGCATGATGCTATGAAAGAGGAACTAGATCAAATTATAAAAAATGATACTCGAGAACTGGTCCCAAGACCAAGTGATAAGAATGTGATTGGAACAAAATGGATATTCAGAAACATGATGAATGAAGATGGTATAGTAGTAAGAAATAAAGAAAGGTTAGTATGTAAGGGATATGCGCAGAGAGAAGGCATTGATTACTCAGACAAATTTGCACATGTGAGCATATTAGAAACTATTAAGTTGTTTCTAGCTTATGCAATAGTCAAAAACTTCAAAGTATATTAAATGGATGTCAAGTCAGCATTCTTGAATGGAGAATTGAAAGAAGAAGTATACATTGAGAAACCAAAAGCATTCACCTTATTAGACAAATTTGACATGGTATGTAGATTAAAGAAGGCCCTCTATGGACTTAAGCAAGCCCCTAGAGCATGGTATGAGAGACTAGAAGGATATCTAACAAAGATTGGATTTAAGAAAGGAGCAACAGATTGTAATCTATTCATAAGAGAGACATTTGAAGGTTGACTACTTGTAGCTATATTTGTTGATGACATTATCTTTGGAGGTAATGAAAAACTTAGTGTTGAATTTGCTAAGGCGATGCAGAATGAATTTGAGATGAGCATGATTGGACCTATCAAATACTTTTTGGGATTGAATGTGCAGCAGACAGAGAAAGGTATTTTCATTAATCAGTCTAAGTATGTGAAAGAGATATTAAAAAAATTCAAGATGGATGATTGCAAGCTAGTAGGGATACCTATGATAATTGGATGCAAGCTTAAAAAATAAGATGACTCACCAGCAGTAGATATAAAATTGTAAAAATCTATGATTGGCAAACTCATTTATCTTACTCAAACTAGACCTGATATTTCCAATGTAGTTGGCATAGTTGGAAGATTTGCAGCAAAGCCTAAACAAAGTCACCTCATGGTAGTAAAAAGAATATTTAGATACTTGCAAGGCACTATAGATTATGGTTTATGGTATCCAAATTTAGAAAATGTTGAGCTTCATGTCTATAATGATGCAGATTGGGTAGGATGCATTGATGATAGAAAGAGTAGATCAGTTGGAGCAGTGTTTCTTGGTGACAGACTTGTCACTTGGACAAGAAAGAAACAAAATTGTATTTTGTTAGAAAGTAAAGATCCCCAACATAAATGAGAGGGGGGGGGGTGAATCAGTTATCTGATAATTTAACCATTCAACTGATTTAAACAATATAATTAATGTACTAATCAACCATAGAAAGATAACCATACACAATTGCACAATAACACAAGATATGTTGACTAGGGAACCTCTTGAAAAGAGTAAACCCCAATGGGAATGATGCCCACAAAATGATGCACTAATATGAAAGTTCCTTGTTAGAGGATGGACCCTGTTAGGAGTCTTATGAAATACATTCAGTACATATAAATCCCTGTTAGGAGATTTTGAATCCCTGTTAAAAGATTCTAACCCGGTTAAGAGTTTATGGAAGACAGAAGGACCCACTGCCCAAACAGCTTCAAGGCAAGATCTCTGAACCCACTGTCCAAAAGATCTTAGAATTATTCAATAGAATAATATGAAATATATTACCTCCTTCACACTATACCAAAACCACACTCTCTACTACACAAGATCACAATTCCAAATCTCTGTACTCACAAGTCTTCCTTCATCACTGAATTAGCTCTTTTCTTCACTTCATGCATATATTCACATCTCAACCTTCACAGTACATATTGCAACAAGGGAAAAATTCCTTCTTATATACCAAACTCAAATAATTACAAATGAGTCGTTCCTCAATTACAAAATAATAAATTCTACACGCTACACACAAAATTTCACATAAAACTGTCGGCTTCCAGATACTGTAACTTTCTCCAAACATATCTTCAAAGTTTGCATTGTGAACCACATCATCATTAATGAGTCTCCAACATCCCTTTAATTGCACAAAATCAGATTCCATCCCAGCTAAGAGATATCCTCCGATTTCTAAAAATCGCTTCACAAAAACACTGTCTAAACACTGCTTTCACCAAAATGCTCATAACTCTCATAAATGAATGAATTTCTTTTTGTGCTCTTAACCATAGGTTAATAAAACACCAAAGAACATACCATAAACTACGCAAAATCCAATCTACAATACAACATGTGTGCAAAACAAAACTGTACCTTCTTTCTTGCTGATATCCAGAATATCACTATGTTGACATCAATGACAATCCAAGTCATGAATGCAACAACAACTGCTATAGAATGAGTGCCAAAATAATTTTCATTCATTCTTAATAATCTCCCCCATTGGCATTCATGGCAACATAGATGAAAAACATCCAATGTTCCAAAAATCCAATACTGCAACATCACTGCAAAATATCAAATTAAATCTTGCTTCATTTTCTTATTCAACTCTCTCATACAATCCACAATGTTTTTCATGTATATCTCTCCCCCATTGACATCAATGATAGAAATTTCATCACTAAGTCAACAACAACTTAATGTCAAAAGACACTTTTCAGAAAAATACAATAACAAGAGTCCTCATGACTCAGCTCATAAACTCCCCCATAGAGGAAGTTCCAATATCCAATCCAAAAGAAAGATAGGGCTCATATACCACTGGACGGATGCAATTATCTGCATCAATTCTCAAAAATAGGTTGGGGCATAACCCCAAGCATACCTCTCAGATACACAAATGTATCCTTAGGTAAAGGTTTTGTAAATATATCTGCTATATATTCCTTTGTGCTTATGTAGTCCAATCTTACTTCTTTTTCTGCAACTTTCTCTCTTACAACATGATACTTGATCTCAATATGTTTAGTCTTAGAATGTAAAATAGGATTTTTTGACATACTCACTGTACTGTTGTTATCACAATGTATAATAATAGGCTCATCAAACTTTATTCCAATATCCTTCAACATCTGCTTCATCCAAATAATATGATTAAAATTATTTGCTGCTGCAACATATTCTGCTTCTGCTGTACTTTGTGAAGTACAATTCTACTTCTTACTTAACCAAGAGACCAATTTTCTTCCAAGAAAAAAGGCTCCACCACTGGTGCTTTTCTTGTCATCAACACTGCATCCCCAATCTGCATCAGTATAGGCACATAAAGTAAAATCATTATAATTCTCATACCATAATCCATAATCCATTGTTCCTTTCAGATATCTCAGTATCCTCTTTACTGTTGCATAATGTGATTCTCTAGGTTCTACTTGAAATCTTGCTACAATCCCAACTGAATGTGCTATATCAAGTCTTGTATGTGTCAAGTACTACAATCCTCCAATCATAGATCTGTATTTTTTCCGCTCAACTACTGGTGTCTCATCTTTGCTAGATAACTTATGTCCAGTTACCATAGGTGTTCCAACAGGTTTAGAATCTTTCATTCCAAATATTTTCAATAAGTCATTCAAATACTTAGTCTGACTTACAAATATACCTTCCTTGCTTTGTGTTATCTGTAATTCCAAAAAATATTTCATTTCTCCAATCATGCTCATCTCAAATTCAGTCTTCATTTCATCTGCAAATTTGTCACTAGCTTCATCTTCTCCTCCAAAGATAATATCATCAACAAATATAACTATAACCAACAAACCATTCTCAATTTCTTTTGTGTATAAGTTACTATCTTTTGTTCCTTTTATAAATCCCAATTTCAATAAATACTTATCCAATCTTGCATACCAGGTTCTAGGTGCTTGTTTTAATCCATATAAAGCTTTCTTTAACTTACATACCATATCTCCTTCTTGTGTCAAAGGAAAACCTTCAGGCTACTCAATGTAGACTTCTTCCAATTCACCATTCAAAAATGTTGATTTCACATCCATCTGATACACTTTGAATTTCTTGTAAGCTGCATATGCTAGAAACATTCTCACTGTTTCAAGTCTAGCCACAGGTGCAAAATTTTCTTCATAGTCAATTCCTTCTTGTTGTGAATATCCTTTACATACCAATCTTGCTTTGTTTCTTATCACTTCTTCTTGTTCATTCATCTTGTTTCTAAATACCCACCTTGTTCCAATCACATTCTTTTCTTCGGGTCTAGGGACCAATTCCCATGTCTTGTTTTTTTCAATCTGCTCCAGTTCTTCTTTCATAGCATTAATCAAATGTTCATCTTCACAAGCTTCATTAGTAGTGTTAGGTTCAATTTGAGAAATCAAACATAAATGTACCTTATTTTGAGTCAAAACTCCTCTGTCTAAACTTCCAATAACTTGCTCAACAGGGTGATGCCTCAAAATATACCTGTTAGGTGTCATAGTTACTAATCTTGTTCCAACTGTAGATTCTTCTCTTCTTTTTTCTTTGTTTTCTTCTCTATTTTCTTCAGTATGACTTTCATTCAGCAAATCACTGTTAGTTTCAAAAAATAATTTTGCATTTTTAATGTTAGGTTGAGGTTGTGCTTCTCCATCATATTCATAATCAAGCATTCTTTCTTGAATTTTAAACTTCTCATCAACTTTTACATTTGCACTTTCAACAATAGTCTTAGTTCTTTTTTTATAACATCTATATGCTTTGATTTTTAAAGGATATCCAAGAAATATTCCTTCAACACTTCTAGGATCAAATTTTCCTATATCATCATCTCTCTTTATATAACATTTACTTCCAAAAATTCTAAAATACTTAACTGAGGGTGCATGTCTAAACCATAATTCATAAGGTTTCTTGTTTGTATCTGCTCTGATTTGTACTCTGTTCATAGTGTATATTGTTGTGTTCACTGCTTCTCTCCAAAAAGTCTTAGCCAAATCATTTTCAAACAACATAGCTCTTGCTGCTTCAGTTATTGACCTATTCCTTCTTTCTGCAATACCATTTTGTTCTGGTGTTCTAGGGGTTGAAATTTGTCTCTTAATACCATTCATTTCACAAAAGGTGTTAAACTCTCTAGATGTAAATTCGCCACCTCTATCAGATCTTAGACACTTAATCTTCATTCCAGATTTATTCTCAATTTTTCTTTTCATGATCTTCAATTTATCAAATGCTTCATATTTTTCTTTCAAAAATGCAATCCACATCATCCTTGTAAAATCATCAACAAGAATCATAAAATACCTTTCTCCATAGAATCCTCTAGTCCTAGTAGGACCACTCAAGTTTGTATGAACAATCTCTAGCTTCTCTTTCGATGTGAACTTCTTGTTGGGAAATGAACTCCTTTTCTACTTTGCCATCATACATTCTTTGCAAATCATGTTAGTAGGTTTCATAATTCTAGGTAAATCTCTTACTGAGAGTGTAGTGCTCACCTTGACAATATTATCAAAGTTTATATGACAAAATCATTTATGCCATAACCAACTGTCATCAATCTTAGTTATCAAACATGTCATCTCAGTAGGATTCAACTGAAATACATTACCTCTGGTTCTGGATCATTTTCCAATCAGATTTCCATCTTTATCTTTTATCACACAAGTTTTCTCAGCAAACCAAACTTGATAACCCTTATCAGCCAATTGTCCAACGCTTAGTAGATTATGTCTCAATCCATCAACAAAGTAAACATTATCAGTGTTAGTCTTTCCATTAAGAGTAATAGATCCTATACCCTTAATCAAACAAGGTGCATTATTATCAACCCTAACAATTCCTCCATCATAATTATCTAACTTAACAAACTTTCTTTTATCTCCAGTCATATGATGTGAACAACCACTGTCTATAATCCAATCAAATTTCTTTTCAACTTGAGAAACTAATGCTTTTTCTTCCCTTTTATCAGATTTAGAACTTTCTTCTTTAATTGCTACAAATCCTATTTCCTCAAAGTTATCATTATCACTGTCACTTAAATGTCTTTCAATTCCTACTTCAAGATCTTCATCATTTTCATAATAACATTCTTTAGATCTCCTAGGTTTAAAGTTGCTTCTATACTTCTTAACTCTTTTAGGACATTTAGATGCAAAATGACCATATTCTTGACAAGTCCAACATTTAAAGATTTTCTTACCATCTGCTTCTCTTTTTACAAGTAATGCAATACCTTCTTCAATCTTCTTATCTTCCTCAGATTTAGATCTGCTACTGCTGGCATAATCTCCATTCACACTAGTACTTTTTGTAGGTCTAATGTTAAAAGCACTGAATGCTATTTCCATTCTAGGTAGCTCTCCTAATAATCTCAAGTTCATCTTTGCTGTTTCTAATCTTCCAAGAAGAGTCTCTCTTGAAAAGTTTGATGTACAAGGTATCACTTGTTCAATCATCTGTGTTGTCTACTTGAATACTGGTGTCAAAGTTCTCAAAATTTTCCATATCACTTCATTCTCTATCTTATCACCTCCACAAGACTTTATTCCTGTTACAATCTCAGACATCCTACCAATATAGCTTCTAATAGATTCATCTTCCATCATTCTGATATCTTCAAATGCACAAATCCAATTATGTAATCTAGCCTTCTTTGCATGTTCATCACCTTCAAAAGTAGAATGTAAAGCTTTCCAAATTGCATGAGATGTTTTCAAACATCTTACCTGACTATATTCATTCTCTGGCAGTGCTGACAAAAGTGCTTCTCTTGAAAGTATGTTACACATGAATAGATCTAGTTCATCTTTAGTTCCTGCCTCTAGATTGTCTTCCTCAATGATAGTCTTCTCATTCTTTGTAATCAACCAATAACTTGGTCCTAAACACAATAGATGAGTCTTCATCTTTTCTTTCCAGCTGTCAAAATTTACTCCATCAAACTTAGGGCTTTCTTTTTTGAAATTCACCATGGATCTCCTTAAGTTGTTAAACTTTTCTTTCAAGGACCTGTTGCTCTGATACCAATTGTTAGAAAGTAAAGATCCCCAAGATAACTGAGAGGGGGGGGGGGTGAATCAGTTATCTGATAATTTAACCATTCAACTACTTTAAACAATATAATTAATGTACTAATCAACCATAGAAAGATAACCATACATAATTGCACAATAACACAAGATATGTTGACTAGGGAACCTCTTGAAAAGAGTAAACCCCGGTGGGAATGATGCCCACAAAATGATGCTCTAATATGAAAGTTCCTTGTTAGAGGATGGACCCTATTAGGAGTCTTATGAAATACATTTAGCACATATAAATCCCTATTAGGAGATTTTGAATCCCTGTTAAAAGATTCTAACCCGGTTAAGAGTTTATGGAAGACAAAAGGACCCACTGCCCAAACAGCTTCAAGGCAAGATCTCTGAGCCCACTATCCAAAAGATCTTAGAATTATTCAATAGAATAATATGAAATATATTACCTCCTTCACACTATGCCAAAACTGCACTCTCTGCTACACAAGATCACAATTCCAGATCTTTGTACTCACAAGTCTTCCTTCATCACTGAATTAGCTCTTTTCTTCACTTCATGCATATATTCACATCTCAACCTTCACAGTACATATTGCAACAAGGAAAACAGTCCTTATTATATGTTGGTGGTGTAAAATAGTTCATTTAGGTTGGTGGTGGTTTTCATTCCATATGTTTCCATCAATGCCAAAGGGGGAGATTGTTGGAGATTTGCCAGCAAGCTAGTGCTGACTATATGTTTGTCATTGATGACAACATGTGGTAAGTAGCATGCATGGAAGACTTATGCATTAAGATTTTGGTATATAGAACATGGACATGTTATCAGCATGATATCATGGATGTAGAGGTTAACTATTAGTACATATAGTTATATAGCAGCTTGTGTCAACAGTGTTCCTGACAGAGTTATAGGCAGTGTTCAGTGAATGATTGTTTGTAAAATTATCACGGAGCCTTGCATGTTTGGATATGTGATGGAGACATGTTAGTGATGTTACATTCATGGACGCAGAGTTTCATGATCAGTAGAAGTGAAGTTATGTAGTCGCTATTCAATAGTAGTAGTTTCCTATGTTTATTCAGAAGAGCCAACAGAGATTATATTGGTTCAGGAGTTGCGCCTATCATTTTTGTATGCACTCTTGGATTAGTGCTTGGAGAATAGTTAGAAATGTTCAGTTAAGAGCACTTGATGTAATTCAACTTGAGGAGAAATTTTTAGTTAATTTGGTAGAGCTGACAGTGTGTAGCGTGCGTCTACATTTGTTAATATTGGACAGGTCCCAGATTATTTAGTGTGCTTAGTAGAGATGACAAAATTATTATTGGAGTATGTCATGGTTTCTCCAATATGATTTCAAGGTGATTCTAATAGGCTGACTTGATTATATCATTTGAAGGAAAGATATTTATAGGCAGTCATTTGTGATTGCTAAGTATGGTTTAGAGTTGATTATGAAGAGCAGAGCAGAGTGTGCGAAGTCTTGAGCCATCAGCAGAAGGTCTATGTGACTAAGTAAAGTGTTTGTGCTATACATTGGAACTAATCCAGACAGTAGGTCAAAGCGCAGTTTGTAATGCCCAAATTAATTGGACAAAAACACAACAATTTTTTTTTATTTTTAAAACAACTATATTAAACACCTAGGACAACCAGGTTACACAAAAGCCCTTCGACGTGAAGCTTTGGAATCAGAAGCTCGCTTGGGTGAGTCACCCATTGACACATAAGGGATTATGAGGCAAGCGTTGGTGTGCCTCCGTCCCCTATATGATGGAAGTCATTAGGTGACAAGGAAGATTAAAGGTGTTTTAAAGGGAATATCATATCCCTATGGTTTTGTGATGTACTACAATAAAATGGTCTACCCCTATGAATTCTCAAGGGGTGATTAATTTTCGCTAAGGGATAGATTTATTTAGAATTAACATAACAAATATTAACCTAGTTATTTCTCATATAAACTAAGTTTTCTTCTCCTAATTAATAATCCATAAGGTTAACTATTCCATTAACTAAGGTTAATAATGTTAATTATTATATTAAATTAACATTCCTTGAATTCATTCCTATTAAATTTGTGTAGAAAATGAGATTATGATTACTATGAGAATTTAACCAAAAATAATAATAAAGCAATTAAAGAACAATTATAAAATTATTCTTCCAATAAATTTTTCCTTAATTAATAATACTAATAAAGAAAGAATAAATTGCCTTCCCATTCTTCCTTAAATTTTTTAACAACTATCTCATCCAACAGGATAAATTTAAAAAGAATCCCATAATTAGATTTTACTGATAAAATTTATCTATTCTTACGAAAAGAAAGTTTAAATCCATTTCTATAATATAATTTTAACTGCTATCCAATAATTTGTTCCAACTACTAGAATTCTATTATATAATTTAGCTAAAGTATTGCGACATCATGAATGCTAAGAAATAAAATTTTCTAAGAAACTATTATATCGTACACCATAACTATGAAATTAGATAGGATTGAAAGAACAAATAAAGAAAAGTGAATTAAATACAACAATATTTCAATCTAAAAGTTAGACTAGGTGAATTCAAACTTTCCACTACCAAAGGACAACCTTTTATAATAAAAGTTTAATAACACTACACATCATGATATATATCTTTAATATATTAAAAAAAATGACTCCCCAAACCCTAATTCAAAATTAGGGTTGGGGGTCACTTTAAAACATAACTAAACCCTAATCATTCTTATTATTGTCTCTTTTTTGTGTGCAGGTTGAAGGTTGAAGAGGGATGAAGAAATATTGTTGTGTTGTGCATCTCTCAAGAGTGAGAGGGTTTAGAGCAGTAAGAGACCTCTTATGCCATAAGAGAGTCTCTATTTTATTTCAAAGAGACACCCATCTGTAGTGTTCTAACAATGGGTTAAATATGTATTAGTGCTAGCATCTGCAATTGATGTAAACGTTTCAGATCTAATATACAGATCATTTACATCATAATCTATTTTTAAGATGCCATAACAAATAGAAAATGTTACTGAGTTTCATTATACAATACTGATATTACCAATTTTCTTATTTTTATTTCAATGTTTTCGATTTAATAAATCAAAATGGGGGTCTATCTTTTGTAACCCTTCCGCATTGCATAGAATAAAAGACAGCCTGCATTTTTATATCCATGATGCCTTGCTTGCGGTGTGACCAGTCACTATCGTGACTGTAGCCATGGTAGTGCTTAGGCACTGTCATGACTGTAGTCACGACAGTGACTGCAGTCACTATCGTGGCTCTAAGCCACGACAATGCTTCAGCACTGTCGTGACTTAGAATCATGACAACACCTAAAACCACGGGGGTTTTGGCCCCCCAAAATGCAATATGGTTTTTTTTTTATTTGTTTAAATTTTAACAACAAATACGATATGTATAATATATATTATCTATATTATATACTATACAATATTCATTGTATAGTATATAATATATATAATATTATATTATATAATATTCCTATTTCATTATAATAATCTGCATTACGTTTTCATTTTTTTAAATATAATATATTATTATTTATTATATACTATGCAATCTCCATTGTATAGTATATTATATATAATATTATATTATATAAAATCCCAGATTCATTTAATAAATATTTCTTCTGTTTAATAGTGTATTTTATATTATGCATTCTACAATATATAATGCATGATATGAAATATATATTATTACAACAAATAATGTTACAAGTACATAGAAGAAAATGTGTCATGATTTTAGTATGACTATATTTCTTTTCTGTTATTATATATATTATATTATACATAGCTTCATGTGTAATATATTATATATGATAAACATAAATATAAACTTTTTAGATTGCTATCAAAAGAAATGGAACAGAAAACATTTGTTTCAGATATAATGTCACTTACTATTTTAATTTCGTGTTTCTGTATAGTTTCATGTTAATAAAACATTTATCCTTACATCAGTTGACTTAAAGGATGCACTCTAAATTGCTCCACCAGTGTATTAGATTAAGGAAATGTGTTCAGATAATGATAGGGGACAGATTGAGTTCGTAGATCAGCTTATACACTAATGCTTTTAAATTTTCTTCCTAGTTTAAGTTTCATTGTTATACTTATACTAAAATGATATTCTAATCTCTAGCTTAATATTGATTCTATTTATTGCATTGAACTTTGGCATATGAACTTACAGGTTTCTGAACATATAATTTCCAGATATGTAATTTTATTAAATCAAATCTGTTTAAGCATACTATTCTATTGTAAGAGAATATGCATTAAATATTTTGTCTACTTTCAGATGTATAATCTTTAGGTTTCATTTTACTAACTACCTGCTAGACTTAAACATTTACTCATGCAAAAAAAATCTAAATCATAGGAATTACAGTATAAACTTTTTAACAGCATTAAGATGCTCATCACAGATACATGAGTTTTTTGTTTTTTTAAGATCCAAATAAAAAAAACTAATTTAACCTTTCATTACATAATTAATTTATATTACAAACATACTGGAAATGCTGATTTAACATCTAAATCACAGTTGCAGAAAAATTCAACATTTTCTAGCAAATAAAGTAAATTGATTTTTTCATTCCATATCTAAATCTCATAACAATTAAGCAGAGAGCTGAATTTAAATTTCAAATAATAGTTGCAAAAATTAGAACTTTTAAGAGAACTTCTAGCTCTTATAAAATTACAATTTATTTGTGCATGAAGGACAAATGTATACAGCAAAATTCTCTCAACTAGATACACCTTATAACAGTCTTTAGAAAATTTCAACTTTAACTTTAATCTTCAAACTTGGACTGCTTCTTCAAGCAAAGAAACCAAACCTGCAAACACAAGACTTCTTTCACATGGCCATGAAGGCTCACCTCCCAGCCTAGCCCATTACATGGCCACCCTTGAGCTTGGGGAAACAAGTATAGGATAGGATACACTCATACTGTATGGTGAAAATGTGACCACACTTCTATGAACCATTACATGCAAGGTTTCTCAAAGGTGAGGCCTCACTAATTGATCCATAGCTCTCTATGCATGGAGTTGCAAGACACTATGATAAAATTTCCCTCATCTAGAGCTACAAACTTGTGACCTTGCTAGTCAACCATACAATGAGAGATTCATAAAATTGAAGACTAGGGCAAAAGTGCCAAAATCTCCAAAATGAATCAAATGTGCAAGATGCAAATGAAACTAGTATGAGTGCAAAATTAATCTATCAAATGACAATGCAAACTAATCTATGAAAAGAAATTGCAATGGATTACAAACCCCTAATTAAGCTATGTGAGCTAAATCTATTGCATAAAAGGAAAATTACTCTAAAATGCCATCATATACAAACTAATCAAATGAAATGTGCAACTAAATGATGAAAGCAAATGAGAGGAAGCAAGTCTTCAATGTCTTTCAAAGGAGTCTTCAAAGTAAAATAGAAAACCTGTAGCATAACATTAGCATAAAACATGATCATATCCAAATGAAGGAGAGAGCTCTCCTTTTATAAGAAATGAGATGAAAATGGACCATTGAGATTAAGAGGCAAAAGACTTAATCAACGGTGGAGAAAAATGGAAGCTTGATCTTTGTGCACAAATATCCTCCAATAGGAAAACAAGAGTTGACTTTAGTGTCCATATGAGACAAAAAGTATTTTTTCTCTTTTTATAAAATAAGAATAATGTTTTATTTGTGCAACATAGGATAAGAAGAAAAGTGGAGATTTTTTATTTAAATAAAAAGGGAGGAAATTCTTTTTAATTAAATATAGGCTTAGGATAAAGTGATTTTATTATTTAATTAAAAGAGTTTTTTAATTAATTAAAAGGGAGCATGTTCTCTTAATTAAATAAGATTTTTTTTTTTTTTCTCTTTTAAATTAAATAAGGCTCAAACCTTAGGAAATATTGAATTGATTATGATTTGATCAAGGAAATTGATATAATTGAAAAAATACTGATTTTTGAAAATATTGATTCAAGGATTTGATAAATTGCTGAATGGGGGCCCAAAGTCTAGGCAACCATTTTAGGGTGCATACATTTGCCCCTCTTTGACTAATGTGTGATCATTTCGAGAACACATGCAGTCAAAGAATGAAGTTGAAATGTGAGATCGATTTGGGATCACAAAACAACTCAGATGTGAGGTCGATTCGAGATCACATCTAGACAAAACATAAACAAAGGATTCTGGACATGAGGTCGATTCGGGATCACATTCAAAATAAGAGATAAGAATCTCAAATTTGAGAAAAAGCTCACAAAAAATGTTTGAATCAAGAAAATCAAGAGAATCAGGGATGAGAATCCCATACGTATTGCCCCCTCAGAATTGAAATTGAAATCAGATAGAGGAGAACAACAAATCGATAAAAGATGATCAAATCAAAATGAAATCATAATCAAAGATAAATGATAATAGGATAACCATTAGGCAATGGAACATGCCCCAGTGAGGAAGTAGAAGAATAGAAATAGAAGACTAGAAATAGAGTGAATGAAAGACTAGAAATTTTGAGAGACATGGCAGGAAGAAATTCCATCGAAGATCGGAGAATTATGCCTCAAATGGTCAGTCAACTGCGTAGAAGAAGGAAAATTTTGAAACATGATTTTGACTAGCAAGATGACCTTGAATTTCAATTTCGAGTCCGAAAATGGATCTAGGACGTTGAAATTAACTAGGGGTGCAATTTTCGCACAATTTTGAGATGTTTTGAAAATTGGGTCAAAAAGTCAAAATGCTATACAAGGGGTGAAAATGTCATAGAAAAGGATGTGAGATGAAAGACAAGAAGTGAAAGACATGATCGAGAGGAAGTGGAAGGTGAGCACAGTTGACTGACAGGTCCATGTGAGATGAAAATGAGAGCTTTTTCCATATGCAAAGTGCAAAACTAGACTAACATGAACCTAAAAATGTAAACTACTATGAAAGTGGTTGACTTGCAAGGTCATAACACTTATAGACATCTAATTATCATCATCAAGTGTTAGGTAGCATCGTAAGATCATACAATGCACACTAGCATGACTATGTGGATATGAATATGATCTTTATCAGATAGAAATGTGGAAATCTCACCTAGGCATCAAAGACATGTAGGTCAAGATGACTAGTGCAGTGAGATTACCTAATTTTGATATGGCAAGATTATGCTTGTATCAAGACACATGAAAGTCAGGATAACTAGAAGCACGCACTCGCATAAAACAGTCAAGGATAATACTTTGTAGATCCTAAGTGTCAAGTAAGACCAACATAAATGCTCATGACAGTTAGGATCAACAAAATATACCCATAAGTAGATAAAGAAAGAAAACATGTTCTCATACCCTTAGTCTTCTAGCTATGCATCATCAAAAACTTCTCAAGGAGAGACCACTCATCGAAGAAATCATCATAGACAGCACACAAAGAAAAATAAAGTCAACATATCTCAGCGAGTTGATTGTTTAAGTGCGTGTGTGTTGGTCATAGAGTCAAACTCTGAGTATCACATCTGCTTAGTGAGAAATATCACATCAAACTTAGACTATTGGGTAAGACATCTAATAAGTGTTAAGAAACACTCGACGCAAGGGTAGTGTTGAGAAACACTATTTGGGGTGGTGTTGAAAAACACCAGTTTGTGAAATGCCCCAAGAGACAAATGCACCTAAAGGACCTATGCTAACAGGTACACCCCATAGACAAAGACAAAGACCAATTCCAGACCAAGTCAAATAAGGTCAAGACATGATGGAGAAAGGCTAAGTGTCGAGAGCGCATGCTAAAAGACAAGGGTGCAAAGGCCTCCAGTAGCGCCTATTTCTAAGTTTTCACCACTTGGATTTTTATTGCAATTTTTTCTCTTTTTTTTATTTTTTTGAACTTTTGCTACCAAGGTGCCTATTTCCAAGTGTTCACCAAGGCACTTTTTCTATTTTTTTGAATGTTTTGCTATTTTTTAATTTTTTTGTATTTTTTCAAGACTTTATATGCTTTTTAGGATTTTTTCAGCATCATATATCAATTTTTTTTTGGTATTTTTTCCAGGATCATAAATATGTACAAAGAATGCCCCCATACAAAATAGGCATCAAACCCCCAAGCAAGATCACATCGTGTAGTCCCAAAATGTTGCAAGGTGGAGGACAAGAAGGATTAGCAAGCTGGTGGAAGAGATGGCAAACAGGAGAATAGAGGAGAGTGAAGGGAAGAAATCCTCAAAGGAAAACTCCTCAAGAGTACCCAAGCTAGGGAAAAATATCATGCAAAGTACATTTGGATAAGTAATGAAAGGCTAGCATAGGATAAGTCACAAAAGCATAATGCAAAAGAAGGAAAGGATGCAGTCCAAAGAGGGTAGACATGTCAAGAGACTTCATAGCATCGTATTTTACTATTTTTATTAGATCAAAACCCAGGGGGAAAAGGATAGTGAAAGGCTAGAATGAATGGAGGAAAATAAATATGAAGGCTAAACATGAAAGGAATGAAATCAAGATCATCGTAAGATAGCTCACAAGATAGCCAAATGTTTGTGTATAGTTCAACATTGTCAAGATCAAAGAGAGAAGATGAAATGGATGAAATATGTAGAAGAACTATGCATGATGCCTGATTGCCAGGTTTTCATCATGGTACTTATCATAGGCACCACAAGGGAGTTGTTTTCACCATAGGATGAATTTATTTCTCTTTACTTTTTCTACCAAGGTGCCTGTTTCCAAATTTATACCATGGCACATTTTCAATTTTTTTATTTTTTATTATTTTTAATTTTTTAATTTTTTAATTTTTTTAATTTTTTGAATTTTTTTTTGAATTTTATAATTTTTTGGAAGAAAGCAAGCTTTTAGGTAATTCTCCTTGAAAGGATAAATCATTGATATACCAAGGATCCAAAATGATATGTTCAAAGATGCTGATAGGGAAAGAAAATTGAAGAGAAAAATGGAGGATAAGGTTTTATGTAAAGCGAGTGAGGTTGGAAGATAGGAGGAATAGGAAAATGAGGGAAAATGATAGAAGGTAGAAGAATAACGAATGAAAGGATTGTGAAAGGGTAGATGGAAAAGAATGCAAGATCAATATCAACACACACCTTGAAGGGTGGTGAGAGGATGGAGGAAACATGAATGAAGGAATTCGTGAAAGAATATGGCGAATGTTTAATAGAGGTTGTGGTTCAGGCACATGGAATGAAAGAATGTTTTTGGAAGAAGATGAGGTGGAAGCCTTTGGAAGCTTGAATGCCAACTTCAATTTTTGTTCAATATTAGACTCTCTTAAGAGAGACTTTAGAATCCATATAGCCGTAGGATTTTCATTTCTTTTTGATGATTTAGAGAGAATATCTTCAATGATGGATTTTGGAACCCATACTTGTCTTGTAGTTTTCTTCTTAGATATCTCTTTTGACTTTATGCCTCCATGTCGATTAGAGGAGACATGGTGATCTTCTTTTTTTGATGGATTCTTGTATTGCTTCTTTTTCTTGTATTGAACATTCAAGTTACTTCCAAAAGACTTGGGACTTGTGGAAGAAGAAGGAAAATACGACTGGTTTAGATGGGTGGATGGATGAAAATGATTCAAGGGTATGCATCTATGTTGATCTTGAGGAAAGATAGGAGATGGAGGGATGTAAGGACCCAAAATGGATGATGAATTAGGAGAATTAGGAGGGGAAAGTGAAGGGACATAAGGACCCAATATGGAAGGTAGATGTGAAGTCCTTAGCAATGGTGGAAGAGGTCCAAGGATGGAAGTGGAAGACGCAAAAGGATAATCAATAAGTTCATCAGCATCTATATCACAACCAAGGATATCAGCATCTTTAGAGTGAGCATTAGAATTTTCAATAGGATCTTGGACATCTTGAATAGGAGAAACTTCATTGATAGAATCGTTCAAAGCTTGCAAAGACTTAGGAAGAGTTGGAAGCGGAAGCGAACATGGAATGGTAGAACAAGAAGATGGAAGACTTTGATCTTGACAAAGATCTTTGGATAGCATATGCGTATCATTTTGCTTTGGATTTTCAATAGGATTAACATTGGAAGTAATGACACCATTTTTAATAACCTAAATGGAAGTATCATCTTTGGAAAGCACAAGTGTAGTAAGGTTATTTTGTTTATCAATAAGCTCAATGATGTGAGTAGTAGCTTGATCTTGCTTAGGAGATGGTGGAATGAATGTAGAAGAGCATAGAGGATCAAAAGAACCATGAAATGGAGGAGATACATCATGAAGAGAATTGGATGATATGGAGGGTTCCTGATCTTGATCTTTATTTATATTTTTTTCTTTATCATTTTTAGGGTCCTCTTGACATGGAGCCACTTCTAAGGACAATGAAGCATGTTGGAATTATATGGAAGACTTTGGAGGAGATGCTGAAAGACTAGTTGAAATAGGCATTATAGCATTTAAAGGCTTAGGCTCTTTAGGTTTAGCATTATTGAAAGTATTTGCAGCCAAGTGAAGGTTAGCTTGAGTATCTTTAAGAGGTGGCCCTTGAGAATAACTATAGGGAACTGCATGGAAAGCCTTAGGATCTTTGTTGGATGAAGGATTTATGAAAGATTTAGAAGACTCAGAAGCTTTAGGAAGTGTGTGGGTATTGGAGGAAGTAGAGGATGGAAGGGAACCATCACAAGACAAAGGTTCAACATTAATATGATCTTGCTTGAGAGTGCAACCTTTATTTTCAGCATGAGGACTTTTAGAGGAGAGATTCTTTTGACATTTGAAATAAGCGCGGTAGATTTTCTCTTCCTCAATATGAATATTGTATTGTTCACAAAAATCATCAAAGAATTCAAATTTAGAGTCATATGGATCACCATCACAATCTACCCAATACGACTCCCCCTTAGAAATCACAAGTGTACCATGAGGATGATGCTTAGGAATAGAAGTTTCATGGGTATCACTACATTGTCCATCATCATAGTCATCATAGTCATCATAGGTGGGTGTATCACTCTTTGTGGAAGAGACATCACAAGGACTGTCATGTTGCTTTTTATGGTATGTCTTCTAAAGAGAAGTAAGACTCTTGGGAGAAGTAGAAGAAGAACGAGATCGTGAAGAAGAGGAAATTGAAGACTTAGTGGAAGAAGAAGACTTCAATAATGAAGAATGTGAATAATGTTTAGAAGATTCATGGTAAGATTTGGAAGATGAGGAAGAATGAAAAAAATTAGATGATGAAGAACGTTTAGAAGAAGGAGGTTGTGATATGATCATGTCTATGATCCTAGCAAAGGCATTTGATTTAATCATCTTTTCCTTTATTTTTTCCATAAGTTTATCACCCATGAGATATTTGGAAGGACTATTGGAGGAATAAAGATACTCTTCAAATTGAGCAATGAGTTCAAGATCATCTATTCTCAAGAGAGGTTTTTTAACAAGATAGTTGAAATTCATGGTTCTAGAAGAGGAGGAATCAAGCATAGAAGAAATGAATAGATGAATAGAAGAAGGTAGACTAGAAAATAAGAGGAAAAAAATCAAGAAGAAGAAGAAGAATTTCCCATGGGAATAGCAGACTTTAGAAGAATATGGGAAATGGAGAAGGAAGAAGAAGACTAAGAGTCATCTTATGCAATTGATACCATAATGTTCATTGAGATGTTGAGCAACATGATAGCACCTAGGATATGACAACTGGAGGTTGTTTCCTTTGACTAACTTGGTATCTTGTTGTAACTGATATGAAAGAAAGAAACTCTAGGTGATAAGTCAATCTCTCAAAGTGCCAATGACAACCTAGGATAATTAAGATTCTCTATTGTCCAAAGAGAAAATGAAAAGATAGAAAATAAAAGGGCTTTACCAACACTGTCAAAGAGGTGCTTTAAATCAAAGGATGAATATCCTTGCACTTTTGAATTAGGAGGTTGGACTAGGCCAAAATTCAATTGAAATTGAGATAGATGAAAAATGATGATTTGGACAATAAGAGGACCAAATTCCCCAAGGGTGTAATCAACAATTCTAAAGTCAAACTTTTCACTAGGAATAACTCTGTAACTTGACAAATTATTTTCAAGGTAACCTTATAAATCAATTGAAATGATCCTTAGAAGGCTAAAATCAAAAATTTGCAGTCAAAATAGTTCTCTAATAGCAAGGTCAGATAACCTACTCAAAGGCCAAGTCGTACTAAAAGCAACTCAATGACTGAAACTAAAAATACTATTGAAAACTTCTAGGTGACAGACTCTAGGCAGACCAAGTGATAGAACTTAGACCGGGTGATACTCCGCACGATGCCAGGTGATAGATCGTAAAACTACTAGGTGACAGACTTAATAACTGACAGGTGACACAGTCCAGTGCGAACTATTGTACGATATTTCTCTCTTAAGAAGGTGATACTGATGCAGTTTTTGACCAAATATGTTCAAAATTTTGAGTTTTTAAGGTCTGATTTCAAGTTTCCGAATCTGAGGGTGAAAATGTCTGATTTCAATCACAAATTTAACAACATTTGGACAGGTTTGAAAATAGTAGGGGATCAAACATGTCTTCAAACACTTGAAACAAGGGAAAAAGCAACCTTGCCAAGACAAACACTTGTGATATCAAAAATAAAATTGCACCTTATGGAAGCTATCGATTGTTTGTATGTAAGAATGTTTACACTGGTATCACACAATCAAAAACACTTCAAGCAATATCTACCTACAAGACAAGGCTCAATAATTACCAACTTAGCCCACAACTTGATGTTCCCTCACCTCACACCAAGTGGTTGCCCACAAGAGATATTGGCTTTGTTGTGGAAGTGTCAAATAACACAACCAAAGGAACACATATGGTGAGTATCTTGGGGTGATCTGGGTTAGTCCACTTGGATAAATCCTTTCACTAAGAAGATAAGTGGCTAAATAAAGGTGGCTTCTAACCTATGGTTCTTAGTAAGGGCTTCTGTTCATAACACCCCTCTTGCTCCTCATAAAGGACTAGGACCTCGCGGCCTCAAGAGTACCTTAAGCATTCTTGCTCAATGCTTTCCCCATGGTCGCAATCCCATGAGCTACTCACATCAAGCGAAGACAAGTGTTATGTCTACCAAGGTTTTGTATCTTTGATAGCCTTGAGATTATAGTGAGTTAGAATAGCCAGCAAAACGCTTGTCCCCACTTGGGTCATTCCTCTTGATTGCTCAAGAGCAGACCCGCTAAAGGATCCTAAAATAAACAAAGAATGGATAATTTTTGAGGTTCAAGGTTTTGGGTTCACCACAAGGGTGAAGAGCATACTCCCCTATCTCAAAAACTTCTCCCAAACACACCAAGCAAATTCAATTACCCTCTTGCTTCCAAAATTCCAAAATGGGTCAAGATTTTCTGGTTCACCACAAGGGTGAAGAGCATACTTCTCCTACCACCTCAAAATCCCTTCTACAAGATATTAAAGTTCCTAAAACAATTAGTAGATGCCACACTTGAAAGGAAATAAATCACAAACACTCAAAAAAAATTTCTTTCTTTTTGCTTTTCAATTATGCTTTGGGCAGCCCTGTAAAAACTGTTAGTAGCCCTTTAACATGCAATTCATGGCAATTTCCTTCAAGAAAAACTCCTACAACCACAACTTGTTAGACAACTAGGGTTAGGAAAATCCAAAATCTAAATGAAAGTAATGCAAGAAACTGATTAATATAAGCTAAGAAATGCAGGTTAGATCTATCTAAATATAATAAAGTAAACTAGCAAACTAAATGTGATCAAATTCAGATGATAAAACTTAAAATGCAGTTCTTTGTCAGATCAGGTGATATACCTCAGACTTCACCAAAATCATGCAACACAATTTTGTGTACCAGGGCGATACTTATCAGTATGGGCGATACTCTGCAAAATAGTCAGGTGATACTTCGTACAATACCAGGTGATAGACCAGAATACAGATAGGCAATTCTTCTTCTGCATGAAGTGTCACATGCATATACTAAGAACTGTAGCACGATAATCCTGAGAAGTGTCGCATGATATTCTGAGACATAAAATAGAGAATACAGAATATGTGCAAATTAATCCAAAAAATCACAAAAATGCAACAAATCTAAAAGACAAAGTCTATCTACTCTGCCCCACGGTGGGCGCTAGAAAATGGATGGTGAAAATGTGACCACACTTCTGTGAACCATTACATGCAAGGTTGCTCAAAGGTGAGGCCTCACAAATCGATCCATAGCTCTCTATGCATAGAGTTGCAAGACACTATGATAAAATTGCCCTCAGCTAGAGCTACAAACTTGTGACCTTGCTAGTCAACCATACAATGAGAGATTCATAAAATTGAAAACTAGGGAAAAGTGCCAAAATCCCCAAAATAAATCAAATGTGCAAGATGCAAATGAAACTAGTATGAGTGCAAAATTAATCTATCAAATGACAATGCAAACTAATCTATGAAAAGAAATTGCAATGGATTACAAACCCCTAATTAAGCTATGTGAGCTAAATATATTGCATAAAAGGAAAATTACTCTAAAATTCCATCATATACAAACTAATCAAATGAAATGTGCAACTAAATGATGAAAGCAAATGAGAGGAAGCAAGTCTTCAATGTCTTTCAAAGGAGTCTTCAAAGTAAGCTAGAAAACCTGCAGCATAACATTAGCATAAAACATGATCATATCCAAATGAAGGAGAGAGCTCTCCTTTTATAAGAAATGAGATGAAAATGGACCATTGAGATTAAGAGGCAAAAGACTTAATCAACGGTGGAGAAAAATGGAAGCTTGATCTTTGTGCACAAATATCCTCCAATAGGAAAATAGGAGTTGACTTTAGTGTCCATATGAGATAAAAAGTACTTTTTCTCTTTTTATAAAATAAGAATAATGCTTTATTTGTGCAACATAGGATAAGAAGAAAAGTGAAGATTTTTTATTTAAATAAAAGGGGAGGAAATTCTTTTTAATTAAATAAAGGCTTAGGATAAAGTGATTTTATTATTTAATTAAAAGAGATTTTTAATTAATTAAAAGGGAGCATGTTCTCTTAATTAAATAAGATTTTTATTTTTTTTCTCTTTTAAATTAAATAAGGCTCAAACTTTAAGAAATATTGAATTGATTATGATTTGATCAAGGAAATTGATATAATTGAAAAAATGTTGATTTTTGAAAATATTGATTCAAGGATTTGATAAATTGCTGAATGGGGGCTCAAAGTCTAGGCGACCATTTTAGGGTTCATACACATACAACACAATACATAAACATTTAACATAAATTTGGAACATATATTCTCACATATTACTCCCTTCCCAAGCCTGCACAAAGGACTCTTACATAGAATCCATATAATGGGTGAAGGTGGAATCTTCCTTATGGAGACACCTAACTTATAATAAATAACATATCAACAGATTATACAAGCCTTTACAAGGCACTTCCAACCCAACAACTCAAATCCATGAGCATCACAATTCCCTTATGGCCCCCTAAACAAACATAAGCAAGTTTTCATGGTGCCCATACAACCATGCACTCAAACATAAGAAAATCCCAACTTAGGCCCTTCACCCCAAGTTCTCCTCTAATCCTCCCGAGGATGAGGAGTGAACTTGCACACCCTTAACATGTACAATTCAAGAAAACAACAACACTGAAAGCAAAAATCTCAAACTGAAAACAAACAATAAAAGATACACACACATGGTAAAACAGTTTACAATTTTCACATAGTTCATTTCTTTCAAGCATATTCATAAAAAAAAAAAGGTAAAAAACCACCAACCTCCTCTTAGGATAAGGCTGAATTGAAGAGTTGAAGATGAGCTTCTTTTTTTCCCAAGCTTGCTATCCTCAAATCTACTTAGTTCCCAAAACTTTCTCACTCTCCAATTCTCTCTTAGACCAAAATGAACAAGTGTATTCTCTCCAAGTCTCTCTCCCCTAAAGTCATTCAAACATTCCTCTCTCCTCTCACTTTCCAAGGCAATTAGGTTTCTAGATCTAAGACAAAATGACACTTTCCCTTACCTAAGGTTTGAAAAGAATTTCAACACATGAATATGAGAGGCATCCTAGATAGCATTCTCTATTTTCGAACATATCAAAAATAGCCCATTTGGAGAGGTAAAAAGGTGGCCTAGGAAAGTGGGAATAAAAGAAATAAGCCCCCTAACCCAAGTAATAACCTTGGGGCACCAAAATTCAACCTAAACCACAACCTAGGACTCCACAAAACCTCTCAAAAATCTTAGTTAATCATGCATCCGAAAATGGAGTATTGGTTTCATCAATTCTTGGTCCCTTAAACTACCTACCTAGCTTAGGAATGCTCAAGACTAACTAAGGAGAGGGTGGGGTCCATACTCCACTCAACATGTCACTTCATCAATATGGTGTCAAGTGACACCTTACTAAAGCACACATCACAAACACATTTGGCATGCCTTGTGGGCAAATACATTTATATATTTTCACAAAAATAAAAATTTACTTATAAACATATATTTCAAACATTGTCAACCATATACACACAACATCATGTTTATGAAAGAAATCATGATACGACAAGGTTGTACTATTCTTAGAGTTGACCTTGGTTTCAAACTGATTGCACTTAGATCCTATCTTATTTCTCCGACTTACAACCATGACCATGTTCCTGCACACTTAAATTCGATGTCAGTGCATTATAAAATCTTGCATTAATAATCATTTAAAAAATAGAGTAGTAACATCTTAACTTGATAAATACATATATATCTGCATTCATAAAATATTGTGTATTCCACATAAGCATGTAATCCTAAACTTATCATAGAGTCATGATTTCACCAATATTCATTATACTGAAAGATGACATAACAATGCAGAATGCATAATTCATATATCATAGATAATCATGGAATAAAAAATGAGCATATATAAAAGTATGACTAATTGCGATCACCATAAGAATCTATAACAACTATCTCATAAGATCCAATGATAGCATATGTAAACCAAAATAGATCAAATGTCTATACTCAAGGTATCATCCTGATGCATCAAATGTCAAAATGAAAGTTGAACTAGGATGGGTCGGGATAGGACCTCACACAGCTCACCAAGATCTAGATATAGTGTGTATCTTTTATTTAGAAGGTTGTAGCCTTCACCCCTTTGAGCAGTGTGCTCTCGGACAGTGCATCCTCACCCCTAATAGGGTTAATTGTAAAAGACTCATAATAGGGTCCAACCCTTGACTAGGTCAATGTACTAAATATATTGTAAAGAAACTCCTAACAGAGTTAAGGATATTCTAACAAGGATCATAAGACACTAGTGTAGATTATTAGTGGGTGTAAATTCCCACCAGGGTTTTTACCTATTTGGGTTTCCCCGTAACCAAATATTGGTGTTGTTTTCAAGTGTTCTTTCATTGTTTGTATGCTTTATGTTTAAGTATACTTAATTGGATAAAGAATTGAAACTAGTAGATAACTGATTCACCCCCCCCCCCCCCTCTCAGTTATCTCTTGGGACTATTCCTACCAGGTATGTGAGGAGCTGAATTTTCTAATGATTTATTTTACATCAGTTCTTGACATTTGATATGTTAAAGTCGATATCTGCATAAATTGAGATGTATTAGGACATATCTAAGAAAGAAGTTATATTTCACATTTGATGTTGAGCATCAGTATTTAAGTCCATAGTGATCAAGTCACTCGGTGCATGTCAAGCTCTTGTGATAGCCGAGATGTTATATCTACCAAGCAAAACTAAAAATGGTAGTATTGACCGAGTCAACATGAGAAGGTCAAGATAGATGTATACACCTACTCAATGTATGAATCATTAAATGAAGCCCTAATCTGACCGTTTGGGGTCTATAAAGCCAAATGTTACCATTTATTCTCATTTCACCCAACAATTTGAGAACTTTTAGAGAGATTTTAAGGCAATTAACAAAGAGCTATTTGTGCTAAGTAAAATTTATGAAGATATTTACCATGTACCGTCAGAAAAAATCAAAAGGACTATTGGAACAAGGTATTATCGAGTAACTCGAATTCATAAATTGAACCCTATATTTTAGAGATATGGCATCTACTTCATCTGTAGCAGATAAGAAACAAGGAAAGGAAGTTTTGAATATTCAACTTGTGAGGAATGATGCATGCAAATTACAAAAATTCCAAGAAGTTCTGGAAAATGCAATGAAGCGAGATCTCACGAGTGCCCTGTCATCAATCCCACCTAAGGTCTTAATGAAAAATGATGTACGCTCATGCTATATGTGTAAAATTTGAGAAATAGGAGATTATGAGATAAGGGAGACATATAATTGTTAGGAATAATAGTCCACCAATACAACTAAGAGGGGGGGGGGGTGAATCAATTCTATGATAGATTAATAAACTTTAAACTTTGAATAGTAGCAATACCAAATCAAATAAACATAATGAATGCCAATACAATAATATAATATTTATTGTCGAGGAAACCCTGTTAAAGGCAAAACCCCAGTGATAATTAACACCCACTAATGATGTACTAAGAGTATAGTATCCTTGTTAGAAGATCTAGCCTTGTTAGGAGATGATTAAAACATTACAATACATAGTCCTTGTTAGAGGATAGACCTTATTAGGAGTTAAGAAAATAAGTAGGCTCACTACCCAAAGAAGCTTATAACCACCTTCACAACTCATTGTTTGCAACACAAGTGTATGTAAGGAAATACACAATCCTTGAACTTTCTGATAGAAAATTTATTTTCTTGATCAGTTCTAATGAAGCATATATGTTATCCTCTACTCTACATCCAATAGATACAAGCTCAAAACTTCCACAATCTTCTTTTACATCACATACATACTGCCATACTTTTTTAAAAAGAAAAGATCTTACATATATACCCTATTACAAAATAAATGATCAGGTTAGCCAATTAGGATTTTATAATATAAAAATAATTATATAACTCCTTGCTAAGATACATACAGTATTTAAACAAGTATACAATAATTATAGCTCAACAATTAAGGACCAACATCTGTAATCCATGTTCACCATTCACAATACACACTACAAATTTGAATTTTTCTTCCAAATAGGTTTTCTCTAGAACACATGCCACAACTGAAGTCATCCTTCTTTTCGTACCTTGCTAAGATCAGAGAACATTCTTCAGTACACTATATGTCATCCCTTAAGTTTTCATATACTGAATCCACATCGCCTGTAAGATATACCCAAAACTTAGAGACTTACTTTGTTAACTTCCATTATCACAGTCCAATAACCTATCTTATTCAAATCTTCTATAACTCAACCAACATGCAATATTACATCATGCGATCTTAGATATAAGGTCACAACACCTTTATGTACAGACATCTATGTTCGCATATTTTGAATCATCCCTACGACTTCCGTACATTGTAATAGCCAGTCTATTTTATTCATAGAAATATATGTTGACATCAGTGACAAAACATGAATGAAAATAGCATTGATAATGTAGTGATTAAACATATTAAATGCATTAGCAATATCCAACAATCTCTCCCTTTGGCATTGATGGAAACATATGGGAAAATCCATCAACCTAATATTTGTTAACCAAGAATACTTCTCTCATAGTATCTTTCCTCATACAATCTCCCCATACATTAGGGATTTTATCATAGTATCTCCCCCCCTTTGACAACAATGGAAAAGGGTGCCATAAGTCACCAAATTCTTTCCATTTGGTCTTCATCAATTAGGTGCTAAATTACCCAAATGTATTTGTAAGCTCCCAACAATCACTCCCCCTGAGGAGTAGATCCATACATAAAGTCAAGAAAATGATAGAGCTATGAATACCTCTAGACTGATGCATCCCTACATCATTTAATTCTCACTAGGAGGACCCCACACCCCAAGCATACCTCTGAGATACTAAAAGGAATATTTTTGCAATGACCTTGTAAAGATGTCTTCTATCTATTCTTTTGTGCTAATGTATTCTAACCTTATTTCATTCTCTGCCACCTTGTCTCTCAAAAAGTGTCACTTAATAGAAATATGCCTAGTTTTAGAATTCATCATAGGATTCTTTGACATATTTACTATACTAGTGTTATCATAATGGATAACCACTGGTTCAACAAAAGTTATTCCAATATCTTTCAACATTTGTTTCATCCAAACAATTTGAGTCCAGTTAATAACAACATCAACATACTCTGATTTAGTAGTAGATTGAGCTATACAATCTTTCTTTTTACTTAACCATGAAACCAACCTTTTTCCAAGGAAAAATGCACCTCCACTAGTACTCTTTCTGTCATCTTCAAAGTCATCATTTTTATCATACCATAAGACATATTCCATTATTTCTTTCAGATATCTGAATATCCTTTTTACAGCAGCCATGTGTGTCTCTTTAGGATCTACCTGATATCTAGCCATAATTCCAACAACATTAGCAATATCTAGTCTAGAGTGAGTTAGATATTGCAACCCTCCAATCATTGATCTGAACTTGGTCTGAAAACACTCTTGGTCTGATCATTATTGGTCAGTTTATGGCCAGTCACCATGGGTGTACTAACAGGTTTACAATCTTCCATTCCAAACCTTTTCAACATCTCTTTAAGATACTTAGTTTGAGAAATGAAAATGTCATTGTTGCTCTAATTTAGTTGCAGTCCATTTCTTTAAAAAAATTCTTACACATTTCATCATTGCCTCCAAACATAATATCATCAACGAAAACTTTTATTAATAAAACTCCATCTTGACTAGTTCTCAAATACAAGTTACTATCAGCATTACCTTTTCTGAATCCAAGGTGAAGTAAGTACTTGTCTAACCTTGCATACCAAGCCCTTGGTGCTTTAGTCCATACAGTGCCTTCTTCATCTTGCATACCATGTCTTCATTTTCTGATAGAGGAAATCCATCAGGTTGTTCTATATATACATCTTCTTCAAGATCCCCATTTAGAAATGTAGATTTCACATTCATCCAATATACTTTGAAGTATTTATGTGTAGCATAAGCCAAGAATAGTCTCACAGCTTCTATCCTAGCAATAGGAGAAAATGTCTCTTCATAATCTATGCCTTCTTGTTGTGAATATCCTTTGCATACAAATCTTTCTTTTTTTCTTACAACTCCTTCATTCATTTTGTTTCTAAAAACCCACTTAGTCCCTATCACATTTTTTTCTTTAGGTCTAAGAACCAATTCCCAAGTGTTATTCTTCTTTATCTAATCTAATTCTTCCTACATAGCTTTAATCTAAGATTCATCTCTACAAGATTCATCAGTATTCTTTGGTTCAACTTGAGAAATCATACAAATTTCTTCCGTTGTCTTTGATCTAGTCATTATTCCTTTACTTACATTAACAACAATTTGATTTTTAGGATGATCTTTCTTAACATACCTCAGAGTCTTAGGAATCTTAGTAGCCTCCTTTGTGTCATCATCACAAATCTCATTTTCACATTGAGTTTCAATATGTTCTTCTTCTTCTATAGTAGTAGCCTCCTTGATCTCTGTATTTTGATTACAATCATACATTCTCTCTTGTATCTAAAACTTTTCATCTATCTTCATATTGTTACTTTCAACCATCTTTCTTAATATCAGGTTAAAGCATTTATATGCCTTTCTTTTAGTAGAATAACCAAGAAAAGTTCCTTCATCACTTCTAGCATGAAATTTCCCAATTTCATCATCTCTTTTGATATAGCATTTACTACCAAATATTCTAAAATATTTTACAGTAGGAGTATGATTAAACCACAATTCATAAGGAGTGTTACTTGTAACTTCTCTGATTTGAATTATGTTCAATGTGTATAATGTTGTCCCAACAACTTCTCTCCAATATACATGAGATACATTTCCTTCTAGAAACATTGTCCTAGAAGCATCCAATATTGTTCTGTTTCTTTGCTCTGCTATCTCATTTTGCTGTGGAGTCCTATGAGAAGATGTATGCCTTTTTATTCCATGTTCTTCCCAATATCAATTGAATAGATCTGAAGTAAACTCTCTAACTCTATTTGACGTCAAACATTTTATCTTTAAGCCTAATTTATTCTCTACTTTTTCTTTGAATAACTCGAATTTGTTAAATGCTTCTGATTTTTATTTTAAGTGATCCACATCATTCTAAAAAAGTCATCAACAAAAAGTATAAAGTACCTTTCACCATAGTATGATATTGTCCTTGTAGGTCTGCATATGTCTATATCTACCAGATCAAACTTTCCTTTTACTGTATATGATTTACTTTTATAGTTGCTTCTAGTCTTCTTTCCCATAACACATTCTCTACACATAGTGTTAGATGGTTTTAAAAATTTTAGTAGGTCTCTCACAACATTAGTCAAGCTTGCCTTCACAATATTATCAAAATTGACATGACAAAATCTTCTGTGCCATATCCACCTGTCATCTACCTTCACAACAAAACAAGAAACTCCAGATGTATTTAACTCAAATACATTACCTCTAGATTTAGTACCACTTGTAATCAAGTTTCCCATCTTACTTTTGGTAAAAAAATTTCCATCAATAAACTTTAATTGATATCCTTTGTCCTTTAGTTGTCTAACACTCAACAAGTTATGGTTAAGTCCATCAACAAGACATACATTGTTAGTATTAGTCCTTCCATCCAAAAGAAATAGATCCTACTCCTATGATGGGTTTAGGAACATTGTCTCCGAATCTTACATCACTACCATCATACTTCATTAGTTTAACAAACTTGTTTTTGTCTCCAGCCATATGATGTGAGAAACCACAGTCTATAACTCATTCATATTTCTTATCAACATGTGATACTAAAGATCTTTCCTCATGTACTGGCTTTTCACCTTTAATAGAAATAAATCCAATCTCCTCATAATCACAATCATCATCATCATAGATACCTTCACTAGCATAATAACATTCCTTTTCTTTTGAATACTTAGGCTTGAAAAACTTAGGTTTGTGCTTAGGAAATCTTGTAGGACATCTAGATGCAAAGTGACCTATTTTATTGCATGAAAAGCATTTCAAAGGTAACTTTCCTTCAAATTTACCCTTACCTCTCTTCTAGTGATTAGTGCAACAAGTTCATCTAGCTTTCTTTCTTCTTTTTGTATCTGTTCCCATTAATCAACATATTCACCAAGCTATTCTTTTATGTTCTCACTATTGGTGCTCAGAATTCCAAACATTATCTTTATGTGTGTAGATGCCTTAAATGTTGTTTCAACTTTAGGTACAGAATCTCTCATTTCTATAGCTTCAAAGGTAGTTAGCTTTGCAATCAACATTTCTCTGCTAAATTTTGGAGTCAAAGGTATAATTTCTTCTATGGCCTAAACTTTGTTCTTGTAGACTAGTGTCAATGATCTAAGGATCTTTGCAATGACTTCTTCCTTTTCATAAGTGCCTCTAGAGTTTCTGATTCCAATCACAACCT